>OX381717.1:17181475-17555574 GCA_947462335.1 Harmothoe impar
CCATAGCCAGAGGATACCAGAAATCCTCTGTCCAAGGGACTTTGCCTTTATTTCATGTATTTTATTCTTAAAAATATGATTAATTGCATATCTATTATCGCCTTTTATAGCGAATGTAATATAAATTGGATGTTACATTCAATCTCATTGCTAATTGCTCACAATATAATTATCACCATGCGGTTAACGTACAAGTTAATGTAATATGTAATAGTCTATTTGTTGGGGTTTTAACCATGTTTCCTGTAGTTGTCTCCAATGGTCCCTACCAGGTGTGGTGGTGATGGGTGTGGCCAGGAGGCATAGGTATCATCTAGTTTAAGTCAGGTCAACATAACTCGCTTGCTGAGAAGTACTAGTTTTTATTGCAAAGCTCATTCCCTGTATAGGAATAGTGACGTGAGAAGTTATATTTGAAGACACTCAGCCAACAGTAAACAGTATATACCTTCAATTGTAGGTGTGGTTTCCTCCTGTGTTAGCCTCAATGTTGTGCCCCCTGGGTGTGTGAGTGGGGTGTGTGGGACTGCTGGAGGTCTGCCCTTTCCCGTGGTCTCCTGGGCTCTCCCTTGAGGAGGGGTGGACAGAGGGGTTATATGTGATGATATTACATAAGTAACATAAGCTGGGTCTCCATATAGACCTGGCTGTGTATGGGGAGGGGGGTGGCTGGTCAGTGGTTGGACTGGTTTTTACCTCTGGCAGTGGGCCCTGGAGTAGGATAGAAGGTGAGGGGGGGGGGGTTGAGGGGAGTGTCTACATTTGAGGCCAACACTAATTTCTATTTGAGGCCTAAAAAGGTTGTTAGATTTCTCTAACACTGCTCTGACGGACAATGAAGATCATAAGCTCCACTCTTATTCATTTTTCATGGTTGGCTGAGTGTCTTGTTCATAGTTGAATTTACATATACATACAAGTAAACAGTGAACATGTCAGATTATATTGTTTTCCCATTCCTATTTCCATTAAACCGGTTAAGCGCACATAGTTTGTCTCTTCCCTTATGTATCTCATTAGCCTTTAATTACATGCCTTTCATCTTCCGTAATCATATCTAAGTGTATATAATTCCTCTATTCCTTAACTCATATGCCTTTAATATTACACATCTCATCTACATTAACCCTATATAAGCATATATAATTTACCTATCCTTAGCTTATATAATTGTGACAATAGACATCTTATCTACGTTAATCCTATACAAACATATATAATTTACCTATACTTAACTTATATACCTTTAATTATACGCATCATATATACATATATCCTATCTGAACATATATAATTTACCTGTCCTTAACCCTTTACACCCCAAGCAATTGCATAATAGAGTGTTTCATTTCCCCAGGATTTCCCTCAGAATTTAGCTAAATTTAGTCATTGATCACCTTTATTGTTTAACTTAATATTCATTTTCTATTCCCTTAGCTATACATCACATCAAAGATTGTATTGATTCCAAAACTGCATTTCAAAAAAGATATCATCACGCTCTCCATCGTTGGCAAACTACCGGGAGGGTGTATGTCCCACATGTGCATGCACATGGGCGATGTACACTCTCCTGCACATTCTTTTTACTTTACCAATGGATGACGTCATTAGCCCTTAGAGATGTAGTAGTACTTGGCCAGGACCTGTGGGTTAGCCCCGGAACCCGTGCGGTACCAGAGAATGGGATAGGATGGTAACCTTATATTTATTCACACCAATGTTTCACCTGTAGGGACTTGTGTTCTCAAATATGATTAAAATAAGAGCCCCTATGATGCTTTTTCGAACAATTGGAAATTTCTCTGTCTAATTTACTTGAAAATGTTGAACGTGATGCCAGATTCAAAGGGATAGAATGCCCTAAGCAGATAATTTGAAAGTTATGTGGAAACTGCACTGTGGTGATAAAACTGAGTGGCAACTATAGCCATTGCAGGGGGCTATTACGAAACATGGCTTAAAATCATAGCGTAAAAAGAGGGTGTTACAAAAGAAAAAAATTTATAATGTTGTTCAAGGGGCTGTTATGAACAAAATTTACATTACTGTTTTTTTCTTTTCTTTTTTTCCAGTATGGACTTTTTTTTCCATTATGGACTTCATTTTTTCATTGTGAAAAAAATGTGCAAATTTGCCTAAGTTTGCCTAAATTTGCTAACAGCTTTGATTTGACATTTACGCTATTATTAACGTTATTTTTTAAAACACTAGCATAAATTCTTTTTTAAAAGTAAGTCATAACGTTTGAAAAAAATTACGTTCTGTAACGTAAGTTTTGTTTTAAAACAGCCCCCAGGATTCAAGCATTATGCCCATATACAGGACTGATACGCTCCTAAGGGGTCCACATGATACATGAACGTAGCCTCCCTAGGAATGCATTTATGTATCATCGTGACCAAGGGTATGGTGTATTAAAATTGTGCTCAACCCTGAGAGGTTTAACTCTTTAAGGACAACTTAATACACTAATGCATCATGCCCTTGGTCGTCATGATGAATGGATGCAGCCCTGCTGGGTAACTCACATCGTGCCGACCATATGAGATGGAGACACTTCCAAAGGGTCAGCATGATGGCATCGGCATGCAGGTCTCTCGCCAGGGCTGTATTGGTGTATTATGATGGCTAAAGTCATATTTTAGTGACATCCTTCCTTAACCCTTTAGGGACGGTTCTTGCTAAAAGATGACATCCTGTGTCATGATGCACAAATGCAGACCCGACAAGTTACTCAGCAGTGCTACATTGGGTCATCATGCCGACCCTTAGGTAGTGTCTCAACTCCTTGGTGTCAGCATGATGCTTGAATGCAGCACTGGCAAGTTACTCAAGCACCATGACAACCAAGGGCATGATGCATCAATGTTCTTAACCCTTAAGGACAGCATGATATCTTAATGCATTATGCCCTTGGTTGTCATGATGCGTGAATACAGCCCTGGCGAGTAACTCGCCAGGGCTGCATTCAAGCATCATGTCTAGCCTACAGGGTTGAGACACTCCTGAAGGGTATGCATGATGCACCAATGGAGCACTGGCGAGTTACTCGCCGGGGCTGCTTTGGTGGATCATGATGACAAATGTCATCTTTTAGCGACATGCGTCCTTAAGGTGGGTCGCTACCCTTTGATTTCTTCAAATTCTAAAATCTATCAGAATAGGCCAATATTGCATAGCCAGATACATATATACCTTCCCTAAACTGTGTTAAAAATTTAGATTATTTTAAGCAAAATTGTGCATTTTGTAACACTTTGAATATTTGATTTAATGGTAACTGATAATATTTCAAATTTTAAAAAAAGTGCTAGTAAATTGCAGATATTTAATATTTAGAACACTATAGATGCTATGATATTGCTCGAAATAACCAAGGGTATAAATCAGGACAATTTTAGATATAGATTTTTACCATTTTACCCATCATGCAGTGCCATATATAATTAATTTAGTCATTTTTTGGCGTATTTTTCATTTTCAAAGGTCCAAAACCCTAAAAATATGCCCGGGACCCCCTACCAAAATTACTTCTATATGTTAGCAAATGATCTGAACTATTTTCTGAGAGAGTTCAAAAAAATTCTGTTAATACTGAATACTATTTTTAGCCAATAAGGCTACAAATAATGATGATTTCTTTGTATTCTTTCCCGAAACCCCATATTTTTACCCAGAATGCCATAGCGTAAAATTGTAAAATTATTTTTCCAGTAAAGGAGAACATATAGGCGTTTGTCATGTGATATTTTACATTTCTGCGCATAATGGTTGATATTAAAAAAAATCATGGAAGTTTTCACATTTTTTCTCATTTTCAGAAAAAAATCAAAATACTTTAATTTTTCAAAATTCTATATCTAAAAAAGTAGTTCGGGACCCCCTATTTTTCTTTGCATTTTCCGATTCTATATAATTTGAACTGCCTGTAAAAAAAAAATTGCGAGATTCTGTTAACTTTCAGTGATTTTGACCCAAGGGTAGCGACCCACCTTAAAGGGTTAAAGGGTTAAGACACACACACAAAAATAAAAACTGTTCATGCTTCACTGGTCTCTAATACATTGCAGTGTCGGCTCGGGGTAGGTTAGGATCAGTGCAGGGTATCACACACAGGCAGACATACCAGGGCAGGTAAGGAGGGAGAAGAAAGTTAACAGTCAGTGGGGATTCTACACATTTGAGCAGCATTTGTGTTATATATACTTATTTAACCGTGATGCCTCAATGTATCATGCCCTTGCTTGTCATGATGCATGAATGAAACCCTGGCGAGTAACTCGCCAGGGCTACATTCAAGCATCATGCTGACCCTACGGGGTTCAGATACCCTGAAGGGTCAGCATGATGCACCTATGCAGCACTGGTGAGTTACTCAACGCGGGTGCATTGGTGCATCATGACGACAAATGTCATCTTTTAGAGACATCCATCCTTAAAGGGTTAACCCTTTCCCTGTTGATACTGCATATATATGCAGTACCACTGCAAAACCGACACTGCATTTTATCTTTCTTATTTTTTTGAATTTATAAAGTATTTTATTCAAAAAGTGATCTTCAAAAATACAGTACTCAATTCAAAGATGGGATATCACACACAGATGATAGCGTATGTAATATAAATTGGATGTTACATTCAATCTCATCAATAATTGCTCACAATATAATTGTCACCATGCGGTTAACGTACAGGTTAATGTAATATGTAATAGTCTATTTGTTGGGGTTTTGACCATGTTTCCTGTAGTTGTCTCCAATGATCCCCACCAGGTGTGGTGGTGATAGGTGTGGCCAGGAGGCATAGGTATAGTCTAGTTTAAGTCAGGTCAACCTAACTCACTTGCTGAGAAGTACTAGTTTTTATTACAAAGTTCATTCCCTGTATAGGAAAGTGGTGTGAGAAGTTATATGTGAAGACACTAAGCCAACAGTAAACAGTATATACCTTCAATTGTAGGTGTGGTTTCCAACTGTGTTAGCCTCAATGTTGTGCCCCCTGGGTGTGTGAGTGGGGTGTGTGGGACTGCTGGAGGTCTGCCCTCTCCAGTGGTCTCCTGGGCTCTCCCTGGAGGAGGGGTGGACAGAGGGGTTATATGTGATGGTATTACATAAGTAACATAAGCTGGGTCTCCATATAGACCTGGCTGTGTATGGGGGGGGGGGGGGTGGCTGGTCAGTGGTTGGACCAGTTTTCACCTCTGGCAGTGGGCCCATGAGTTGGATAGAAGGTGAGGGGAGGGGGGGGGGGGGGTTGAGGGGAGTGTCTACATTTGAGGCCAACACTTATTTCGATTTGAGGCCTAAAAAGGGTGTTAGATTTCTCTAACATTAATCAGAGAATTCTTATATCCGGCTATAATTGTTGTAGAATTAGTGGGCTTCAATGTTTTTAACGACATCAACGTTATCCAGAGTTCCACATTAAACTTAATTGACAGATATTATCACAGGTAGTAATTATGCATGTTTATGCAGTACTGTTTTTTAGTACCCAAAAACCGATACCGCATATATGCCCGTTTTTAGTATGGCAAATTCATCTGCAATGTACCCAGTTTTCAGTAGTTGAGTGGCCCTCAAGGGTCAACCCTTAAAAGACTGCATAATTCCTTAATACATCTTGCTTTTGGTTGTCATGATGCATGAATGCAGGCCTGGGGAGTAACTTTTCAGGGCTGCATTCAAGCATCATGCTGACCCCACAGGGTTGAGACACACCAGAAGGGTAATGATACACCAATGCGGCCTTGGGCACCCTAGCTGTCCTGTTGAATGAAATAATTCAAAAAATTAATCTTTTAGACACACTCCGTTGCTAAAGGATGAAATATAGGGTGTCTGCTCTCACTGGTTGGGCAAGCCATGTATATTTACACCTTTACATTATATAGGTGGATATACCAGAGGCCTTATTCAATGCAATTTCGAATACCACCGGACAGAGTTTTATTTTTTACTGTTTGCGCATTTATGGGAAATATTCATCCATCTTTGACACTCTATATTGTGCCTAAATTTTGCTTTCCGCTAGTGCTGCATTCAAATATCATGCCGATCCTACAAGGTTCGGACACTCCAGAAGGGTCAGCATAATGCACCAATGCAGCACCAGCGAGTTACTCACTGGGGCTGCATTGGTACATCATGACGACAAATGTCATCTTTTAGCGACATCCATCCTTAAATAGTTGAGCACACACTTCAAGGTACTTTTTCTTTAATTTACAGGTTCTCGGTGGAGATAATCAAGTAAGGATGCTGCGAGTGTGGACAGTCGTGTGCCTGCTGATGTTGACGGCTCCTGACGTTCATGGAAACGGGGGAAGTTTTGTAAGTACACTCCAAAGAGACATGTTATACCTGCACTGATATTCTTTGGCTCCCTATACCAGAGGCGTAGGAAGCAAATCTTCATTTGGGGTCAGACATGGACTCACTAGTACTGTAAGTACACTGCAAAAACACATGAAATATACGTACACTGATATTCTTTGGCTCCCTATACTACCAATCTCTCAGTCACTATAGCCTAGCTAAGACCACTCAAAACTAAATGAAACGGTTTCTCATCACCGTTCTCATCATAAATATCAGGTTTTGATGACAAAAACTGATAAAAATGTACATAAATGGTCATATTTGGTATCAAATTAAAGCTAATAATGCCAGCCATGCAGTGGTATAGAAAGAACGTTCATTTTCTCCAATTTTATAGATGAGTTATGTTTTAGTCAATAAAAAGTGAATTTGGTAACAAACATTTTTAAATCATATACATTTTATAGTGACAGTAAAGAAAACAACAACAACAAAAACAAAAAAGCCTATGTTAGTAATATTGTCAGGTTGGTCAGGACTGACAAACTTACCATAGTCTTTGGAATTTTAAAGAGTTTTCGTCTAATTCCTTTTGAGTAAGGCATTAGTCATATGTTGCTATGCCTCGCTCATTTTGGAATAGCACTGTGTCATGCCTGACCAACGTCCCTATGGCAGTGACCTGGGACAGCCAGTTTATACTTAGGAATAGGACATTTGCATAGTCTGTGTGTCTGGGGAGACCTGACGAACCCCCTGACTTTTAGGGACTATGAACCTCTAAAGTTAGTACATCTGGTAAACGGGTCCAAAAATAATCTTAAAAATAAGTGAGGCTGTTCACAAATAACAACGTTCCTTTCTTAACTATTCCATTCCCCCTAATTCCCTACCATTTTGCTAACATTTAAATTTATTGCCCAACATAGGGTCCTTTTTAAAATAAAATAGTGACAATTTCATTCTGCCCATCGAAAGTACCGTAGTGGCTTGAATAAGCGCAGGGGTCTCAAATAAGCGAAGGTCTTGAATAAGCGCAGGGTTAATGATGGTATTGAAATGGAAACTTAGGCAGTTTTTGTATCTTGAATAAGCACAGGTCTTGTATATTAAAGCGCAGGGTAAATGGTACCATTGAAATTGATAAGCGCAGGTGCGCTTATTCAAGCCACTACGGTATACTGTAAATACTACGGTTGGGTCCAATTTGACCAGCCTGCTGAGCTATTACTGCACATGGATACCATCTTCATGTCCCCTGAAACTATTGTAGTTGGTCTCTTACTACGTATGTAACACTTGAGTACAAAAACCAGACAAGGTAAATTAGACTGTAATATATGGCGACTTTATTATAGGAAACTCTTGGTGTATTATAGTACCAGGTATAACCATCGGCTATACAAGAACAGTAATAGATATATAATACAGTAGGCAACCCTATAGCATAGAGTTAAGCCCGTGAGCACAGGGTGGTCATGTCACGACAGTCCCAAACCTGACTGACTTCCAATGGGGAAGTAGCCGTCTTATATACAGCGCTGCGTAGCCACGTGACCGTACTAGCAGCGCCACCTGTTAGGTTTAGTTATGTAAAATGATTATGTAACAACTACCGACGGTAACCGAAGGTGGTACCGGTACACTACCGTATAGATAACCGAACTAGAGGAGTCAGTGTATGTAACGAACCGACGACACTAGTTATATGAATAAAACAGTTATTAAACACAATAGAACCGTGTTACATCTTATAACATACAATAGATATACAATGATAACGTTAGACTTATAGTCAACCCGTTACACTACCCCCCATAAGAATGTAGGAAGGGCTGGTTTTATAATAATAATACCTCTTGGATACATTATACACCACGTATATCTATTTATCAACAAGTAACATTTCTACTCATAGTAAAAACAGGCATACATACATGAACATACAAGTTAACATGTACATAACAGTTTATATCAACAGTATTGTCTTTGGTATCAAACCACAGTCCAGTAGGCACATGATATAAAAACTGTCCAACCGATAGTCCTAGACTAGTATCAGTTAAATAGAAAAGGCACCAATAACCACCTTGGAAATCCAACACATCACCTACTACGTTCAGCAATGGTGTGAATCCGTGTGGAGTAAGTGTCCTTATATATAAATAATAGAACTATAATAGTTCTCACTTCCTTTGGCGAAGAAAAGTTTATAGATGGAACTATAGTAGTTCCCACTTCCTTTGGCGTAGAAAAGTTTATATATAAAAATCCATAATGGCGTATCCTAAATAAGGTGGGATAGGTCGTCATCCTTATTAGGGTTGGTACTCCAGTACCTAGCAGTTTATGGTGGTAGAGATGGATAGAGTCCAGCACCGGTATAGTGCTTCCATCTCTTGTGAAATATAAATATAAAAAGGTAGGTCTGTGCCTCCCTATAAATTATTATCACAGGAGGATGATCCATATAATAGTTTATAGGTCACAATAGTAGAATGTGACCACAGGATCAGGAGCCCTGGACAGTAGTAGAGAACCGACGGTTGTGGCTTAGTAGTAAACCACGGTTGAAGACATCAGGCTGCTTACAGTGTGGTGGCAGTAGAGACTAGGTTAAGTCACGACAGCACCGTCGGTCTGCTTCGGTTGTCCAGGGGCGTGTAGCTGCGTCGAGGGTTTAGTTTTACCTCCGAGGGGCGGAACAGTGCACCCCAGAGGGCCTGACAGGGGACCATCCTTAGGTGTCTATAGGGACACCACCGGATGGCTTTCCTTCCCCATCAGGACTTCCTCCAGGAGGGGCCTCCGTGGCGCAAACCACAGTAGCCTCCACCTGGAGAGGAAGGGCTCCACCTGTAGCATCCGAGTGGGTACTCGGCGCTACAGTAGGCTCCCCGCCGCTGACCACCCGGGTAGAGTGTGCCATGAACGAGAATGGCATCTCATACCTGGGTGGGTGTACTGACAGTACTGGGGTCACAGGAGGAGCAGGCCTTGCGGCAAGCCCCAACCTAGACTGGAGATCTGGAAAACCAGTTCTCTCCCACTCTGTCAGCTTTAGCCCGAATTGTCGGAAGAACTTGGCGTCACAAGTTGTCAACCTTGATTCTAGCTGCTCGATCGTAGCCCTCCAGAGGGCATGATCTTGTTCCAGATTCGCCTCACGCTCGGCAAGGATTCTGGTTCGTTCAGCGACCCAAGCTTTTCCCTCCCGGATAGCCTGTTCTCTGAGCAGCTTGTACTGCTCAAAGTAGGACTTCTCCAAGAAAGAAACCTGAAACTGGAGTAGCTTACTTGCGTTTTCAGCCATTTTCGCTCTGTAGCACTCAAATCCGGGGACTAGAGTGTCAGAGAAACCAGCGTCATAGGTAGGTCTGTCTCCGGGCAACACAGGTAACCCTGCTAGCCCATCGTCAACAGCCCTATGCTCAGGGTCTGGAGTCACCTCGTCATCCCTTACGGGGTCAGAGGTTGCTCCGTGCTGAGGTGGAGCAGTCGGCTGGGCTGACGCCCCATCCGGCTGTTGTACCTCTACCTGGTCAGCGTCACTGACAGGTGAGACACCCTCCTGTGTAGCCAAAGCTTTCTTTTGCTTCTGGCTCCACTTGTACTGCTTGACATAGTCAGCAGCAACCTGACCCGCCTGCTCGTCACCCAATGAGTTCTGAACAATAGCCAGTGCATCACCCAGTTTCTGTCTCTCCTGCCGGGGCAGTTGGTCAGCAACAGGGGGCAATGCAACCGAAGACACTGTGATGGTACCGACGGTTTGGCTACTGTCGACCTCGGATGTTACCGTGGCTGTGGCGGCCCGTTTCTTCGCAGGTTCACTGCGGGAACGGTCACGCCCACCTTTGGTATCATCCTTGGATGACTGGCGGCCCCTTTTCAGATCTTTCTTCTTAGGAGGGGTATCCTTTCTTACAGTGGGCATCGGAATTTCTGTATCTGGCCCGAGATCAGTTTGTTCGCACTTGGCGCCCTTACACAATCTCTCCCAGTCAGCTTCCGTGAGGTAGTTCCACTGTTTAAGTCTGTTGGTACGCCACTTATAGTGTAGATAACCTACACGTTTGTGGCACCCCCAGACCTTCAGTGCTGCCTCAACTCCACGACTAATAGTGCGCTTGTGAACGCCCTTATTGTCGCAAAGATGCCTCACCAAATCTGCCCTCCGTTGGCAACGGAATAGCTCGCCATCACTGTACTCAGGGCAGGAGGTCGATGAACTCCCACTCACACAGTACAAGTAGGGACGCACATTCATGTGCTTTTCTACTAAATGACGGGCAAACTTGAGCAGGTTTGGCCACCGTTTTGCTGCTGCAGCAGTCCCTTTCAGGCGCTGACAGCGAACGTACGGGCAGGGATCCCCTGGCACGTAGTTCCTCCAAGCATATCTCAGCTTGGAGCGGCATGACTTGTTGACATTCGGTTTCTTCCCTTCCAACACTGCTCTGATGTACACTAGGTACCAGTCAATGGGGTGGGAGTCACCGGTCAGCCAGTCTTCGTCATCCGAACCTTCTGTCGTATGAGGAGGCGGAAGAGCCATTTTGCCATTTTCCTGAACTAAGTCAGCAAGGCTCAGGTTCTTCCGGTCATCGTCATCGAGACTCAGGGTCAAACGAACGTGTGCTGCCTTGGCGCGGAGGCGGCGATTGGCCCTGCTCTCTGCGACAGACCATCCTGCGGCTTCCGCCTTGGACACTCTATCAGCAATAGCTCTGAACCTATCTGCCTCAGTAGGTGCGACCTCTTCGGTAGCAGGAGTTTCAGGGGAAGATACAATCCTCCTCTTTGGTCTCCGCTTCCGTTTGGTCTTGACATGAACCGTGGACCCGTCTGATGAATCACCATCAGGGACCGCCGGTTCAGTTGTCACTACACCGTCGGGTTTCGGAGAAGATCCCCCAGCAGGGTTCTCCTCCTGGTTGGTATTACTACCACCCTGACCAGGTTCTGTTTTCGGAACAACATCACCCGACCCCTCAGGGTTAGGTTCTGCTGGTACCGAAGCCGAGCCTGTACCGAGGGTTGGAGCACTGGTGGTGTCCATTTCCGTGTCAGACTCGAGAACCCGGTCTTCCCCGTCGGAGACTTCAGCCTTCTCCGGGGCCGTGCATTTGCCATCTACACGGGCCATCATACCGCTAGCTCAGGCGTAGGTGAACCTCACAGTTCACTCACCCGAGCCTTTAGTACGACAGCAAGTAAACAATAGTGTAGGTACTGCCGGGCAGACCTAGGCACCACTGATCAACACGTTACCCTACAGGCAAACGTGCTGATCTGAAGAAGCCTGGCTGCGTGTGGGGCTTATATACCCCACCCGTCTCCCGTGACCCCGCCCCTTGACCGGCTTCTCAGCCAATCAGGGGTCGCTTCTCCAAGACGCGCCGGGGTGACCCAATTTCTCACGGCTCATTTGGCGGGAGAAATCAATCAGGTGACGCGGGCAGCGCCCTTCCCACGCCTGGCATATCCGACGGTGGGAACACTCACTTGTTGTTTACATTTTCGTGGCCGAGCCACAGGATAACCCGGGAATGGTGTACCTGCGTTAGAGGACATACACAGCAGCATGTTACTAAGCAATATGTGGTCAAAACTAATCCCATACTTAGAATTAATCGGCAAAGCCAGCCACCCGCCCTGAACACGTGCTTTTCTACCTCCAACGGATAACCACACCGGATAACCCTTCTCTTCTCGTTGTGTTTTGGTGATCGAGTACCGGGCCAATGACCACCGGCCCAGTACGGAACTGTCCATGGAAATTTAATGAAGCCAGCAGCTAAATGTCGTCAACAAGGTAAGAAAAAAATGTTTACACAATTTTATCTCGCTCTCTGACACGTGTACTCCTCCGTAGCCCTTGTACCGGTATGTCCAGCAATGATGAAACCGGAGGTGTCACTTTGCTTTGTTTACCGGTGTCCACGGTTAGTCCTTTACGCACAGCTGACCCTTTTTTATGAGGCCTACCGCGCTTGGGCTTGGTAACACACGACTGCGGTTCAATCGGTAATTTCCTAGGACGACCCCTTCTCCGTGCTACCGTCGGTACCGACGGTATGACCGTTGGTCCTGCCTTCGGTATCTTCGGTAGCTTAGGGTCGGTTGGTGCTGGTACTCGACCAGCACCGAGGGAATCTTCACCGTCATCTATATATGGAACTCCATACCAAGGTCGGAGTCTAGCCACATGTGATTTAGTGAGAGTCCCTTTTTGCAAACGTATTACTACAGTAGTTTCACTCACCACCATAGTAACCGTATGCGGCCCATCCCAGGAGTACAGGGTCTTGACTTTGGAATTAGGTGTGCTAAATCTCGCGACCTTATCCCCCACCTTGAATTGGCGGAGTTTAAGGCCCGTGTCATAGCCCACCTTCTGCAAACTAGCAGATCTTTCCAAGTTGTCCCTCACTACTCCATAGGACTCGCGTAATGATTGTCGAAGTGATTCAACAAACATCACTGTGCAGGGTTGCTCGAGCTGGTGTCCCTGCACGCCATAGACCATGTCACTTGGCATGACTATGTCTTCACCCATTACGAGCATGTTGGGCGTACAGCCCGTCGACGCATGTTCGGTAGCGTTGTAAGCATGAGAGATATAGCAAGCGTGCTCATCCCAATCATCCCGATGCTCATTAACCATTGTCGTGAGACATTGGATCAACGTCCGATTGAAACGTTCCACCATACCGTCCGATTGTGGTCGATAGGGGTTCGTATGCGTCTTGCAGATGTGTATTTACTACACAGTTCTGCCCACAGTCAAGATTCAAACTCGCGACCCTGGTCGGAGTGAAGCATTAAAGGACCTCCCCACGTGAGGATCCAATTCTCGAAAAGTGCTTCTGCGCAGGTAACAGCTGTATGATTTACCAACGGATATACTTGGACATACTTGGTATAGTAGTCCTGTACCACCATCATACAGGTATTCCCACGGGGGGTCGTGTTGAAACCACTAATGATATCAACAGCGATCCGGGCAAATCGAACACCGAATAGCTCTTGACTTAGAGGTAGTTTACCGATACCAGGTCCAGGCTTTGATAAACAGCATTGGGGACATTGTTTCACCCAACGCCGTATGTCCAAAGTCATACCAGGCCAGTAATATCTACTCTTAATCTTTGCCTCTGTTCCTTGTCTGCCAAAGTGTGCTGAAGTTCGGTGGCCATGACAGTAATTGAGCAACTGTAGTCTGAGTGACAAAGGCACTACAGATTGAGCTGTTTTCTTCCTGCCAGGTTGCACCCTCCAGCGGCACAATACACTGTTCCGTATAAAAAGATTATCCCACTGCGCTAACAGTTGTCTAACTTCTTTACATTCCAGCGAAAGTGCGGGGCGAACAGGCTTGGACAGGCCCAACAACTTCAAGGAGTACACCCTCGAAATAGCCGGATCTGCAAGCTGCTCATCCTTCAAGTGATTTAACGTCCAGTTAGGAACTTTCGCACCCACAGACGCAATCACTGCATTGTGAGACCCACAGTCTCGGCAGTCTACACGGTGACAGTTCCGGATAGGATAGCGGGACAAGCTGTCCGCATTCACATGATCTACTCCACTCCTGTGTATGATATGCTCATTCGTCATGCCAAACTCAGAGAGGTGGTTCAACCATCTACCCATCATCCCCTCAGCGTCCTTGAAGTTAAGGAGCCACTGCAGAGATGAATGATCTGTCCGTACGAGATAATCCCCACCATATAGAAAATGTCTGTACTTCTTTGTGTAAACCACCACTGCCAAGAGTTCACGCTTGGTTGTGCAGTAGTTACGTTGTGTTTTGCTTAGACTGTTGGACGAAAATGCCAGCGGCACTTCTCGCCCATCCTGGATCTGCGACAAGGCAGCACCAATACTTGTATTAGAAGCATCAGTGTCCAAGATGAACTTACCAACAGGTGCAGGGTAGTGCAAAACAGGTGTTTCTAAGAAGAGTCTCTTTAACTCACTGAAAGACTGTTCTGCGGCTGGAGACCAGACTATTTTAGCCTTAGCCTTCTTCTCTCCAATCATCAGCTCTTGTAAGGGAGCTGCGACTCTCGAGAATCCAGGTATAAAATCTCTGTAGTATGAACAAAACCCGATGAAAGAGCGTATCTCCTTCGTGTCCATCGGACGAGGCCAGTTCTGTACCACTTCGAATTTATAAGGATCAGCCATGATGCCATGTTCAGAAACAATTCTACCTAGGTATTCAACTGATTTCCTAAAAAGCTTGCACTTTGAAGGTTTCAATTTCAGACCATATGATAAGATGCGTTTCAGCACAGCTTGGAGGTTCTGTAGAGTTTCCTCCACAGAACCACCGAAGATGATGATGTCGTCCAAGTATACTAGGCACTTTTTCCAAAGTAAACCCCGTAACATGGTTTCCATCATTGCCTCAAAGGTTGCCGGGGCATTGCATAGCCCAAATGGCATGACGTTGAACTCAAATAGTCCCATATGGGTAGAAAAAGCGGTTTTTTCTCGGTCCCGGGGGTCCATGCCGATCTGCCAATAACCAGATTGTAAATCTAGTGTACAAAACCATTTCGCCCCACCCAGAGATTCCACACATTCATCTATCCGAGGTAGGGGATATGCATTCTTCCTAGTGAGTCCGTTCAACTTCCTATAGTCGATGCAAAATCGACAGGAACCATCCTTCTTGGTGACCATCACCACAGGACTTGACCATGGACTCTCGCTAGGTTGAATCACATCTTCATCCAACATCTTTTCTACCTCAGCCTCCATAGCACTTTTTTTAGCCATGGGTAACCGACGGTAGGGGATTCTACTGGAAAATGTTTTGGTAGGTTGGATTTAGCTCAAGCCTCTTCGTGGGAAGAGTCTCCCGCCACCACACCTACTTCCACAAAGTCCGTAGTTAGTGAGTCTACCCTATATGCTCGCGTAGTGTTACCAATAGGCGTCCCCTTTCGTAGAGTGATTTCTCTACTACTCGAGTTACAAATCGGTATCACCCCCCAACGAGCGTTGGCCAGGTAAGTATGATAGCCAGCAAGACCTAACTCAGAGAGCTTTTGATCTTCCGGTTCAAACATTCCCGGCCGTTTGGCCTGCACTCCCACGCAGCTGACTAGGACATCTGATACATGTCCTGCTGCCAACTTTGTGTCTTGTGCCACTGACGCCACAGAAGAACCATTCCTTAAAACGCACTGTACGGATTGTTTATAAGGATGTTTAATCTGAAGTCGGCCTGTTGCGGTGTTCATTGTTACCCCGTAAAGAGCAGCAAAGTCCATCCCCAGTATGCCATCATCAGTGATGTCGGTGATGGTTGGACATATCCAGTATGTCTTGCCATCGACCAACATAGGTTTTACAGTTCTGCCATAAGTCTGCATACTATCTCCCGTAGCCGTCCGAGCCTTTACTCCCAGTAGCAGAGCTTCGGACTGGTTGCAAAGACGGGCCATGAATTTCCGATGCGTCCCGGAAATAACCAGACTCAGGTACCAACGCTGTCCCCGCAAAGGGACACACTCAGAGGTCAGCATCGGGCTTCCCCGTCCATCCATAGCAACCCCTTTTGTCAGGAGATAATCCCAACATGGGTCGCTCGGGGAGTCTTGAATCACACTGCTCTGGGCAATTGATTCCAACCAAGACTCCTCTAAGCCAGCGACTACAGAATCCTCCGGATTCCGTTCGTCCTTGCCAGCCCCGCCTTGCCAGACGCTTACAGGTTGTACAGACCCTTCTGCCTCTGCGCGGCCTTGGTTCATGGAAGAGTTAACACCGTCTACTAATCCCTTACAGGCATGGCTAACTGTGGGGGCGCCATCCTTGCCAAGAGGATGGGCCCCATTCAGTTTTCCGTCTCCTTTTCGGTTTTAGCAGCGACGGGTGCAGAGGCTTTGCATTCGCTAGCCCAATGACCCATCTTCTGACAGCGTCTACATGGCTGAGGTTTCGTGTCCTTTTTCTTCTTTTTCCTTCTCTTTCCAGATCCAGAATCAGAAGTGGACGCAGAGCTCTTTTCCAAGTGCTTCCGCAACAAACCCTCAATCATCTTTTCCATGTCCCTGTCAGGCATTACTGCCGCCACCTCCTCAGAGGCGGGCTGTTTTTTCTTTGATGGTTTCGTGGCGGCCTCTACCACCTGAGCTCCTTTCGGGGCTACAGATGGAGTTGCCGACACTCCTCCACTAGGAAAAACAGCCTGTTTGGTGTCATACACATCTGCATGGTCAAAAAGGTCAGCCAGAGACAAGTCCGGCTGCCATTTCTCCCGCAGATATGCCTGGAGATTGGTGTCCCTGACTCCATTGACAAACCTGGAGGTTAACTCCTGTATGACAGTGGGGGTGTCAGGTCTACATCCCTGATAACACTGGGATATCAGTTCCTGTAGAGCAAATCCGTAGGATCTCAGATGCTCGTCCTTGCGTTGGACACGTTTGAGCAATTGAGTCCTTGGGTCATGCTCACCAATCTTCCCAATCGCCCATTCAGCCAAAGTTGAAAGGAGCATACCGTTCATCCAGTTCATCGATGTCCCGCGGGACGATATCTGTCCCCAGCTTCTCAATCGCCGGGTTCCTGTCGTACTTAGCCCGCTGGACAGGAGTTAAGCCCTGTCTAGCTCTGGGCTTTGGTACTGGAACCGAGACCATGGTCTGCTGCTGGTTCAACATCGTTGAACCAGTAGATGGGTGGGTGTACCCTGGAGGTGTTGCCGTGCCTCCAAAGGCGCCACCACAGACCGGAGTCTATAGATAGCTAGCCCCCATCTGAGGTGTCAAACCCGTTACCGTGGTGTGTACTAGCGGCGGGACACTTGAAGGTGTCACTGTCGTGTACACATTGGGTACGGGTATGACTGGAAGTACCACCGTGGTAGGTGGTGGTACCTGCTCTGACTTCGTCTTCAGGTCCTGATTGACTTGCCTTAAGCTTGCGAGGTCTTGCCTGGCTAAGTGGAGCTGCGCGCTCAAATCCTTTCCCAAGGTATTTAAGCTTGCAACCTCACATTCGCCAGACACCCTCTGGTGCAAAAGTTTGTCAACCTCCACCTTATGTGAAGCCATCTCGCTTTGGAGTTCCAGCAGGAACCTTTTCTTCTCATCAACCTCCTTTAGGAATATCTTCCTAGTTTGGTTGATGGAAGCAAGTTCCCTCCGGGCTTCCGCGAGCTGGTGCAACTCAGCTTTCCTGGTGTTGATTCGCATGTCAGCCAGTAGGTCCCCATCCAGTGGTAAACTGGAAGGCTCTTCTACTGCTGGCAGGTTCACTTTACCAGGAGCTTTTGATGCCACCTCAGTCTTCTTTGATAGTTCCCCACTCCCCACACCTGCGGGTGTAGGAGTGGCACCATCAGTGTCTGGATCCAATGAAGGATCCGCTACCGTAGGTGTGGAACCGACGGGAGCAGGGCCGAGAGTTTTAGGCTCTCTACCCGGTATTTTCTGACCCTCAGGACAGAAAAGATTCGTGGAAAGGGAGTCCAATGATCTCCTGGGGCTGATGTCAAAGGGTCCTGGGACAGGGGATTGCTCTCCGTCCTCACCTCTGGCAAAAGCCTCCACAATAGGATCACCTATTGCTTCTTGGAAGAGGTCGTCACGGGGCACCTCCAAGGCTGCCCGGCTCTCCCCCCTATTTGTTTTGCCTGTGAAGAAGAGTACATTTTGTACGGCTTCCTCACGTTCCTCAGCAGGGGTTTTAGTCCTGCCGCTGAACGAGCTGACAAAATTGTATAGGTAGTCCATATACTGTAAGTCTATTTAATACCTTATCAAGTTCGGTTCGATCAAGTGGTCACGGCACCAATGTAGTTGGTCTCTTACTACGTATGTAACACTTGAGTACAAAAACCAGACAAGGTAAATTAGACTGTAATATACGGCGACTTTATTATAGGAAACTCTTGGTGTATTATAGTACCAGGTATAACCATTGGCTATAAAAGAACAGTAACAGATATATAATACAGTAGGCAACCCTATAGCATAGAGTTAAGCCCGTGAGCACAGGGTGGTCATGTCACGACAGTCCCAAACCTGACTGACTTCCAATGGGGAAGTAGCCGTCTTATATACAGCGCTGCGTAGCCACGTGACCGTACTAGCAGCGCCACCTGTTAGGTTTAGTTATGTAAAATGATTATGTAACAACTACCGACGGTAACCTAAGGTGGTACCGGTACACTACCGTATAGAAAACCAAACTAGAGGAGTCGGTGTATGTAACGAACCGACGACACTAGTTATATGAATAAAACAGTTATTAAACACAATAGAACCGTGTTACATCTTATAACATACAATAGATATACAATGATAACGTTAGACTTATAGTCAACCCGTTACACTATCAATAATATACTTTTACAGTTGAAGCATCTTTGTGAGGTATCTAGAATTTGCCAAAAATTGGATATACTCACTTTGATAATGATAACACCTACAGGAGAAGGTCGGCGCCATCCCTGTTACGGTGTAACCATACACCATAAAGATCGGGGCAGGCGGGAGTTGTTTCAAAATGTCATCGCTCAAATGCAATTTGGGATAGGGCTTACAAGGTATGAGGTGTGGTTCATTTATCGAGGTCTCAAGGACGAATGTGGCTAAAAGACATTTGGCGTCATGATGCACCAATGCAGCCCCTGACAGTAACTCGCAATTGCTGCATTGCTGCATCATGCTGATGCTATGGGAGTGTCTCAACCATGTAGGGTTAATAGGTATGTTGCTTAAATGCTGCCCTGGCGATTTACTCACCAGGACTGAATTCATGTACCATGACGACCAAGGGCATGATGCATTAAAGGCTCTCAGCACCCAAATTGCACTATTGCAGTCTTGAGGGTTTAATTCCAAGGCAATGTGTTAAACCTGTACATATTATACATCATTTGAACCATCTTAATAATTTTATCAAATTCCTTCCATTATTTTGAATTTTTGTATCTGTGGAATATGAATAGAACAAAAACCTACCTTTTTTTATCTTCTTTTCATTTCAACAGCCTTACGGGATGGAAATTGGACACAATTACTAGGTTTAACAAATTGAAACTGACATTGATGCCGATACCTGGGGTCTTTTTTTTTTTATCGTTGATATTCTAATAATTTAAGGTCTACTGGGCCCTTCAAAGTTGCATAGTTACTAAAAAAAATGGTTAAAAATGCCTATTTCCCCCTATAATCGCTCATTTTTCACATTGTTATGCAACTTT
The DNA here is from genome assembly GCA_947462335.1 of Harmothoe impar. NCBI lineage: Eukaryota > Metazoa > Annelida > Polychaeta > Phyllodocida > Polynoidae > Harmothoe > Harmothoe impar. The sequence continues at coordinate 17,201,033 of OX381717.1, forward strand.
GAAGAGTCCTGTAGCCCATTATAATTGGAATATCAACAAAAGAAAAAAAGATCCCAGGTATTGACATCAATATAAAAAAATCCAAGATTTTAGTCCAATTTCCATCCCATAATGCTGTTAAGAAAAAAAGAGGCTGAACATTGAACGTTTTTGTTCCATCCAGATTCCATGACTACTTAAATCAGAAATAATGGAAGGAATCTGAAAAAGGTCTTATAGATGGTTCAAATGATGCATAATATGTACAGGTTTATCACATTTCCTTGGAATTAAACCCTTCAAACTGTTTGAGCGCAATTTGGGTGCTGAGAGTCCTGAAGGCACTACACCGTCATTGTACCAGTGAGGTACTGCATCGATGCATCATGACGAAAAATGTCATCTTTCAGCGACATCCATCCTCAAAGGGTTAAAAGGCACCTGTCATATGCCCTAGGCAAAAAAAAAAAAGAGGTTTGTTTCAGGTAACATGGGAGGAAAATGTAGGGTCGGTAGGTCAGATTTTTTTTTTTTTTTAGTTTTTTTTTTTAACATGAATGTACTACCCACCTTTTTTGAACCACCCAAAATTGATCAAAAAGGGGTAAAAGCATGAAAATTTCTTCAAAATTGCATAAAAAAACGTAGGGTCGGCCCTCTTTTGATAGGGTCGGTCGGGTGACCTGAAACAAACCTTTTTTTTTGGCCTTATACTTATATCTCAGATCTAATTCTTTCAAGCTGGTGTCCTATACCTCCAATCTCTTATTGACCAATGACACAGGCAGGCTGCATAAAACATGCAGTAAAATTTCCTTGACGAGCAGCACATAATTAAGGCTGCAGAAATTCCCTTTAACACTTTTTTTTCCAATTTGAAAGAAAACTGATTTAGGTAACACAAGTATTTTCGAAAACGTAGCATAAACCTTTATGTGTCTATGAACAGCTAAGGCAGACTGCATCGTTTTGTTTCTTATTTCACGGTGAATACGACACTCCAATTGACTTAACCAAGGAAGGCCGTTTTAACACCCCCCGTGAAATAACACTCCCCCGTATTTCACAGCCTGTGGAACTTTGATGAATATCGTTAATAGTAACATGAAATATACACAAAGAAACACTCATAGATTTCCCACGTGAGAAACTCTATTCGTGCACCGTTGTCTATTTAGAACACATTTGTCTCATTTTATAAACCCTATTAGTTTGTATTCAAGGGTAGAGGGTGCAGTGGACCATCCAATGTTTTACTGCGTCAGACGCTCCTCACTGCCTTGATAAATGTCAAGCCTTCAGGAGTATATTGTAAACGTATATATTTTTGCACATGTATATTTTCGCCATTTGCCTATTGAGTACAATTTCACGTGTATTTGAATTTGGATGTTGGCATATGTTAGTCATAGGACTATACTGGGTAAATAATTGCGCTGTACATATTTTCGTGGATTTGCAAATCGCAAAAATATGTACAGCGTGAAATAAGATATGTTTACAGTATTAGCCCTAGAGGTTCACCATGATGAATAGATATAGCACTGAGACGTCACTCACTATTGATTCATTTTAGAGAGTCCTCATATTTTAACAACAGAGGGGGCTCGATGAATTTTGATACAAGCGGGTCAGAACTTTTTTTGGTCGCCCTGCGGGAGGGGTCGAAATCGTTTCAGGCCCCTCAGGCAGGTTGACGTTGAGCGCGGCAGACCCCTTTGAGCTGTAGTAACACCCAGACTTTTCACTAAAAAGAGGTGCAACCCCTCAGGAGGGCTCCAATTATTTTTGGTCCCCCCCCTCCCCCGTGTTGAAAAAAAGGACCAGCCCGCCCCTTAGCCCTAGAGGGTCACCATGATTGATGACCATAACACTGAGACACCACAGATACACCCCATAGTGCATTAAAGCACAATGGTGCCCTAAACACCTCAACACCTCAAGGACGGCATCACGCCTTAATGCATCATGCCCTTGGTTGTCTTGATGCATGAATGCAGCCCTGGCAAGAAAATCGCCAGGGTTGCATTCTAGCATCATGCAGACCCTTAAGAGTTGAGACACTTTCTAAGGGTCGGCATGATGCACCACTGAAACACCGGTGAGTTACTCACCAGGGCTGCATTGGTGCATCATGGCAACAAATGTCATCTTTGAGTGGCATCCATCCTTAAAGGAGACTTTGATGCATCAATTCATCTTCATTTTCTTCATGATGCATGGCAATTAAAAGACCAATGTGCATAAGTGCATCAAGCTGACTTTAATGGGTTGAGGCACTTTTGACGAGTCTGCATAATGCACCAATAAACCTATAAAACTCCCTAGGGCTGCATTTTTCCATTGTGACAGAAATTTTATCTTTTTAAAACTAGCCGTCCTTTAAGGGTTAAGCATTTTGGGCGAGCAAACACCGTGAACAAGAGCGATATAAAGTCGCCCAGAGTAAAATTCATGGTGACACTTGAAAGAAGATTGCGTTATGGGTCATTTGACACAGAGAAGGGGGCACAGTGAGGCCATCACCAAAGAGCAAATTATACTAAGAAGGTCCACTTGACAATCTTCTGTCCCCCAAAGGCCCAGTGTGCCGTCTGGTGGATAGTATATGGCTCAGTCTCATGAGTTTGTAACAGTTAAACTGTCTTTGACCGGTGTCGTCTTTGACCGGTGTCGTCTTTGACCGGTGTCCTCTTTGACCGGGTATGTGATTAAAATGAAGAAAAAAGTAGTGTATAGTAAAGAAACGGGTAAATTTATTGTATAATATGTTAGAACACATCATTTCGAGGCATAATGTAAAATTGATATATTTATATACTGCACTTACTATGCACAGTGCAGTTGTTTAAGCTCAAAGTTATATATAATGTGACGTCTTTGACCGAGCAGAGTGAAATAATAGTACTATGCTGTACTATGCATAGTATGCTCAGTATACAAATATAACAAAATTAACTTATGTTTGCTATAAACGTATATCAATATATGGGTGCACTATTTCCCCACGTTTCTTACTACATAGACCTTATTTCCGCTATTCTAATGCTGCCTGGTCAAAGACGACACCGGTCAAAGACGACACCGGTCAAAGACCCTGTCAAAGACGTTTCAACTGTTACAAACTCATGAGACTGAGCCATATACAGCCAACATAGTGCACTCACAGCACAATTGCTGATTAGTATCCTGATGTTACGGTACACCTTTCATAACTAACAAATAAAAGATAAATGTTACAAAAAAAAAGCCACAGATGATACCACATTTCAGTTGCATTGATATACAAATATATTTTGCTTTGATAGGTAGAAGTATGTAACAACCTTGAAATTATATCAAAGAAATATCAATAGTATTTGGACAACATTTGTATTCCTATTTCTTCAAAGGAACTATTATTACGTATAAATAAGAAAAGGTATTGGTTATTAATAGTATGATCACCAAGTTATGACTTGACAGGGATATGAGCTTAGACCCTCTGCATCATGAATCCACCATGCTAACCACTACTCTATGAGGGACAGGTGACATTAGGAATGTCCAGGTACAACCCATTCACAATACTTACAAGCTGCTTGACCCCTAATCCAGGACAGAGGCTCTGGCTGAGCTGGTAGCTGGAGAGCAGAGGGAATACAGAAGGGTACAATTGCAAATAGCGCAGTACACTGGACAGATAGCTTAGGCGGAATAGGCAACCAATTTGCGATCTCTGTCCATACCCCAAGACCGGGACAGGTGCTACCACCTGCCGTCAAGCTGAAGGGTTTGGACAGAATTCGCAGCACAATGTCCAACAGAACTCCCAATGATATGATAACCAAAACACCAGCCCCTAGTGTATGGTTTGAAAAGGAATACACATTATATACAGGATTGTCACACAGCCTGTTCGGCTAATGCTACACAATAGTGGTGGAGGGGGGAAATTCTGGCCACATCTTATACTCCTTATAAGCAAAGAATACTCTTAATGAAATATTCTATCACACCTTCCTAACAGTTTAGACTTTTATTTTGGGGGTTTTACTGTCTAAATTGGGCAAAAATAGGAGATGTGCGGTTATTGGATTAATTACGGTAGTCCATTTTATTGCAGGAATGTGAGGACGCTGAAGATGTAGATCCGACCTGTGACTGCAGCGAAGAGCCTTGCGTTTGTGTCCTGGGTTATACAGGAGATGGGATCACTTGTATTGGTAACTATGTGGTTCTCATTCATTCCAAGCCCCACCACATGAATGTTTGCATTACAGTAAATTCAAAGTTTAAGGACATTAAACAGGTCATGAAAGATATGGACGGAGCGTCACTTAAAAGTGACCTCGTCAGTGGTCATTGCACGAGTGGTGCTTGGGCCGTATTGCACGATGGCTGTAGGCCAAGTGCAATATAGCCCAAGCACCATGAGTCACAAGGGGTTAGGAATCTCAAATTCAAAAACGAAGACCAGATTCATGTTTCTCATGATGGATAGCATCTTTTAAGTTGGTTGCGGGTATTGCGTCACCAATTTGGCTGAATAAGCTCCCCCCCTAACAATATCATTTCTAAGGAATGGGGCATAACAAGATGGCCTAAGCAAAAAAACATATGGGTGAGGTTTCATGATATTGCTAACAGATGATGATGAATGCAACTTGTCGGTCCCGCCCTGTGACATGAACGCACAATGCGCCAACATAGCTGGTTCCTTCAGCTGCACATGTAAAGCCGGCTATACAGGAGATGGGGCGGAATCTTGTTTAGGTAAGTATAAGAACATTTCCTTTAGTCACTTTTAAGTAAGACCCTAACCCATGTATTGGTAAATCAGCTTGCCCAAGTAAAAACACATGTGGGTCCCACTTAGCAATGTTTGGTGGGGTAAATAGCTTCTCTACATCAATAAAGGGAATATTCCACTGACGGAATTGGCTGTGATTCTGTCTGTCGAGTGAAATTCGCCCATAAGTTTAACATTATGGACTTTAATCGGATGAGCAATTTTAGGCCAGACTGACATTGGTGGAATACACGCTATAGGTGAGCTTAAGAAAGGTACACAAGTACACATGTTGAGGATGATGAAAATACGCAATTGTCTAAAGAATTATGTCAAAAATAAAAGAACAAAAATGATCTAGTGCACCCCAACATTTGGGAAGATGTACCCAGATTAATAGAACAGTAGATTCAAAGACTCAAGGCTCAATTTAGTTTTTTAAGATTATTCAGGATGTTCACAAAATTCCAACCTATTCCCTACTTTACTCCTCAAATATGTCAACATTGCTCAATATATGGCCTTTTCGGAATTAATTCTGACCTAATACTACCCAAAGATTACGTTTAATTGAGCTATATCCCCGGAATTTCATATTGTTACAGAACATTAAGCATGACCCAATTCATGAGCAAAACCCATAATTTCAGGATGCAATTAGCATATGTGACCGTCCAAGGGAAAACCAGCCTTATGCACCCCTTGCATAAGGCTGGTTTTCCCGTGGACTGTCACATATATATAAAAATTGGTTCTATTCATGCTGGTGTATCAATATCCCACATGAGGTAAACCCAATTTCCGAGAGAAAAAAGTTCAGCTTATAGATTTTTAAAAAGCGAATGAAATTTGTCTCATAGTAGTCTGGAAGCCAGAGGGGTGACCTCGTTTCTTCGTTTAACGTTTTTCTCTGCTGATTATGCATTTATAGGGTCTAGGTAAACATACCCACCCTTGAGCAATTTGAGAAATCCAAGATGGCTGCCCAAACGTTGCTAAAAACTGGAAAAGTGTCTTATCTTTGCTTCTAATCAAGGTAGAGACTCAAATAAAAGGTTGGAAATTACATTTATGAGGCCAAGGAATCCAGTCCAGCTATTTAAAAAAAGCTACATACTTAGTCATGCCAGAAGAAATAGAAACATTTATTGTGACATAAAATGTTAAGATGATTGTTTTTAGATATTGATGAATGCACTATGCAGACAGACAACTGTCACACCAATGCCATGTGCACCAATACACCTGGTTCTTTCACCTGCACATGTAATTCCGGCTATTCCGGAGATGGGGTGGACTCTTGTGAAGGTAAGTATAAGTTACCAAAGATGACCTTTATTGAGCTATTTCCCCTGAATTTCATACTGTCATAGTATTTAGAACGTATAGCTTGACCCAATTTATATACGCAAAACCCATGATTTCAGGGAAAAAAATTTGCCTATATATGAAAATTGGTTTTATTCGTGCTAATCTATCAACACCCCACATACAAGGTAAACCAAAAGTCTAGGAGAAAAGTTATGCTCATAGATTTTTGAAAAGCAAATGAAATTTGTTTCACAGGGAAGTTTTTATGATAATGCTTACAGATGATGATGAATGCAATGTGTCGGTCCAACTCCTTGGCCCTTGTATGGGTAAGTATAAGAACATTTCCTTTAGCCACTTTAGATAATCTACTTGTTTCTCATCGCTGCGAGAGTGACCAAAATTATGTTTTTAGGACAAATGTAGAGTACTTAGGAGATTTTAAATTTCTTGCAAATTTCATGGGACAATTAGAGAAATATCGTCACATTTGGTATCAAATTGAAGCTCGAGGTGGTGTGGATACAATGAGCTAGAGGAGATATATCTATCAAAATAAGATTCTCTATCATTTATTTCTTAATCATTAAAATGTGAATGGGATGTTCGCTTAGAACTTAGATCACCCTACGTTATGAGCCTTCAACAAAGTAACAAAAGAAATGGCTTGCTGTAAAAACTACAGTTTCTCATTTTTGAATCCAACACCCTGATGTAACATGGGCTTATTTTTCCATCTTTTAAATCATACTCAAATGTGTTCTAGTTACTAGTCCAATATCATCTCTAAAGAATTGGGCATAACAGGATGGCCTAAGCACGAAAGCTTATCAATATATAGGTGAGTTTTTATGATAATGCTTACAGATGATGATGGATGCATGTCTGACTCACCCTGTGACATGAACGCACAATGCACCAACACACCTGGTTCCTTCACCTGCACATGTAATACCGGCTATACCGGAGATGGGGTGGACTCTTGTACAGGTAAGTATAAGTAACCAAAGATTACATTTAAGTTCCCCTGAATTTCATACTGAAAATTGAAGCTCACAGTGGTGTGGATACAATGGGCTAGAGGAAATAATTGGGCATAACAAGATGGCCTAAGCAAGAAAGCTTATCTATATATAGTGTCTTATCTTTGCTTCTAATCAACATAGAGACTCAAATAAAAAGTTGGAAATTACATTTATGAGGCCAAGGAATCAAGTCCAGCTATTTCAAAAAAGCTATGTGGCAGCCATTTTGAGTTTTTAATAATATTATCAAGTATAGCTAGACAGACGGAACCAGGTTGGGTCCTGACAGTGCTGTCGGTAATCAATGAAGGAGCCTATAAGGCCTATAAGGCTCCTTCACTGTATTGCATGTACAGATTGGTACACGTCCCATAATTACTACATACTTAGTCATGCCAGAAGAAATAGAAACATTGATTGTGACATAAAATGTTAAGATGATTGTTTTTAGATATTGATGAATGCACTATGCAGATAGACAACTGTCACACCAATGCCATGTGCACCAATACACCTGCTTCCTTCACCTGCTCATGTAATTCTGGCTTTTCGGGAGATGGGTTGGACTCTTGTACAGGTAAGTATGAGTAACCAAAGATTACATTTATTGAGCTATTTCCCCTAAATTTCATACTGTTATAGTATTTAGAACATATAGCTTGACCCAATTAATAAAAAAAATTGCCTATAATATATATGAAAATTGGTTTTATTCATGCTAATCTATTGTGGTGGTTCGTGGTTATTCTAGATTAAGGAACAACGATCACGGCAGTTTCCAGGTGCGAGAATATCAGTCTTTATTCATAAGAACAACTCCAGTTCCTTCACTAGGGAACGATCAGTGTAGAATCAATACACACAGGTAAATCAGGTTTCTCTATCGATAGAGGAAACGGTCAGTATAGTCTTAGTATACAACTCTGTCCGCACGGTTGGACATGTGAAGTCTATCGTCAGTCGGGCCTGCACTGACTGCCTTCCAGGTAAACACATGGGTCTTATATAACACCGGCTCTTAGGTCACGTGGCCAGGTGGGTGGGTCGGCAGCCCACCTGAGAGCGGCACACGGTTACCTGGAGAGGACCTGCGCCCTCTCCCGGGAACTCTGTGCACTAGCTCCAGGTAGAGAAGCCAAGTAAACAGACTTTACCCAGAAATACCGTGTATGAGATTAATATGTAATATCATGCCCCTACACTACCCCCCCTAGACAAAACTAGGTGGTAACGAATATATACGGTTTTCCTAACATATAGAAAACACTTTAGACAAACGTCTTACAGTTATTGTCTATACAGTAACTAGGGGAGTAACATATTATCACGACAAACTACACAAGCGAGATCATTGAACTCAATATAAATATTGCATTACACTGTACTAGCAACCATAATACATTTTCATACACACAATCGAACGGCTTGACACATTTCAATATGACTTCCTTATGAAGTTTTACTTGGTTATTAAAAAAATGCGCATGGGATGTGTTTATATTTAAGTGTAACGGAAAAGTTAATAAAAACCAGTCCTGATAAGGACTAACAACCGCCAGCGTCTTACATTGATATGTGTTTTTAATGAATACATTCACACAATGGATAATAGAAACCACAGCCTTTGTTTGAGCTGGGTAATCCGATTATATAACCGGAGACCTTAATACCTCTCGCAACATATAACAGAGTCGACACACACGACAATACACAATAGTATATGTAACATTTACACGTAGTCTTAACGACTTCACACACAGACTTTTACGGGTAGCCACATCTCCTAGCTTATCAGATCATACAATCTTCATATATAGCATAATATTAAACCCGTTTCATATGGTAAATATGAGAACACCATAGTGGAACACCTAGGGTGATATGTATCACAATATTATAACATATTACATATATATTAAATATGTTTTAATGAGTAACCTGGCAGTGTACCCGGAAACCCTCACAAAAATATAGCTTACTGGTGATCTAGTTGTGGGCAAGGTGCTCTCCGCTTCTAATAGACGAATGAGTAAGGTGCTCTCCTCTTCTTATAGATGAATAAGTCAGGTGCTCTCCTCTTCTTAATACTGTTTCTTGGATATATATCACCCGTAGGTAAGTTCATATGTACACAGCTCGATAAGTAACCCGTCCTGGTTCCAGGAATGTTCATTATATAGGTAAGTATAATCCGGCTGGAAACCACGAGCATAGTCTGTCTGGCGAGTAATCCATGGACGGGAACAGTTTATAACACAGCATACTAATATCAGGACAACATTATGGTAACGTATCCCAAAGGTTAGTTCAGGGATGTTGGGTTTATAGCTTCCTGGTGGAGTCCTGGTTCTCCATCAGGTTAGCTTGAGTTGAGAGTTGAGTAGTTAGGTAAGTCCAGAGCTTCCACGGAGGGGTCCCCCGTGATGTTCCAAAATGCATCTAAAAAGATGCCCCTCATTCCCTCGGGAAGGGGAACCAGTCATAAAAAAAAAAAAAGATTATGACATCTGATTAACTGAAAGAACAATTAATCGACCGGGAAATTATAATAATCCCTTCCTCTATTTCTAAAGTAATAGAAATAGACTCTGAACCTTCTTTCAGGTTTTTACCCCAATGGTTCATCCCTTGCCCTTATTAAGGCAAGCGCGTGTTCAGACGTGCCATCCCATGTGTCGATAGTCACGCCAAACACCCCGTAAAACTTTACGTTCATTTCCTGTAGCCGTTTAGCTAACTTCTCGTTCTCCTGGCGAACGAAATCTGCTGCGGCCTCGGCATTCCGTTGGCCCGCAGCAGCTTCCCTTGACTTTTTAGCCAAGTGTTCAGCATTGCCAGCGGTTATCAATGCTTTCTCCTCCCGATGGGCAATCTTTAGACCGTGCGTGAACAGGCCTAACATTTTGGTAGAATACTCCACCGCCAGCTGTCGTTGGGACTCCTGAAACTCAGTTACGATTTTCTGTCCCACCTCACAGCTCACCTTCTCCTCCCGGGAGAAGTAGTTCACTATCGGAACGCATTTAAGTTTAACACCTCCGATAGTTTCCACGCGGGAAGTACCTGCGACTGGCTGAATGACAACCGGTTCCTGAGCTGTAGGAACCATGGGTTTGACATCCACTTGCGGCACTTTGGAAGTCGCCGCTGCAGGCTTCGGGATGGTGATACCCCGAGGAGCTACCACTGAGATCAAAGATTTGGCCTCAGTTTTGACGGTCAGATTCTCCATCCCCCGGGTTGGGGTGGAAGGAGACCGGACATCCCTGGATGGGGGTTTTGTGGTTGCCCCCAAATGGTACGTCAAAGGCAGTGAAGACTTTGATCTCGTGGCCGGGCTGTGTTTAGGCCGGGCACCGCCGTGGTCAGATTGACTGTTGGCGCTGTCTGAACTGCTCAGACGTCATGTACGATATTCCGTACTGCTGGAGGCCGCTGTATGTCCACCGGAGTCACGTTTCCAATCCTTCCGGTCTACATACAGTAGGTCTGGATACTCGCGATAATAATCACGACCTTCCGGGGCCTGATAATTCCCATAGTAGGAATTATCTAGTTCTTCCAATTAGAACCAGCGTGCCTCCTTTTCGGTCCGGGAGAGACAGCAGGAGATCTGGAGCGGTCTCGGCCAGACCTGCTCTTCCCTCAGATACCACCCCAAGCTTCCGGCTGTCGGAAACTACCGCCGCCTCTCCGGGAAGTACAGCTGGTGCATAGCACTGTGTACTCCTCGTTGTTCATGGCGAACTTGTTACGTCCGTCCACTCTAGCTATCCAAGCCTTAAACTTCCCATCTGTGACTTCACAGAAGTAGGGAGTTGCCAGCCGGATCTTAGCCTTTTGTTCATCTGTCAGTGATTTGTACTGATCACAGACAGCATCATGTAGCGCATTCACACGATTGCGGGCTACACTGATTCCCATGTTATGGCAATCCTTCATGTGGCGCATAAGCTCACCTCTACGGGGTTCAAGACACCCGTTACACAATTGTGATTCTCTACCTACTGTGATATCACAATGGTACACCACACAGTGGTGCATGTGATTCTCACAGAGGTGTCTCAAGAACCGCGGCTTTGTTACGAAGATGGTTCTCTCAGTGCCTGTAGTGTTTACACAGAGTGCAAACGGGCACCAGTTCCTTTCCCGCTGATTATACCAGCGGGTACTTGCAAAAAGAAGCTTTTCTTTCTGCTCCCTACTATAGTAGGTTTCCGGCAACATCCGTAGTTGATCAAGCCACCGCTGGTAGAAAGCAGACGGAGGACTGTCCCGGGGTGTATTCCGGATCCAATCCTCATCGTCGCTCTGACCTTTGCAATTGGTCGAGGGCGGACATCCAAAGTTGGTCGGACCAATTGGACATTGTTCCCAGGAGTCGGGAATAAACACGCGGAACTTATTGTTCGCGTTCTGCCAGATTCTCCTCATCACGTCATTTGGCGGGATGGGATCTTCCGGGTCGTTTCCGGGTTCATCGGCATTAGCTGGAACCTCCCCCTCTTCCTCGTCCGAGTGGGCCGGACTGCGGAGAGGGCTGATATGCGCTGGTTAATAACCAACGCAGCGGCAACCGCGGCAGCTGCCCCAGCTGCAGCGGTAACATCTGCCACAAGGGCCGGCACGGGAGCGGTAACGCCCGTGGGAGGTGCGGTAGGAATATTGGCTTCGTTGGTATCCATAGCCTCATCCGTGTTGTCTACAGCCCGGGTAACGACGGCCTGTCCCACGGAAGGTAATTCCGGTGTTCCTTCTGCTAGTACAGAATCGGGCAAGTTAGCGAGTCTTGCCTTCTCGTTCCGGCGAGACTGTCGCCCTCTCTCCTGGACAAACTCGTCTGACTGATTACTATCAGCCGAGCTTGACTGGTTCGAGGCTCCCCTCTAGCCTTTACCGCCGCGCCCCCTAGGTGTGGCTTTCAGCGCTTTTATACGCACCCTCTCTTCCGCGCTGGAAGATCTGGTTCGTACTGTACGTACCGCCTCATCTATCAGACAGGATATAGCTATATCCCGTGTGACAGCGTGGGCATCCATGTAATCCTCTATGGTGGTTACATCCAGAGTATATGAAACTACTTGCTGGGCGGTGGCAGCAGCAATTTTGTACTCCTTCCGGGTTTTCGGCTCACGGAGCTTCCCGATACGGGCCCTGTACCTGTTGACACTAGTCAACAACATCCCGGCAACTCCACAATTCGGATCCAGGGATAGAATCGGGAGTGCCGGCATTAGCCGCTGCATATCTGCTATATGCAGATCGAATACAGCTCTTCGTAAGCAGTAGCATACGAGTAATCCTTTTTGAAGTGCCTCCCAGTACACAAACCAGTCCGGGGGCAACTCATCCTGCTCTTCCACCAACAGGAAGAGCAGTATCGCCTGCCTTATGAGCGGGTCAATCCTGTGGGGAGCTCCCTCCGCCGTCAGACGGAACACGTCCTCGTGCAGGTCCACTTTACGTCCATCGTTGTTGGACATGAACCCTGCTAGCTGGGCCGCGGCCGGGCGGGGTTTTTCAACATCCACCGGCAGCTCTCCATGGTACACAGTACCTGATTCTTGATACTCAGCTTCGCTGGTATCCGGTATCAAGAAAAGTGTTCCGATGGTATTTATAGGGGATCCACCTCCCCTTCAGTATATGTGTCGTGTCCGAGCCCTCGCGTCTGCTCTGGACCTCCTCTCAACCCCAGCTGGCGATTCCTGCCGAGCCGCGCGCCTTATATAAGGTACGACACCGCGCATGCGCAACCCCGCGCGTCCCGTGACCTAGTTCCTTGGAACCAGGTCACCCACGCGTCTAATTGTAAACAGGCACCCTCATTCCTCGTGTTAATCCTTACGCTCTGTCAACTCGTCGAGAGTATCAATGAAATATATATGAATGGCATAATAAAGCACATTCACCGGTTTATCCGTCCATCACCCATGGGATCCTTGAAAGGAGGACTATCACGATCATTCCAACCGTACTTACTTCCACACATAACTGATTACAACATGAAAAATATTTAACAAGACTACAGGACACCACACTCGTTGTGTACCGGCTTAGGTTATACCGTCCCTAGCTAGAAACCGGGGACTGCGTCTTATGTTTTTAGGCATAACATTAGACCTGGTTCGAGGACACGCCTTTTCCAGAGTGGATTTAGCCTTAACCACACTCTTCCGGGTCCTTTTCCCTTCAGCCAGCGAGACTTTATTGTCCGCCTTCTTCCCCGATCTTTTTGGGGTGGCGGGTTTATGCACCATTAGTTTCCGGGAAGCCTCTTTCCGCGGCCTTCCGCGTTTCCGGGGAGGTTCCTTTACTTATTTCCGCTGTTCACTTTCCTCTATCAAAGTATCAACTTCCAACTCATACGAGTCCATGGACAAATCTCTCCCCTTCCATTCTCTTAGTCGAGCTACATTAGATTTATACATCTTTCCCTGTAATGAACGTATCACTACAGTACTGTCACTCACTATGCGGGTAACCACAAAGGGCCCATCCCAATTACTAGCAAGTTTCAGAGTCGATAACGGCTCATGTAATCTCACCACCTGATCACCAACTTTGAATCGTCGCAGCTTGAGGCCTAGATCATAGCCGGTTTTCTGCCAGGTGGCATTCTTCTGTTATTCAGTTCTCACCAATTCATAAGCATATTTGAATTGATCTCTTAATGACTCCACAAACATAACATGGCAGGGGGTTTCCGGGTTCATTCCTACCACCCCAAATACCAGATCAGCGGGCATTATTAAATCCTCCCCGAAAAAACTAACAGATTCGGGGAACAGGAGGTACTAGAATGGACAGTGCTATTATATGCATGACATACATAATCACACTGCTCATGCCAGTCGTCCATTTATCATTTACCAGGGATTTTAACACCTGAATCAATGTACAATTGAATCTGTCAACCGTTCCATCACTTTGTGGCCGGTAGGAATTTGTTCTTGTTTTACAAATCGCCAATCGGTGACACATTTCCTGCCAGAGATCAGATTCAAATTCCCGACCTTGGTCACTATGCATCATTAGGGAAGATGCAATACCCAACCTTTAACAAAAGCTCTTGCACAGGTTGCGGCCTTGTGATCCGCTAATGGAAACACTCTCGTATACTTAGTATAATAATCCGTGACGACCATCATACAAGTATTACCCTCAGGGGTAGTTTTAAACCCACTGATAATATCTATTGCGACTCGCGCAAATCTTACTCCAAACAACTCCTGGGACAAGGGCATTTTACCCATCCCAGGCCCAGGTTTGTTTTTACAACAATCTGGGCAAGTAGCAATCCATCTTAATAGATCACTACTCATCCCTGGCCAGTAATATCTCCTTTTCAGACGTTCCAGTGAACGCTTCTTCCCGAAATGTCCACTGGTCAGGTGTCCATGGCAATAATACATAACATCCCTCCTCATTCCCGAGGGTATTACCACTTGCCGGACTCTCCTACCTAATGAATTAATCTTCCACCGGTAGACGATTCCACTCTGGACCTCTAACTCTGCCCATTGAGCTATTAGCCTTCTCATTTCCCGGTTTTCCAGGGAAATCTCAGGCCGCGGGGGCCGTATCTTCCTAGGTAACAATACCAACAACCGGCTAAGGTTAGGATCCTTTTCCTGGAAATTCCGGATGGTTCCCATGGACCACTCCAGAACCCAAGTTCCCTTGATCTCAAAGGGAATCCTTGATCCCGCTATGACAGCCTGGTGCTGGCCACAGTCATCACAGTTGGTGTTTTCACACTTCCTGATAGGACGTCGAGAAAGTGCATCAGCATTTATATGCTTTACGCCAGCTCTATGCTGGATCTGACTTTGCTCCAAACCGAACTCGGAAAGGTTTGCTAGCCAACGTCCAATTATTCCTTCCGCATCTTTGAAATTCAATAACCATCTCAAAGAGGAATGATCCGTTCTCAGCGTAAAATCTGACCCCCAAAGGAAATGTTTGAACTTTTTAGTATAAACTATCACAGCCAATAATTCCCTTTTGGTGGTACAATAATTTCGCTGGGTCTTACTCATAGTATTACTAGCAAAGGCAATGGGAACCTCCACTGCGGCTTGGACTTGACTGAGGGCTGCCCCAATGCTCTCATTACTAGCATCTGTATCCAATACGAAATGTCCATCCGGGTTGGGATACCTTAACACCGGTGTCTCTACAAACAGCTTTTTTATTGCTAAGAAAGCTGCGTCCTGTTCCATCCCCCATGGGAACTCTTCCTTCCTATTTCCAGGAGTCCAGTGTGACAAACACTGGATCGGATAGGCTACCCGGGAATACCCCGGCAGGAAATCCCTATAATATGAGCGAAATCCTAGGAAGGATCGCACATCTTTAGGACCCCTGGGCACTTCCCATTCAGTCACACTCCTGATCTTTTCCGGATCTGCCTTAACCCCCTCGGTGGAAATAATCCGTCCTAGGTAGTTAATATCTTTCTTAAACAGATTACATTTCTTCGGTTTCAATTTGAGACCGTTAGACATGATTCGGTTTAAGACTTCCTCCAGATTACTTAGACAGCCCGCAAAGGTCTTCCCAAACACGATTAGGTCATCTAAGTAAACCAGACATTTCCGCCATAATAAATCACTTAACAGCGTCTCCATCATGGCTTCAAAGGTGGCTGGCGCATTACATAACCCGAATGGCATCACCTTATATTCAAACAAACCAATATGGCTGGAAAACACAGTTTTCTCCATATCTTCAGGCTTCATGCCTACCTGCCAATACCCGGACTGCAAGTCCAGTGTACAAAACCACTCATTCCCTCCCAGGGAATCAATCTTCTCATCTATCCTGGGAAGAGGATAGGAGTTTTTCTTAGTAAACCCATTCAGTTTCTGGTAATCAATACAGAATCGTATACTACCATCCTTCTTGGTTACCATACACACAGGGGAGGACCAAGGACTCATGCTGGGAACAATAACATTATCCTTCAGCATTTTCGCTATCTCTTCCTCAGCTACAATCTTCTTTTTGAGGGGTAGCCTCCTATAAGGAATCTTAAAAGCGGGGTTATCCCCGGTCTTAATTTTGTGCAATACCTTATTAGTTCTCCCCAGGGGTTCACCCGGGGCCGCAAAACCTTGCCTGCATCTCTTCA
Organism: Harmothoe impar; assembly: GCA_947462335.1. Taxonomy (NCBI): domain Eukaryota; kingdom Metazoa; phylum Annelida; class Polychaeta; order Phyllodocida; family Polynoidae; genus Harmothoe; species Harmothoe impar. The sequence goes on from OX381717.1 coordinate 17,217,255, forward strand.
GCATAGCCCTCAGGGCTTCCTGATCATTCTCATCCGTTATGGATGATCCCGTTAACAACTTAGTAACTCCTCATGCAATTCCTCCTCCCCTCCTTCTTCTAACCTCAGGTCTTGGTGGCTACCGGTGACTGCCTCCGCAAGTATCACTTTCCCAACTTCAGTGCCTTTCTCAAGATATACTGTGGAGTTTCCGGGGTTGGAAATGGGTGTCACTGTCCATCTGGAATTCCCTACTAGGGTATCCGCAGATTCCAATCCCTTCCGGGATAATACAGCCATATCCGGCTCGATTACCGCTAATCCTCTCTGGATTAGCCTCCCTGAACTGACTAACACGTCACAGGTCATTCCCGGGGGAATCTTCACGGTCTGTGCCACACTAGCAACACTACTTATCACTCTCAACTTACAGAGTATGGTCATATCATACGGGTATTCAATTTTCAACTTCCCACTTTTCGGATTCAAAGTCGCACCGAAAAGCGCCGCAAAATCCAAACCAAGAATACCATCATCTTCAATCTCAGCTATGGTCGGGGCCCAAACAAATTCTTTCCCGGCCACAGAGATTATCAGAAAAGTCCGTCCAAATGTCCTCATTCTGGTACCATCGGCCGTACATGCGTTTACCCTCATTGTGAGGTTCTCACACATATTCGGCAATAAGCTAATGAATCTCCTGAGATCATGAAGTGGCTAGCTCCAGTATCCATAAGAAACTCCCCAGTCTTTCCTTGTACAGAACAGGAAACGTACCACCTCTTCCCATCAGTTACTGAGGGATTCCTAGTAAACCGGTGAAGGTCACTATCAGTGCCCAGGTCGAATCCACATCCTTTCAAGTGTTCCAGACAAGGATGACCCGGGGGAAGCCTGGTTCCTCCAACCTTAACCAACTCTTTGGTTATTGACTCCTCTAAACTGGCACTAGGTTTCCCATACGCGCACCCCTGGGCGCCTGTTGCACCAGCCTCCCCAGCCTCATGGTTTCCGGGATGTACGGTCCCATCTCCTTTCTTGCTGGACGCATTCACTGCTAATGAATCTTCACCGCCAACGTCGGTGATAATCTGGCTTATTTCCTCAGGGGTTACCGTCCTGCCATCCTCGGTAACCCCCTCTAATTTCCCGAAACCTCACTTCTCAGAACAGGTTTCTCAGCTTTGCATTCAGACACAAAGTGCCCCTTTACTTGACACCTGTAACACTGGACAGTGTTACGATCGACCCTCGGGCGGTGCCTGGTTTGATTTTCAAACACCTCGTTCATGCGTTTAATCATGGACTCCATTAAGGTATTTAACGAGTTTCCTGACGCATTTGTTTTATCCGGAGTGGTCTTCTCCGGGGTCTGGGTTTTCTGACTGGAATCAGTCTGTGGTTCCCGAGTGTCGGGTTTCCGGGGAGTTTCCGAATAACTTTTGTTACTAGGAGGCTTCCCGGAAGCTGGGGTAGAGCTAGATTTCTGACGTCCTTTGAATTTCAGGGCGTCTACTCTCTCCTCCCCTTCAGATTCTTCCCCGGAAGAATCGCTTCCATCTAAGGAATGTTCAATTCCAGAGACGCGCTGTCCCCTATAAGCAGGTATCATACCAGCCAATAGAATTTTCTTTTCGTAATGTTGATCAATCGCCATGAACAAATCCGCTAGGGAAGACCCAGCTTCCCAAGCTCGACTACGAACCTTAGCGTGATCCGGATCACTCAACCCACTAATGAACCTTACAAATAGGGATTCTAATTTCTATATAATATTCAGCATCCCTACTCCACTCTGGTCTAGCTTGCCGCAACAATCGCTGCAATTCCAGCCCATAAATCTTGGCAGATTCCTTGGGTTTCTGCGTTCTCCTCTGAAACAGAGTCCAGTGATCTACTGTCACTATTTTCCCAAATGTAAAACAAGCTAATACTTCCAGTTGGTCGTATGTAGCTTCCGGCCCATAAGTATCCCTCCATTCCTCAACCACTATCTTCCCAGGGCCATCACTCAACCATATCACAAAAGCTCCCAAGGATTCTTCCTTGTTCCAGCAATTGTACTTACAATCATCTAATAGTGATTGATATTCCTCCTTCCAGGGTCGTAAACCCCTGTAAGGCTTAGTGACACGTGCAGTTCTTTTAGCGGCATAATTAGAATGCACTAATTGACCCGACATGCGTCTACTCCAAGCCAGTAGGTCTGTACCGTCTTGACCTCGACTAGAGCAATCTAACCCCAAATTGCCTATGGCAGGGTCTCGATTATGTAATCGATGTTCCGCCGGGGTCATGGTGACCCTCCGGTTCAAAGGAACCTTTGTCTTGGGTATATCGTCAGAAGATTTATCTGATTCCGATTCTGTACCCTCATCAAAGCGGGGGCCTTGATAGCCGGACACTCCCTGAGTGTTTTTATGCACTGGATTAGACCTTCCCTTTGTTCCCTGTTGGGACCCCTTATTCAATCTACCCTTCGGCCTATTCTCAGAGTCTTTATTGACCCCTGAGTGTGTTTCAGTGGTCGGAGGTGGATATGAATAAGTTGCATCTGGGCAATATCTATAATTACCCTTGCTGTCATAATCCACCGGGTTCCCATATTGAGCCGGGTCATCTCCCGAAAAGGGATTCAATGAGCCATAACTATGATTCACCACTTCATCTCGAAATTTATTTTTATAATGTCGAGACACTTCCTCCTCTGGAGACATTTCCCTGTTAACTTGGCCAGTACTGGCATGATTAACTGGTTCCCGTTCAAGAGAGCGCCCGGTGACATTTACTCTCCTTGAATCATTCCCTCTGTTTTTATACACAGAGTCCTCCAAATTCCTCAATCCATTATCATTAATAAATGGATCAAACTGAGGTAATGCTTCCACCTTGCTACCAGTAAGAGTGTTGTCTAGAACAGTTTCTGGCATGACCGCTGGGATCTGTTCCTTTTCAACTTCCTCCCCCTGCTGTTCTATTGCCTTCGACAATTCAACCCGCAGGAGAGTTTTCCTGGCTTCCAGGGAACGGACAGCTTCCACTTCAGCTTTCCGCTTCCTTTCTCATTCTTCCGTTTCTTCCAGGATTTGCATCCTGGTAGCTTCGTTTTCCCTGACCAACTGATCTCTGCCCTTCTCGAGCTCTTTTGTCCCTTGTTTCAGGACATATCATTCTCTAGAGTATTGTTTCAACTCCTTCTCATACCTCTCCTTAAGAGACTCGGAGTGTTCATTCTCCTTCCGGTTCTCAGCAATTTGTGCTTGAATCTTTTGAAATTCATGCGATTCCTGAGCTACCTTCTTTTTCATATACCGGTTGTCTTCTATCAACCGTTCCCTCTCCTCTATCAGAGCTCCCTTTGTTCTCTGATTCTCAGAGAGGATCTCATCCCTTTCTTTTACTAGGGATGACAATTCATCAGTCAATGCAGCATATTGATCTTCCATTGACTGTTTGTCCAATCGGATATTCTCCCAGTAGAGGTCATCCTCTTCCCGAGCCAATCACTCGTCATATTCCTTCTGGAATCTGTCATCCCCTACATAGGGTTCTACCCAGGAAAGATCCTGCACTTTCCTCTTCTTTTGCTCTGGCTTCAAGCCTTCCACAGGGTCCACCCCTGCCACTTCCAGGCGAGTTGATTCAAACTCCCCCTCGCTCAGCTCTGTGCCTGAGCCCCCCAGGCTACCACCGGTAGCCATTGTCCGTCCACCTAAGGACTTCCTGTTCAGTTTAACCCAAACATATTCCCGAACAATTACCTTGTTCTGCTACCTTCACTGCTACTGGTCACGGCACCAGTGTGGTGGTTCGTGGTTATTCTAGATTAAGGAACAACGATCACGGCAGTTTCCAGGTGCGAGAATATCAGTCTTTATTCATAAGAACAACTCCAGTTCCTTCAATAGGGAACGATCAGTGTAGAACCAATTCACACAGGTAAATCAGGTTTCTCTATAGATAGAGGAAACGGTCAGTATAGTCTTAGTATACAACTCTGTTCGCACGGTTGGACATGTGAAGTCTATCGTCAGTCGGGCCTGCACTGACTGCCTTCCAGGTAAACACACGGGTCTTATATAACACCGGCTCTTAGGTCACGTGGCCAGGTGGGTGGGTCGGCAGCCGTCCTGAGAGCGGCACACGGTTACCTGGAGAGGACCTGCGCCCTCTCCCGGGAACTGTGTGCACTAGCTCCAGGTAGAGAAGCCGAGTAAACAGACGTTACCCGGAAATACCGTGTATGAGATTAATATGTAATATCATGCCCCTACACTATCAACACCCCACATACAAGGTAAACCCAAAGTCTAGGAGAAAAGTTATGCTCATAGATTTTTGAAAAGCAAATGAAATTTGTTTCATAGGGAAGTTTTTATGATATTGCTTACAGATGATGATGAATGCAACTCGTCGGACCCGCCCTGTGACATGAACGCACAATGCACCAACACACCTGGTTCCTTCACCTGCACATGTAATACCGGATATTCTGGAGATGGGGTGGACTCTTGTACAGGTAAGTATACGTAACCAAAGATTACATTTAAGTTCCCCTGAATTTCATACTGAAAATTGAAGCTCACAGTGGTGTGGATACAATGAGCTAGAGAAATATATCTATCATAAAAAGATTCTCTATCATTTTTTTCTTAATCATTATAATGTGAATGGGATGTGCGCTTAGAATTTAGATCACCCTACTTTATGGGCCTTCAACAAAGTCACAAAAGAAATGGCTTGCTGTTAAAACTACAGTTTCTCATTTTTAAATCCAACACCCTGATGTGACATGGGCTTATTTTTCCATCTTTTAAATCATACTCAAATGTGTTCCAGTTACTAGTACAATATCATTTCTAAAGAATTGGGCATAACAAGAGTGCCTAAGCAAGAAAGCTGATCTATATACTGTGTCTTATCTTTGCTTCTAATCAAGGTTGAGACTCAAATAAAAGGTTGGAAATTACATTTATGAGGCCAAGGAATCCAGTCCAGCTATTTCAAAAAAGCTATGTGGCAGCCATTTTGAGTTTTTAATAGTATTATCAAGTATACCTAAACAGAAGGAACGAGGTTGGGTCCTGACAGTGCTGTCGGTATTCAATGAAGGAGCCTATAAGGCCTATAAGGCTCCTTCACTGTATTTCACGTACAGATTGATACACATCCCATAACTACTTTATACTTAGTCATGCGAGAAGAAATAGAAACATTTATTGTGACATAAAATGTTAAGATGATTGTTTTTAGATATTGATGAATGCACTATGCAGACAGACAACTGTGACACCAATGCCATGTGCACCAATACACCTGCTTCCTTCACCTGCACATGTAATTCCGGCTTTTCCGGAGATGGGGTGGAGTCTTGTACAGGTAAGAATAAGTAACCAAAGATTACATTTATTAAGCTATATCCCCTGAATTTCATACTGTTATAGTATTTAGAACATATAGCTTGACCCAATTTATATACGCAAAACCCATAATTTCAGGGAAAAGAATTTGCCCATATATGAAAATTGGTTTTATTCATGCTAATCTATCAAAACCCCACATACACGGTAAACCAAAAGTCTAGGAGAAAAGTTATGCTCATAGATTAATGCAATGTGTCTGTCCCACTCCCGGACTCTTGTATAGGTAAGGATAAGAACATTTCCTTTAGCCACTTTAGATAATATACTTGTTTCTCATTGCTGCGAGAGTGACCAAAGTCATGTTTTTAGAACAAATTTAGAGTATTTAGGAGATTTTTAACTTCTTGCAAATTTCATGGGACAATTAGAGAAATATAGTCACATTTGGTATAAAATTGAAGCTCACAGTGGTGTGGATACGATGAGCTAGGAGTATAATATGTAATGGATCGGGACTATATTAAGTACTGGCAATTACTCACTGGACATGCAGCCAATCAGAGGCCTCCATTTGGTTACGTGGCCGGAAGTGACGTCACATGACCTTATAAGGGGAGACCGGAATTGATGTCACGTGACCTACTTAAAGGTCACATGACCGGAAGTGACCTGATTAACCAATCAGTGACCTCCATTTGGCAAGTGACCGGAAGTGACGTCACATGACCTAATTAGGGGATTAGTGTTACGTCACATGCCCTATTTAGGGGAGACAGGAAGTGACGTCATGTGACCTACTTAAGGGTCAAGTGATTGGAAGTGACCTGATTAACTCGACATGCAACTAATCAGTGACCTCCATTTGGTCACGTGACCGGAAGTGCCATCACGTGACCTACTTAGGGGATTAGCGATGACCGGAAGTGATAGAAGTGACCTAATTTAAAAAAAATAGGCCACATGACCGGAAGTGGCTTACTTGATGGGTCATGTGACTGGAAGTGACTTAATTAACTGGGGGAGAAGGGGGATGCATAGGGGGAGAGGGGGAGTCCTTTGGGTTGGGGGTCTCTCGGGCTGCATGGGGGGGAGGGGGGCACTTTGGGGGGCCCTTTGGGAGTGAGCGTCTCATTGGGAAAAAAAAAAGTAATTAAGAGACTCGCCTCCTCTCTCTCAATAAACTTGCACCATTCCAATAGATGTTATTCAGTAGGAGTCAACATAATCACACCTACACCTAGGGGGGGAGTAGGAGGCGAGTCTCTTAATTTTTTAATGTTTAGTTTAAATAAAGATTACGTATGAAATATAACACAGCAAAATAAACTATTTTTTCATTTTATTTTTTATTTTCATTTTGAATTGCTTGATTAATGTATGTTGACTCCCGGTGAATCATCTAGGACGACCTATCTATAGTGTCCTCCTCCAAACGGAAGAAACATCTATCCTTTTCTACTTGCAACCCACGCATCTGCCTTCTGAGAGCTGCTATCTCATCGGTCAGCAAGTTCATTTTCTTCAGCATTTCCGTCAGCAAATTTTTGCTTTGCGGATTTAGATTCATTGCTTTACAGGCCAACTGACAAGTAGGAGAATGTCTGAAATGTCCCACAGCGATGTCATAGCTGTCTAACCATGTGTGTATAATGACTCCGCATTGAAAGCATTAAACAACATCCCTACCACCTATGTAAAAGAACCCGTGGGCGGCGAGAGTCTCTGGGAAAGAGCGTGGGTTATGCCACCCAAAGGCGTTGAAAGTGTCCAGTCTCCTCCCTAAACCGGCGAAACCTGCGTACTTGGCCATCCTCTTGTCGTCGCATGTGGCAGCAAGGCGGATAGTCAGTCAGTTAGTTAGTTAGTCGGGTAGATAGGCAGGCAGGTAGGCAGGCAGGCAGGCAGGCAGGCTGGTAGGCAGGTAGGCAGGCAGGCGACTTTTTTTTCCCGACTGCGCTCCAAATGAGACACTAACCAGAGATGCTACGCAAGTGAGTGTTCTATATGGCCGTGTTTAAACTCCTCTCCCGCCGGCTGGCTGCACACCCTCTACAGAGGACGACACTGCAGACGCTCCTGTGTAGCAACTTAAGATTTGATCGCGCGACGGTGCACAACTTCTTTTTTTTTCTTTTTTTTTCTTTCACAGGTGTATTAGAAAGGGTGTGCTCGATGTTATATGTAACTACTCCCTTAAAAGTCATAGCGAGCGTTAAAACATCCTTTCTTGGTGTTGAAAGTGAAGTAATATATGGATGACGACGCCAGACCTTCCCATGCACTCCAACAAGACTCAAATGAGTTGAAAATGTGTACTGTGACGGTCAGCTCGCCATATTTTCAACACTTTGAAGACCTGGCCAGCGGGGTCTTCTTATAATTGTTGAGCGATCCTATCTAACTTGTCAGACGACAAAGGTAAATACTGCCCCAGGTCTTTCCACTCGCTACCTAGCGATTCGGCCATGACGCTAAAGTACCTCCCCATTGTGGGCAAGTCGGGATTGTCGTAATCCAACTCACACTTGGTGAAAAAGTTCAGCGTCTTAAGCAACACATCCGGTCAATCTATGCAGATGAAGGGGAGGCAGAGCTCTAGCCATCTCGCATGAGGTGTGGTTATACGCCACCAAGCTCTGAACATCTCCGTACACATCTCCTCCGCTGACCTATTTCATGAAGCAACTGATCGCAATATGCAAAGTGCGCTACCTCTCTTCTCACACCATTACCATCAGTCTCCACACGCGCGTCACGCTGCTCTTGAGAGGGAGAGAGCGCCTGTGCCATTGCAACTGTTTCACCACTCATCCCGTCTGCAAAAAAAGCACTCTATGTAGAATGGGTAAACAGTGTGGTGCTGGTGGTGCTGCTGATTTTTATCCTATTTCCAACTGCATACCCGACTGTCTAGCGACTTATTCACATGAGACCTTTCATCCGCTCATTAAGAGCTTATGAGGAGGAGGAGTATGCTACGGCTGGGATGAGCTGCATTCAAATTTCCTTTTCATCTCCATCTGTGGAGGGCAGCTGAAATGTGATTTTTATACGGTTCTGCTGCTGATTCAGCTCACCTTGATGGTGATACTCTTCTTGTCTTGAAACCTTCTAAGGAGGGTTGCGACCCAAGCTCCAAGAAGAGAAAAAGAGAAGAAGGAGCAGAAGAAGCAGAGAAAGATGTCACAGGTGTCCGTAGATTAGAGTTCTTCTTCGACGGTTTGAAGCTGGAGATCTGGTTGGATGCCGTTAGACTGTGTAGGGAGCGCGACAGCATAAAACACACTGCTCCAATCCCCACCAAGCAAGTGCACTTCACCGCCGACGCGCTGCTCAAGCTAATAGCGAACATCGCCGACATCTGCCAGGTGGCACGGATACGCGACATGGCGGCTGCGCAAGGCCTCCCCTATCCCAAACCCTGGTTTATGGTGCTGGATGGGCAAAGGGTAGTGTAGGCAGCTGTCAGCTACTACAAGGGTAAGAACGTGATCCACGTGCGCAAGTACGAAGGCCTTAACAAAACCCCCACACTAGAGGGGGTGATGCTGTCCAACAAGGCGCTCAAAGAGTTGGATGACAAAAGAGAGATTATTCTCAAATTTCTCGTTAGAGTTTTGGAATGAGAGGCACGCGCACACACGCATGCGCGAGATAGTGTTTGACGGATGGGTAGACGGAAAGAATTAGAGAGATAGATAGATAGATAGATAGTGCTTGCCGAAAAATCACCTGTCGACACAAATCTCTCAACGGAGTAACTATCCCTCGGATGATATGCGCTATACTGAACGGTGAGAAAATATTCACTGCAAATTGGTCTGCAATACAAACAGGTGTCAGGGTGCCCGGGACTCGCGTGAGTGTCACAAACTTAAGACTACCAACCAAAGAGTTGAGTGACCCTGTAGATACTATGCGACACATTCGCTTCACGCAAAGATTCAGATACAAAGTAGGTTTGGCGCTAGGCTTAATCGCTTACAACACAAAGAAGACAAGAGCAAACTACGCTACTTTCACGCCTCCCAAAACAACGCAACTCTTATACAACCGCTCCCCACAATAACTAATTCAGAAACTTTGGAAGAGCTCCTCTAGCACATGCAAAACACCATCCCTTGCGAAGAAGTACGGAAACTTTGCGACTCTGACACCAATTTGCACGTTCTTTTTCCCACCAATTTGAACATTTGCGTTTACATGGGACCCGGGGAATTTCCCATAGGTGGTAGGGTTACCCATTCGGGTTGAGTTGGAAAGAGAAGCGGTGTGTTAGATTTTCCCAACACGGACAAACTATGCGTCTTTCCCTGCATTTTCTTTCACTTATACAAGACTGGCAAATGCGCTTCAGAATTGTTACGTCAGTTCGATCCCGCTGCCAAACCTGAAACCTTTCCGGGTTTGAACATCCGCAACTTACCTGCGTTAGAGAACTTGTTTGATATACACAAAGCGCTTTTCACCATCCATGCAGTGAGAGGACAGAACTTGAAAAGACGTGTTACTCTGATCAGACCGCCTTCGAAAACTCTGGCCGCTCGAGGTAAAGTCAACCTACACCCGACGGCGAAATATGGTTTGCACGTGTCTCTGGTTACGGATTTCAATGCATACGCAGGTATTTTGCAAGTGTTGCAAGTGTAAGGCTGCTTTCACCACCAAGTTCTTACTGAAAAGACACAGGAACCAGCTTTCCTCTTGCCGACAAGTCAGGTTGAGATACGTGGGTGGAATCTACCACAATTCGAAAACGATTTTCGCAGCGCTAGCAGATTTCTCCATTTTTCCTCCCAACAGCGATTTTTGGAATGTACCCTTACAAGATCACCTTCAATTTCGAGGCTTTCTTCAGACCATCCAAAGAACCATCTACCGAACACGTGTCTGTGCTCTGGGATCACATCCATTTGTCGGCTAGCGTCGCATCCGACTTTCCGGGGTTGGAAGGTCCGGTCTGCTTCGTGAGAGAATCCGACGCAGATTCTGACCCCTTGTTGGACAGAGTTTTAAATCACATAAACAACACCACCAAAGTCATCGGGGCATCTCCGTCAAGTTCCGGTCGTAGGTTTCAACTTTGGCCATTACGACTTGAACCTGATCAAAATACAGCTTCACGCGTTCTTAGCCTCCAATGACCGAAATAAGGAAGAATTCAGCGTCATAAAGAGAAGTAACCAATATTTGGCAGTTTACATGCAGCACACTGTTTTCTTGGACGTAGTAAACTATTTGGCACCCGGTTATAACGACGCGAATTATTTGCTAGCTTTCACCAGAAATCAAGAAAAAGGTCACTTTTCTTACGAATGCATGACGTCTACCAGGAAACTGGAAAAAAGAACACTACCACAGAGATCGGCTTTTGACAGCAAACTGACCGGTACCAAGATGACCGAATCCCACTAGGCCAAATGTGGAAAAGTTTGGTTCAAACAGAACATGCAAACTGTGAGAGGTTACTTGATCTATTACAACAACAAAGACGTGAAATCTTTCATAGAGGCTCTGAACAATTACGCTAAATTTTTCAGAGATCCCGGAATTGCCATGTTCAAAGTCTCCCTTCTGGGTTTGACTTTAAGGTTCCTGTTTCAAAACACAGAGGCAATGTTTGTAACGTTTCCCCAGTTCGACGCCTACCTCCACTCTCTGATCAAAGAAAATCTAGTCGGCGGTCCTTCGATAATCTTCAATAGATTTCACGAGAAGGGTGCCACTTGAATAAGGGAGCACAAGTATGGCGAAGAAGCGAGAACGAGCGAGCACATCCTAGGAGTAGACACTAACTCTCTGTACTTGCGCTGCATGAGCAAAAAGCACTGCAAGGGTCATTACGTGGTGAGATGACCTGAGACCGAGTTCAAAGCTGAAATTAGACAAATACACTGTCAGGGCACTTTTGAGTGGCTACGCTTCGTAGAGCCATCAGTGACGTGAAACTGCGTGGCGCTTTCAACGGCGGCAAGATGATTCTAGGTTGCCGAAGAATTCATGTCAATGGATTTCACCAGGTCTCTAATACGGTTTTCCAGTTTCATGGGTATTGGTTCCACGCTTACGAGTGCATACCGCTGCACCGATATCCCTGCGCTTCACTCAGGGACAAGAGACGCAACAGAACGGCTAGAGTAAGCGCTTACTTAAAAGCACTAGGTTACAAGCTGATCGTTGTGTGGGAGTGTGAATGGAGGCAGATGAAACATTGAGATCCACAGGTTAAGGCATCCGAACAACACTGGAAGGTTGACGCTTTAAAAGTGTCTCGAAATGCTATGACCGAGAGCTACATCCTTTCCTCTGTCAAAAACGGGAAAATGTTTGGTTTAATCCAGGTGGACATCACTACACCGCCCCACCTACGAGAATACTTCGAAGAGATGACTCCCGTTTTCAAGAAAAAGTTTCAAAATCCAACATAGGAACTCACATGTTAGACTTTGCGAAGGAATAAAGTTGTTGAACACACCTCAGAGAAGTCTGATAGGGAGTTACCACGGAAAAAATATTCTCTTGGGAACGCCACTTCTTCAGTGGTATTTAATTCACGGTTTTATAGTCACCTTAGTACAGCAGTTTGTAGAATACCTTCCTAGACGACCCTTTGCCAGTTTCGCAGACAAAGTAACCGCAGCGCGAAGACGTGGCGACGTAAAGGCTAACAAGAAAATTCTGTCAGACTGTTGCAAGTTAATGGGAAATGCCACGTACAGTAAAACAATTTGCAACGAAGAAAGACACACCACTGTGAAATCGACACCGACAGTCTTTACATGGCTCTCAGCCTTGGATGAACTGGTAATACCCGACCTAAGAGAAACGTACTTCAGAGAGAAACGAAAATGGATTCCAACAGCGGTGTGCGACGATCACTTAGACCTTTTGGTAAAGATAAAAACCGAAGGTGTGCGAGAATGGCTCCCTCCACCCGGCGGTTGTTGTGAGAGAAGTTACGTTCACGATCTGAGAACTTCGGGGCTTTTAAAATCCGAGTGGGAAGGTGACGGGATTCTTAGTCTCAGCCCTAAGACTTACATTTGCTACGATAAAGACTCGACAGGAGAAAGAAAATGCAAAAAATGGTGTGCAAACGGTATACAAAAAATTGGTACGAAACAAAATGGTCACTTACACAATAGAGAAAACTGGAGTGTGATACTTATATTTTAAGCATCGCGTGCATTCTGACGGAGCGACAATGAGTCCTTTAGAGTTAAGAAAAAAAGAGGTGTATCCGTGTTGGAAAAAAATCGCAACAAGACAGCGCCGCGTATTTGCTTGGTTGGTTGGTTGCTTTTTGCTTGCTTGCTTGCTTGCTTGCTTGCGATCTCTATTTTTTCACTTGAAAATTAATAGGTGTGTGTTGTGATTGTTATTGTTCTTTAGAATGGTTTGATTCATTGAGTGTGTGTTTTCAAAGAGTGTTTAGTACATTATCAGTGCATGTGAGACTGACAAGCTGAGACTTTTTTTTGCGGTCTGCTCGAGTGTTAAAAAAAAAGGTTGATTGGAATGAAAAAAATAAAAATTGAAAATAACTTATATTTTTGTGTTTTTATTTACATACGTACTCTTTATTTAGACTAATCGACTCATCATTGTAGTCATTTTTTTTTATTTCCCGCCAAAAAAAAGAGAGTCGCTCGCCTCAGATTTAGTCTATTCAAAATTGAGGCATGTGATGTTATTTGTATAATAGTAGTCATGTGGTCTAAAACAACCGTTATGCAAAATGTGAGGTCACGTGAGTGTAAATTGGGGGTTCTCATTGGCTAAGAGGGTGTGTCACTTTAAATTATGTCACTTCCGATCACGTCTCTCCGCGTGACCCCTTAAGTAGGTCACTTCCAGTCACGTTACCCATAATTTGGTCACTTCCGGTCACGCGCCCTCCTTAAGGACGTCATGTGACGTCATTTACGGTCATCGCTAATCCCTAAGTAAGTCATGTGACGTCACTTTCGGTCATGTGACCAAATGGAGGTCACTGATTGGTAAATCAGGTCACTTCGGGTCATGTGACCATTAAGTAGGTCACGTGACGTCACTTCTGGCCTCCCTAATTAGGTCAAGTGACGTCACTTCCGGGCACATGACCAAATGGAGGCCTCTGATTGGCTGCATGTCCAGTGAGTAATAACCAGTACTTAGTATAGTCCCGTTCCAATACATATCATACCACTTGAGCTAGAGGAAATATATCTATCAAAAAAAGATTCTCTATCATTTATTTCTTAATCATTAATATGTGAATAGGATGTTCGCTTAGAACTTAGATCACCCTACCTTATGGGCCTTCAACAAAGTAACAAAAGAAATGGTTTGCTCTTAAAACTACAGTTTCTCATTTTTGAATCCAACACCCTGATGTGACATGCGCTTATTTTTCCATCCTTTAAATCATACTCAAATGTGTTCCAGTTACTAGTACAATATCATTTCTAAATAATCGGGCATAACAAGATAGCCTAAGCAAGAAAGCTTATCTATATATAGGTGAGTTTTATGATATTGCTTACAGATAATGATGAATGCAACTTGTCGGTCCCGCCCTGTGACATGACCGCACAATGCGCCAACTTAGCTGGTTCCTTCACCTGCACATGTAATACTGGCTATTCCGGAGAAGGGATGGACCCTTGTACAGGTAAGTATAAGTACATTTTAGCCACTTTAGATAATATACATCTTTCTCATCATGGCAAATCTCACCCAAAATTGTATTTCGGATTTTTTCCTGCAAATTTTAAGGGAAAATTAGATGATAATGTACAATTAATGCACATTAAATTATGGTATAAAATTGAAGCTTACAGTGGTGCTGATACAATCAGCTAGAGGAAATACCTATTCAAAACATTTGTCTTTCTTTTTTTTCTCAATCTTCAAAATGTCAATGTGAAGTTTGCTGAGAGCCGAGATCCTAATATCTATTGATCGTCAGCCAAAAAAAAAAAAAGAAAAAAGGGTGCCCTCATTTTTTTATGGCTTAGTGATGTGAAACAAGTATATTATTTGGAGTTGGCTTTCCTTGCTGTCAAAAATGCAGTTTCTTATTAATGAATATGTCACCTTAGTGTGACATCATCTAATTTTTGTAATCTTTCGAATTCTACTCAAATGTGTTGTATCATATTTGAAGACTGGGGCATAATCGAACGCCTTATAGGAACAAAGTTACCCTGATAATGGGTCCCATTTGACCTAGGTGAAAATTAGTTGAATTCTGAGGGTTTTTAGTGAATTTTCTCACTGCATTCAAGCATCATGCTAACCCTATTAGTAGAGACACTCTGGAAGAGTCAGCATGATGCACCAAAAAAAACTTCATTCATAAAGTCTCTCCAGAGTCTACTACAGACCTCTACCGTACCATGTCCGCTGCTGTTGTGTGGTTGGTTGGCAACAGCCTACAGGTAGTACCTGACAGTCCTATAGGTGGCACTGTAGTCGTAGTGGTTAGAACCAATGTAGTACCACTCCACCCCACCAGGTGGCACCAATGACAGTCCAGTCCATTTAGATTTATAGAATCATAAGCCACGCTCATGTTAACAAAAAAGTATGAAAAATATTGCTTAAGAGTGAATATTGGCTGATATACTACTTGTCACATACCTAATGAAAGCTCTTGATGAGCTGTACACAAATATGGCAATATCACACCATTTTTTATGTGAGACTTTCGACCCATTTCGTTAAATCGGGTCACATATGTAGGTCTCCTTTATTATGTCCCTTTTTTGAGAGGCTGATTTCAAATCTGTTTCATGAAATCCTACCAATCCGTCCAAGAGTGCATACAGTTTTGGGATTTCAAATAACCAAAAAACAGTTTTGCTGGAATATATCAGGCCCTTGAAGTAAAGAGGTATTGCCTGATTAACTGTTATAACTTTTAGAGTAGGTTTATAATTATAATAGTCATACCTACATTGATGCTAAATTATGCTTATTCAGACATTGATGAATGCGCGTCAATGACGGACAATTGTGACAGCAATGCAGCTTGCGCCAATACGGATGGTTCCTTTAACTGCACATGTAACGATGGCTTTGAGGGAGATGGTACCACATGCACAGGTAAAATTTGAGCCTTTCCCTATTTCTATTATGTTAAATGTGACCCATTTCAACAAAATGGGTCAAAGGTCACAGTTTTTAGATGTGGGCTCTGTAAGTAGCCTAGTGTGGAAAATATTAGTTTTGAGAAATGAACTTTTGATACTTTTCTTAGAATTTATCTTTTGGCAAACTATGTTACAAACCAGATTTCTACCGCCATTTTCCCAAAGATCGAATATTTACTAACCTGCTACTTATACCTAATCAAAACTCTTGATCAGTTGTACACAAAATTAATGTTAAAACGGGACACAAATAGGCTTTTTCCTATTTTTCCCCGCATTCTAAATCTTACTTAAATGTGATCTAAACATTATAACAGTATGCTATTCAGGGAAGGTGCATCAACTTTATTTTTTTGAACAATATTTAGACTTAATTTCCCACATAGAATCCGTGTGCAGGTTGACAATGTATGACATACATATGTGGTCATCATCTCCGAGATGCATGATTGTTATACCGTATGAGTGAGATATACTTGTACTTTACCGTAAGTAATCAAAGATTAGCAGTACACACTCACTATCGAAGTATGATGTATAAAACATGCATGTATTAAGCTATAAATGATAACAATTTCTGAGAAATAAAGGTCATGGGAAAGGCATTATCAACAGATAATATTATGCCCTTACCATTTAGTCAATTCATTATCAAATCTGCTTATCAACCATTACGATAGACATCATGAGCCAGGTAAATACTACACTTTAAGTCCTTGAGACACCCCTTATAATATGATATTTATTTATTTGAATTAATTAGCTCAGTTATCATTATGAATTTCACATTTTATACAACAGCTACCTGAGCCTTTGGCACTTTATTCATCATAACAGCCTTAGCAAAGCTTTGTACTCTATTTGGGTCTGAGTCAACCTGGTTTCTGGCGTTTGCTCATTCCATAGCCTAGCACAGACAACTTCAGGACTTTTTTCATAAGAGGTGGCATGGACTGTATGATATGTTAACAAAGAAGCCTCATTGGCACGGGTGACTGTTCAAATGCCATCCTTTGATAACTATAGATCAGAGAACGATCGGATATGGCCCAACCATGGGAGTTATCATGCGGGAAGAAAATCATAAACAATGTTATTTCATAATAACCATATGTATTGCAATTAAGTATTATTTGTGGAAAAATTGTAGAAAATAAAGGAGAATGGAATAAATAGGAAGAAAAGCATGTTATTTAAACATCCTTACTCCTTCTGAAAAAAAATTGATTTTGGGACCCAATCATAAGATTCACT
Organism: Harmothoe impar; assembly: GCA_947462335.1. NCBI lineage: Eukaryota > Metazoa > Annelida > Polychaeta > Phyllodocida > Polynoidae > Harmothoe > Harmothoe impar. The sequence continues at coordinate 17,233,987 of OX381717.1, forward strand.
TTAAGACTTTCGTTTTTTCTTTAATTAACAGAAACCTCCAGATTTTCATCAAAAAACTTTCATTACTGATATTCTAGGCTAATAGAATCGACGGAGGCAGGCTTTGGTAATAAAGGTTTATTTAGTAGTGAAACCTTTAAGGTTGTTGTTTAACCCTGTAAGGGTGGCATGATGCTTCATGTATCATGTCCTTGGTCATCATGATGCATGAATGCAGCCCTGGGGAGTACTCACCAGTGCTACATTCAAGCATCATGACAACCCTATGGGGTAGAGACACTCCCGAAGAGTCAGCATGATGCACCAATGCGGCACCTGCAAGTTACTCGCAGGGGCTGCATTGGTGCATCATGCCAACAAATGTCATATTTTAAAGATATCCCTCCTTAAAGGGTTAATAGAGACAACCGGTATTGTTATAAAATACATACATACTATAAATACATTGGATAAGAAATAAACAGAAACATGTGAGGTGATGTTTGAATGACGATGAGTAACATTTGTAATGATAGTTGATTAGATTTTTGATATCTTAGACATAAACATTTTTATGATGACTACTGATAATAGGTGTGGGTGGGTGGGATATTTCGTAGTTGTTGAGCCGACGATGGCTGAAGGTGGTCTGAGGTAAAGTATAGGGTGAGGGGAACACAGGTGGTTGTCTCTCATCACCTTGAGCCAATGTTTTTGTCTCTGACCGGGTGCCGTCTCTGACCGGATGTCACTTTGGTAGTTTAGTTATGTTCTACCAACAGCAGAAGGCTAATAATTAGTACATAACCGCTGCCATAACTTTTTTACAAGTCCTTATATATATGAGTATACGTAAGAATTTAAAAAACACTTTTTTCTGACACTAGGTCAGAGAAGGCACCCGGTCAGAGAGGGCACCTGGTCAGAGACGGCACCAGGTCAGAGACAAAAACATTGGCGCAAGTAGAGCAGCAGCAGAGGGTGGCCTCAGAAGTGACTTAATTCATACAATTACTGAAAGCTAAAACATGATTTTTCGTTTTCTTCAATGTCCCTGGATATGGAAAAGTGATGTCGTACAAGTGATATCTCATGCAGGCACTAATAAATTTGCACTTCTATGTTACATGTCCCTTAACATTTTTGTCATTTTTTATAGCCAAAAACACATGTAAACCAGTCTCTCCTAGCTCAAATATTGATCCTAGAAAAATGTTGATGGTACCTATCCCCCCTAAATCTGACCCAAGGATCACATAAAGACAACCCCCATATTGCTATGATCAGTAGTTGCCTAGCAACGGTCGTTTTTGCATAGCAACATCCCATTAGAGCAGCAGCAGCTTGGCTACATCGGAATGCGTTTTAATTCATACAATTACTGAAAGCTACAATGTTTTTCCATGATGAGCAGCCCCTACCCATCATGACACCTTGGTTATTTTATAATATACCCTCACATAACATAAAACTACGGGGGTAAACTAAAGCCACGTGGTTGATATCTTATAGGGTATATGGACGATATCTCACCTAGTTACAATTAATACACACACAGGGGTAGACACTAACGCTGGCCCAGGAGCCAATGGCCCGTAGTTTTGGTTGCAGGCCCATAGTTTTCAGAGCGTTTGCCTTGCTTTAATTCTGGTCTACATGCGAGTTTTTACAGCTTGAGAATCGGACCATTATTAAGGTTTCCAGAGAGTAAAACAAAAAGCCTAATCATTTTGTAGAAAGTTACATAAAATCATACTATGTATACGAGTTGAAAAGATTCAAATGATTTGAATATACAGTGAACTTATTTATTATGATTTTCAAGGTAAATTCTTTCTTTATGATAATATTATATTGACGCTCAATACATGGGTCCATTTTACTGTACTAACCTAAGAACTTCCCGCGCCCACAGCTTAATCCCGGGCCCAAAACTTTCAGAAGATGCGGGCCCCGGTGGCCCATGGTCTCAAATGTTAGTGTCTACCCCTGCACACATACTGTATTCAACCTAATAAGCGCACATCCCCTAATAAGTGCACACCCTCCTTTTAAGGCCAATTTTAGACTGTAAAACCCCGCAAAATATGTTAGTTTTTAGCCCAAATGAACTATCGACAAATATGGGACTGCAACAGTAAAAAAAAACAATGGGGAAAATGGGTGTGGAAGTGTGCCCTTCTGCTTGAACCTAATATTAAATGTATATCGACCCAAAATCAAGGGAAGAAACCACCTCACCCAACATTCTCCCTTCAAGGTAGGGCCTATTACAGGCAGGATTTCTCCAACCTGATAATGTGGCTAGTTTATTATTTATGTGTTGATCAATAATATAACATAATATCATTAATATAAACTCCCAAGACTATGTGTTAGATAGCCTACACCTGTACCCTGGTATGCCTCATAACCACTGCCCCACAAGGTCGAGACGAGGTGTTATACACCAAGTATCTGGCTTAACCCTCGGTTATGTTAGGGTACACGATATACCCAAAGTGTGAAGCCTTTGTCTCAGCCGTCCACCGTGGGTTAAGTACTGGATATACTCCTGGGGGTCGAGAGGCAATATCATTGATATAAGCCAAGGCCAAAGGCCGAGGCTTATATCAATGATATTGCCTCTCGACCCCCAGGAGTATATCCGACATACAGCTCGCTTGCATAGATTGATAATGTATGATAGCCTGATTACAGCTCTTTTTCCACACATGTGGCCTAGGAGGATATCTTGTACAACCCTCCTAGGAGGTTATATGATCATCAAACATCTTCTCTGTGTGTTCTCATAGAAATACAATGATCATAGCATATGCTTGAAGAGTGTAGCCTCATTCTGATACAACATAGTCATATATATATATACTAACTGTAGCGGGCACGTATCGCTCGGGGCAGCCCGAGCGTGCGTGGAGAGCGCATTGCCCGCCTGTGGTAGCTCAAGTACCGTAGCAGAGCAGTGAGAAGCAGCTGGCCCTGTGGTGTAGCGGTAGCATTCTCAACTCCGGAGCGGAGGGGCCGGGGTTCGATCCCACGTGGGGCTGTCCTGTTTTCCGCTGCCTGTTACACTGGTGCCGTGACCAGGATGGGAACCCCTGGGTTGGGTACTTGAGCGTGTTCAGCTTCGGCTAGGAGGTCCGTGGGACCTCCATTGACCTGGCAGAAGTCTGAGCGGTTTCAGCTTGTGCTATGTGTGCGTCCAAAGACACATGTTCAGGGCAGGTGACTGGCTTCGGCGGCTAATTCTAAGTAAGGGATTAGCTTTGATCACAGATTGCTGAGTAACATGTCTGTCCGCGGACCTAGCAAAAGTCTGAAGGGGAGTAATGTAGCGGGCACGTATCGCTCGGGGCAGCCCGAGCGTGCGTGGAGAGCGCATTGCCCGCCTGTGGTAGCTCACGTACCATAGCAGAGCAGTGAGGAGCAGCCAGCCCTGTGGTGTAGCGGTATCATTCTCAACTCCGGAGTGGAGGGGCCGGGGTTCGATCCCCCGTGGGGCTGCCATAATGTAGCGGGCACGTATCGCTCGGGGCAGCCCGAGCGTGCGTGGAGAGCGCATTGCCCGCCTGTGGTAGCTCAAGTAGTGTAACAGGCAGCGGAAAACAGGTCAGCCCCACGGGGAATCGAACCCCGGCCCCTCCGCTCCGGAGTTGAGAATGCTACCGCTACACTACAGGGCCAGCTGCTTCTCACTGCTCTGCTACGGTACTTGAGCTACCACAGGCGGGCAATGCGCCCTCCACGCATGCTCGGGCTGCCCGCTACACTAACCATGAGCCAAGACTCACAGCCAGACATAGTGGCCATGATCGTTGAGTACATGGTATTTCAGGTTTGGACTTATTTACCTAATCCTATGGAAAACTTGGGGCTTTTGCTAGAACTATCTTTGGCAATTTATCCCATGTCATAAATTGATTGCATCCATGGTAGCTACGTAATAGATAGACTATGGTTATGAAAAGGTATGTAGAATTAACCACATCTTGCTGGTGGGGCCAGACTAGGGCAAAGCCAAGGTCGCCCTACCAGCAAGCTGTGGTTAATCTAAATACCTTTTCATGACCATTGTCTGTTTTAAACCAGGGTATGCAGTATAACCAAGGTCCCAACTCTATTGTTCAGCCCCACCACCGTGGTTTAAACATGTTTTGATGATGTTCTGATGATGTTACAACATGTTGTTATAGAGATTATGGAGGCCCAAACATATTCAGGCTCCCCCCGATCAGTATTTGGGGAGGGGGGAGGGGGGAGGTGGAGGCCCCCCCTCACCTCAGCCCTAAGACAATGAAGGCCACTCGCACCTCAGCCCTAAGACAATGCACACCACCGCTAAACCCTACTATACAGGTAGCATCCTAACACTAACATTAAATGTGCCAATGGGAGAGGCCTCAGGCCAAAGTAAGGGGTGTAGCTTATACATGAGTTTTTCCCAGGCTCATATAGAGTGCGGCTTATACATGAGTTAGGCTTATACGTGAGGTTTTACGATATTTGAAATTTGTCCTATAGGCCTACTATGTGTTACAGAATATATTGTGAATACAATACGTCTATATCCCTTTGTGTCATTATGAGAACCTCCTCAACTTCAAAAGAACAAATTATTTCTATCATCTCCATGCTTTAGATAATCCCTAGGACAGATATTCCTCCTTGGTGCTGAGAGGGCCCGTTGCTATGTAAAAACGGCCGTTGCTAGGCAACCGCTTGTCATAGCAACATGAAAGCTATCTCAATGTGATCCTTGGGTGTAATTTAGGGGGGGTAGGTACCATCAGAAATGTCATAGAACCAGTATCTCTGCTACGAAAGTCGGGTTTGTAAGGATTTAAGCCATAAAAAAAAGGATCCAAAATTTTAAGTTTTATCAGCATAAATGTGCTAAATTTATTATGTCTGCACTATTTTTGATGTGGACGACATCACTTTTCTCAATCTAGACATATTGGCAAACATAAAAAAATATCCCATAGCTTTCAGTAATGACCTTGAATTAAACTCCCAGAATATTGCACTTTTTAAGGAGGTGCTACTGCTCTAAAGGTCATGAGACACAGCCAGGTAGGGTGTGTAGGGTACATGGTAGATGAGGGTAGGTAGGTGTTGGAGGAGTGGTTGTTGAGAATATGGTAAGGGTGGTTCTAGAGTGTTGTAGGATTTTGACACCAGTAGTCAGGGCTGTTATGGTAAATTTCAAGACATCGATGACCAAGGGCCCAAATTTTGCCCAGTTGTCATAAATAACATATATTTTGATATCATAAGGGGTGCCAAAGTGAGGGGTGGCTTTGAGGGGCATATGACCCCTTTTTGGGGTCCTGGTCCATAAAATTAGTTGAATTTCTCATAATTGATGCAAATATAACAACTTTATCAATGGTTATGCATAAAAATCAAAAGATTACACCCAACAGTATGTACTTCAAAATGTTTGAGTGCTATTGAGGTCCCAAGGTCAAGATCAAGGTCACTTGATGCATGATGCTTTATGATTTCAGGGAATAGTTCAACCATTTCTAATATACACTATTTCTTATAAGTCAAAAGTGAGTCAATGCTTTTAGGTGCTTTGCCTCACAAGATGAACTTCTTATTTAATGTACTAATGTATTGGTAACTTTTATTTCGACATAAACATAGGAAATTATTGGTACATGTGAAGAAATATGAAACCTTTAAAAATTAGTTATACTCAAATATGCTTGGTGATTGCCACCCTATGACACATAGTAGCAACAAATATCTTACATTACATGATATTATTGAGATTTCTTTGGCCATTTGACCTTGACCTACTTGTTATAGATTGAATAACACAAAAGCTATCTTCACCATTTGGAGACTTTCGATGTGATAATTGATTGCTTTTAAGTTATGATATGGTACATACAAGTGGGGTATTTTGGTTAAAGTAAAGGGTAGGTACTCAGGTATGTGCTTTTGTACTTAGCACTAGCCCACACATAGATTCAGAGCAGATTATGAGATAATTATTCATATATGTTCAAAATGATTAAAGGTCTCCATATAGGCTCAAAGCCTGCCTTTAATTCATAAGTCCAGTAATCTTTGACAATGTTTGCATGCAAATCATCTCCCTCTGGTATAAAAACATGAATAAATCTTCCTTAATCAGGGCAATAGGTAGAGCTATGGACATCATTGCACATGATAAACACTAGCATTGTTTCAATGTTGCCTATTATTGTGATGCCTTACAATAACTAAAACAATAATTATAGAGGGCTATGTAACAACTGACTGGGAGAGAATGATCTCTTTGTTCACAGATATATATGAATTGGATCTCTAGAAAGGCTGCTGTTGGAGGCAGTAGGCCATTGGAATATCCCTAGTAGCAAGCCCACATAGGGCCAAATTGTTCCTTTCTGGGGCAGATCTCAGTACCTGGGTTTTACCTGGGCCAGTGGCTTGGATTCAGGCACAGCCCAAACAGGTTGCCCAAATTAGGAAAACCAATTATAGCCTGTTTTGAGCCCATAGGTTTGGGTCATTGGGTTTTGGTGCGGCCCCCATGAGGGCTGCCTGATGTGGGCGCAGATCAGTTTTGAAGTCGGCTACCTGGTGTGAGCTGAGGTGGAGTGTGGACAGGTCAAACTTATGTGATAGTTCTGGAACATGACACTAGATGGTCCTCACTATACAATATGTAGACATTTTATCCAAACCAGGATCTATTTTCAGTAGTACAATGAAACAAATTATAGGTAATAATGAACAGATTTCCTAAAGGTTTTGAAATATATATGAAGGTTCCGGTTTGAATATGCAAAATAAGGTTCCCCAAGTAGCAATAAATCATAGACCCCATACCTGTCACTTTCAAATTACCTTAAGTAGGGGCACATGCTTCATGCTTGTAGGAACTATATAGGCTTCAAGGCAAATATGTCCCTAGATCGGATGAGTGTGACTTGTCTCATCTGCATGGCTCAAAACTGATGATCATACTTCATGCTTGTCCATAACTGGATAGGAAGAGTATGATTCAACCTTGGGTGCATTAATTAGCAGCACTTGGTATTTTCTAGTCAATAGTTGTTCAGTGTGGGCTGGCTGTTGTGGAGGGCAGCATATTTTCATTCTCTCAGTATCAGAGGAGGGGAGGGTTGGACTTTATGCTAGATTGCCAGCCAGAGCGGTTGAGGCCCTTTCAAGACAATTCTGGAGCAACAGCATAAATAAATCATATCTATGCCAGTAGGCGTATACCCTCTTTAATGTAATACTTATGTCAAACACATTGCTGAGTAGTATAAGCATTAGTATGAAGCAGAAAGACATATAGATTATATAGTATACATGGCAGGAATCTTAATTTTCTTAAGGTTTTGGATGGAAAAGTATCTCAAAATCCAAGATGGCTGCCACATAGGCTCTACAAAATGGTTTGATTGAATTCCCTGACCTCTATCTTGCACTCTTCAAATTGTTATTTGTTTTCCTAAGTAAGTTAGAAACAAAGACCTCTTTCAAGTTTTCTTTAAAAGCCATTTAGGAATATGGCGGCCATATTTGATAGGAATTTGAAATTGACTGGCCCCAAGTTTCAAATCCTCTTTCATGTTAGTAAGCATAAGTCTACTGAGTCTCACTGATCTAGTTTTATTTGTTCCTATGTTTTCCCAATTTACAAGAATACAAGGGGAAAGAACTAGTTAATCATTGTTTTGCATAAATTATGCTAATTGGGTGAAATAAAATTTTGAATTCTGGTGTAGTTCTATGCACAAGAACTGACCCTTTTTGAAGATACAAATGGGTGTTTTGCTATCATTGCCATGCTAAATAGGGTAATTTACCTGATCTAATTAGATATACTAATTAGAGGCCTAGGTATGCAAATGCCAGAATGGCCCCAAACAGATTCTGATTCTCTTGCAAAAACTGAATAAGAATCACTCATTGTGCATAAAAATATGATTGTGGTGATCAGAATAAAGAATTGATCTGTTCATTGTGAGCAGTTTGCAATTTTAACAGAGTTCACTAAAGTGACAACAAGTATGTCATTTCTTAACACTTTACTACGATTAGCATATCGTTGCGAAGCTGATGCCCGGGGCTATCATCTCCATGTTATTTTGAAGATCTATGTGTCATTTGTTTGACACAGGAGTTAATGTTCTAAAGACATTGTTGGAAAAAGAGGCATTTTTGGAAAGTATGACCTTGAAAAATGAGCTTGACCTTGAGTAATGAACATACCCATGAATAAGTAACTACATATGTATGTTGTTAGTATCTCTGAGAGTTTATAGACCTAGATACTATATATTTATGGTGATAACTTTAGTCATACCAGTTCCAGACTTTTAAGTTTTTTCATGAAAAATCTGAGTTTACAAGGGGCCCCTCGGCCCCCTGGCCATAGTTTTTGTTGGCACCCCTTCTGAAATCATTGATTACATATTTTTCTATCCATAAAAAAAATTTGGTGCTTTGGTCACATCTGTCTTGAAATGGCCCTGGCCAATGCATAACAGCCCTGACTACAGATGTCAGCAATGATCACTCGTCCTCCCATTTCTGGGCGATAAGCGACAATTGTTTCAGTATTAGACCACATAAAAGTGGCAGTGCTGGGTGTCTTGATGGGGGGTCCCCATGTCGCCTGTCGATTTTAAGAAATGCTCATGTCATCTGACATTTTCTTTGTATATCTCCTGTCATTTGTCACCAAGCCCCATGCCGCCTGTAGATTTTAAGAAAAGACCATGTTGCCCTGTCATGTTTTGGGGTGCACCCCCAATAGTTCTCTGCTTTGTGTATCTATAATCCCTATTCAGCAGAGATACCAACTTCAATGATGAAGTAAAAGGCTCAAATGATCTTTTCCAGATGTTGATGAATGCACGGCAGGGAGTGACAACTGTGACATGAATGCAGCTTGCACCAATATTGCAGGATCCTTCACCTGTGCCTGTAATCCCGGATTCAGTGGCAATGGAGTCAGCTGCGCAGGTGACTATGAGACTTTTCTGATTTTAAACTCGTTTTTCCCCTAAGGGAGTGGTCATTTTTTAAACAACAGGGGTTTTTTTTGGTGGATTTGGGGGGGGCACCAAAATATTGTGGACCCCTTGAAGGGGGGGACCAAAAGAATATGGACCCCTCTTGAGGTGGGGACCAAAATAATTGCACCCCTTTTTAGTGAAAAAGCCTGCACGTTACTATGGCTGAAAGGGGTTGGCCGCACTCAATTCAAACTTGCCTGAAGGAGAGGAGGGACCAAAAGAATTTGGACCCTTTCGCTAGGGTGGGGGGGGGAACAAAGAAATGTTGACTCGCTCACACAAAAATCCACCGATCCCCCCCCTGTTGTTAAAAAATGACCACTCACTAACACTGCATTTTCCTTGCTTCAAACCAAACTGGCATAATGCAAGCTTACCCAAATATTTATTCATTTACATTCATAAAAATGGTGTTTGTGTTCTTTGGAGAGAAGGTGTATATAATGTTGTAAATGCATGTTTCAGTAACAGCTCAAATCCCAGAATTAAAGTGGTTTTGAAAAGCCAAGAAAACACTTGGGGTACTTGAAGTTATTGCCGCAGCCTCACGACTTTGTAACAATTGGATCGTCTTTGACGGGGTGACTTCTTTGACTGGGTGGCGTCTTTGACCAGGTGACATCTTTAACCAGGTGACGTCTTTGACCGGGAGGCTAGAAAAGGCTATTTTTAATTTTTTAATTTTTTTCCATATCTCTTTTAGAGAAAATATGTGGGCCACAGCTTCATTCTGTTTAGTTCATTTCTTGTCACACCAGCATATATATATATTGGATGAAATGATTGTTTTTTCAGATATTGATGAATGCACCCTGCAGACTGACAACTGTGACGATAATGCATTGTGCACCAATACACCCGGTGCCTTTACCTGCATGTGTAACGCTGGCTACACTGGAGATGGGGTAGTGTGCACAGGTAATACAGTAAAATCTTGTTATAACGAGCACCTTTGGGCAGGGCAGATTAGCTCCTTATAACCAACCTTCCTTGTAACCGATGTTGGTGATAAACAGGTCGTGATGCCATCATATCACAAAAATGCCCTTTCAAAGCTCTCCTCCCCATCACTGGTGAGTCCTACCCTCCTGAGACCGCCACGTCACAGAAGGACACCCTTTCATAGCCCCTGTGCCCCTTATCACCCCCCCCCCCCTCACTGGTGTATACCTCCCCCAGTTTGACAGGTGTCTAAGCATACCTCTGTTGCAACGAGCACTTGCTCACAAGGTAATTACTGTAGTTGGAGGTACCTCGTTGTAACCAAATTTTACTAATTTTCTTGAAAAATAATGAATCATTTCGAAATAGTATGCATCAAAAATTGCTCCTTATAAACAATATTTGGGTAGAAATGCTTGTTCTATTGAGGGTGGTTTTTACCACAGAAAACTATGGAAAAGAAAGTGGCAGAGCAAATCTGCTCTGTATTAACGTTTGCTCCTTATAACTGTCCTCCTTATAACAAGATTTCACTGATTCTTTTTCTTATCCCTGAGCTAGATTTCTAATCCTACATCAAGGGTTATTTAGATATCATGTGTCAAATATTGTAGGAGACAAGGATACTTTCCATTTCTTATTGCTTGCGGTAGAATTTCAGCGGTTGCACTTAAAGTAGAAGCTGAAAGTCTATTTTCACAACCGCCCCCCCCCCCCCCTTCGCCCCCAAGTTGAGTTGAGGAGCATTTGTCAATTGGTGGGTGCAAATAAAAGCAGGTCTCATGGGCTAGCTCCCTTTAGACTGTTGACAGGCCAGGGGTAGAGGTGATTTAATTAAAAGCTGTAAACCTATTCTATCCAATTTTGGGGATCAATCAAATTAATCCAGAATCAATATTTTGATCCACAGAGGGCAAACTTTCTGCTTGTGTCACATGTTATATCACCATGTGAATAAAGTATGTAATGAACTCAAATGTTTAGTAGCTTTAGGCAAATATTGATATAGTAAAAGTTCGGTCTTCAGCAATCATGTCAATTTTAATAGTGCAATGGAATGTTGAAATCACTTTTTTCAGATGTCATTGAATGTGATGATGACCCCTGTGATACCAATGCAGCTTGCGGCAACACAGCCGGTTCCTTTACCTGCGCCTGTAACACTGGCTACAGTGGAAGCGGCATTTCTTGTACAGGTACTTAGACACCTTTTTCCCAATAGCCTTGCTATTAGGCCAAAAAAAAGAAGGTTAGTTTCAGGTGACCCCATCGACCCTATCAAAATAGGGCCGATCCTATTTTATTTAATGCAATTTTGAAGACATTTCCTAATTTTACCACAGGTTTTAACAAGACCTCAGCTTGGCGAGTGAGGAGGCTATAGAGGGTATACATTGGAAGATGTGCAACTAAAAGTCCGCACCTATCATTGGACGTGACAAATAGACTCTGCATACCAGTAGTGTTCACAGCAGTCCCTAGGCAGTGCTACTGTACACCCTAGATTCTTTCATTAGGACTACTGGTATGTAGAGTCTAGATCATGTCCAAGGATAGGTCATTTTTACCCTTTTTCGGTAAATGTTAGGGTCTTCAGAGAGGCTGGCCAGTACTTTCATGTTAAAAAAAACACACCGACCTACCTACCCTACATTTTCTGCCCATGTTACCTGAAATAAACCTTCTTTTTTGGCCTTCACTACAGAAGCCCAGAAGGGTCAGAAAAGTTTTTTTAATTTTCAAACAAGAAAAGTTTTTTTTCTGTTTTTTTGTAAAAGTGTTTTTTTTCACTTTTGCATAAGTTTTATTTTTCACTTTTGTAATAGTGTTTTTTTCATTTTTGAAGAAGATTTTATTGTTTTCTTTCTTTTTTTTGTGAAATTTTTTTTTTTTCATTCCTGGGAAATCAGAAAAAAGTCTCTTGTCAGGAAAACGGCCGATTTGGCGAGAAAAAAATGGGTCAAAAACAGAAAAACATAATTTTTCATTTTTCCGAACTTGACCTTTTTCCACGCCAAATCGGCCATTTACCTTAAAATCAACATTTCTCCATTTTTTACCCTTTTTCTCACCAAATCGGCCATTTTCCTTAAAATTGTCATTTTCCCGAATCTGACCCATTTTCTCACCCATTTTCTGAAAATCGATATTTTTCCAATTTTGACCCATTTTCTCGCCAAATCGGCCATTATCCCAGAAATGGAAAACAAATTTTCACAAAAAAAGAAATAAAAATTTCAAGGAAAGAAAAATAACAAACTTTTTTCATAATTGGAAAAAAACTTTCACGAAATTGAAAAAAAACTTTTGTGTGTATATAATTACCCCATAATTATATAAGTATAATGCTACCGGTATGTTTGGTCATAGTTGGTTATATATGTTTACTTAGGTTTATACTAAGCCTACCTGGCCTGCTGGCTCTGTATGCCCCAGGTCAGGGTCAAGGTTGTCCTTCTTCACTGGACCATGACCATCTAACAGGGATCCACACCTGTGTATTTTTTCTGAGTTTTACCTTGTGCAGCCACTATGTCAGGTCTGAGGGCCTGTAAAACATGCCTGCATAGACACAAGCCACCTACTGGCAAGGCCTGTGCTATGTCAGCAATGACTGAGGAGGAGTTAGCAGCTCTAGGCCTGGAGAAAGTGGAGCCTGTACCAGGTGGCCAGCAGCCAGGTGGTAGTCAGGAGGAGGCCTATACTACACCCCCAGGGAGAGTCACTAGGCACACAGTGAGGGTGTCACAGTCTGCAGGTGCCACAGGCAGAGACCAGTATGGCTCTCTATTCGGCCTTAACGAATATGACGACGAGGACTACCAGGAGTCTGAGGAGGACGACATCTCAGTGTCGGGGCTAAGGGACTTGGTGGAGGACCAGCAACAGGAGTTAACCAATGTGAGGCAGGACATTGCCCAGTTGTCAGCCTCCGTCCAGGGGCTGAACGCGGCCGTGAGCACGGGTTTCAAACGGCTGGGGGTATTTAAGAACCGACGACCACACCCGAGCCCGGGTCCTGTGCCTGGCCACCCAGTGCCTGGCCTCCCGGTGCCTGGCCTCCCTATGTCGGACAGCTCCCTGTCGTCTGAGTCGAGCGGTACCAGGCGTCACCGCAGACGAAGGAGGAGGGCCAAACGCGTAGTCAACATGGATATCACCAGATATCTCCCAGATGGCCAGGATAGGCCCAAGAGCTTCGCACAGCTTAACTCCTGCCTGTGCAGTCTCCTGGAGCGGCATGTGGAGAAGGGCACCGAGGATGCCCTTAACCTGCTGTCCCACATGCGGTACTTGTCGGACCGGTCGGCGGAAGTCATCTACGAGCTCCATTATCTCCTAGAATATGATGCAGCGGTCCGGAGTCTGGCATCCACTGATGGGATGCAAGTCCTTACTTATGGCATCCAATCCCTGATAAATCGGCACCTCGGCCTGCGTTCCCTCAAGACCGGGGGTGGGGGCGGTGGGGCCCCGCCTACCTCAGGGAAATCCAAGTGGGCCAAGAAGAAGGCTGCCAGGTCAGGGGGAGGGGATGGAGGAGGTGATGGTTATCCATGCTGGTACTACAACTTCAAGTCCTGTGATGGGGCCAGCTGCAAGAAACCCCATGTCTGCTACTCCTGCGGATTTGGTGACCACAAGGCCCCCAACTGCCCCAACATCAAGAAGCAGGCTCAGAAGCCTGCAGCCTGACTCCCAGAGTCAGCCCCAGCACCTCCAGCAGCAGCCCAGAGTACATCAGCTGGTGAGTGTAAACAGACTGTACAAAGAGAGGAGCATGGAAACACAGAGCACCAGCAGGGCGCAGAGCCCCAGTGTAGCCCTCCACATTCCACACATATTTCGTCACGAAGAGTTCTGCGGCCGCGGGATCAAATGGTTCCGTCTTTGGCCGCTGGGTTGGTGGGGGCGCCACTGTCGCAACATTCGCACGATTCGATTGAATTCTTGTCCGAAAAAGGCCTAGAACCGGACAATATGTCCGCAATTAATACTTCTAGAGGTGTTTTAGAGTCGTTCGCGTCAAATTCTGTATGTTTAGCGCCTTATAGCGAAAAATATGTAGCGAGCAGGTCGTCTTCACCTCCCAGCGTGCTTTGTTCAAAATGGCCGCGCGGTGGTGGAGACGATCAACAATGCGCTTCGCTGGAGTGGAATTTCATCGATTATGGCAAATATGTACCCGGTAAGTCCGCAATAACTACTGAAATGGCTTCTCCTTGCTCTGTTATGTCTGCGGGTGAGGTTGCGGACAGCTCAGTAGCCGGGTTGGTCCGCAATCGTTCAAATTGTACTTTGTCTTCTGCTGCTCTGGCTGTAAAGGACGCGGCCGGAGTCGAAATGTCGCCAGTTGACGATAACTATGTCGCATATGTCGCTTCTGAGGTCTTAGTGGCTCAGAATGGCGATGAAACTAACCTTGGTTGTGATTATGTTGATCCGGTGGTCGGTCTTGGCCGACAACAGAGCACTGTGGTCGGTTACAGTACTGTAAGTTCACCCGACGAACATAAGTGTTCGCCCGGCGAACATGAATGTGTTGCCAGTTCACAAGCAAAGTGTGCACTCAGTGAGGTCCCTAGGGACAAACCATTGTTTAGCAAACCAGACTCTCCATGTGACTTATTGTCATTCAGTGATATGTATGCATATGGCCTAGGCCTAGATGTTGATGACAGTGTTGATGAGCAGGACTTAGGTCCAGACTTTGTTACCCCTACCGGGAGGACTAGTGGTGATGCCCTAGGGCAGGTTCAAAACAGCTCTAGGGCTGTTACTGTTAATGTCAATCCAAATCATACATTGCCCTTAGGGGTGAGAACTCTGGTAGCATGTGTGTGTATTGATGACTGTGTAGTGGAAGTATTCAGTGATTGTGTATTGGGCACCTGCAGTTGTGTTCACATGATAGGCCCTGTAGTTTCCCAACTCAAGCCTTGTAGAGTAGCGGCTGAGTATGTCTTGTTCCCCGATGCCATGTGCTCTGAGGATGATTTTGTACTGAGGGGTATAAATACTGGTTTCCATATTGTGGATGATGTCTATATCCCGGGTTATGATCGATCCAATTATAGAAGTACTGTCAGTAGCGAGTTCAATGTCATGATGAGTGAACTTCTGGTTTCTGAGGTGAAGGCAGGCAAGATAACTAAGGCCGTTGGTGCACCTCAGTGCATCCACAGCATGGGAGCCATCAAGAAAAAAGATGGAGGCGTTAGGCCTATTACAGACTGCAAGCGCCCACTTCACGCTAGCATCAACAACTTCATGTCCACCACTCGTCAAAAGTTCTCTTACAAAGGGTTGGACTATATCATAGACATGCTACAGCCCAGTGACTATTTAGCGGTCGTGGATTTAGCCAAGGCGTACCGATCGGTGAATATATTGCCTGACCATGTGACATATCAGGGCCTGCGTTGGGACTTCGGCGAGGGCCCGGAAGTCTTAGTGGACAGGTGCCTGTCATTCGGCTTAGCCTCAGCCCCTTGGCTCTTCACTCAACTAGGTGACTTTGTGGTGCGGTGTCTCAACCGCCGTGGTGTATACAGAATATCAAATTACATTGATGACTTTACGGTATTGGGTTCGTCCCAGCAAGACTGTGAGGTCAACATGAACATGCTCATTCTGGTGCTTAGGCGCCTCGGGTTTGACATCAAGTGGGAGAAGGTACTAGGCCCTTCCCAGATCCTGACTTGTCTGGGAATAGAGGTGAACAGTGTAAACATGGAGTTGAGCCTCCCGGCGGAAAAGCTGGACAACTTGTATTCAACGATAAGTGACTTTCTGACAAAGACCAGTGCTTCGAAGTTGGAACTCCAACAGCTATCGGGCATCTTGGCACATTGTGCCACAGTGGTGCACGGAGGCAGGACCTTCTCCAGGAGAGTGATTAATCTGACCAATTCCCTGTCAGAATCCACTGACCGAGCAAGACTGTCACCCACGTTCAAGGCAGATCTGGAGTGGTGGAGGTCATTCGCTAGTGTGTTCAATGGCAAGGCCCGGATACTCCAGCCCTCTAATCCAGTGGCCGAGATATTCTGCGACTCATCGTCACGGGGCTTTGGCTCTAGTCTCGGTTCGGACTGGTTGTATGGGGTCTGGTTAGACAAGTGGGCTAAGGATCTCCCCTTCTTCCCGGACCACTACTTCCCCCCACCTACATTTGACAATCTTCTGGAGAACATCAATGTCCAGGAGGTGTGGCCAGTGGTCATGGCCTTGGCTAGGTGGGGTCGAGCGCTCAATAACAATACCATCTTGATCTGGTCTGACAACACTCAAGTTTGCCGTATGCTAGCAACGGGCAGGAGCAAGAATGTCATCGCAGTGTCTCTGCTGCGTGAACTGTTCTGGATGTGTTTTGTGTTTAATATTAGAATTGTGTGTTGCTACCTTCGCTCCAAGGAGAATGTGGTGGCCGACTTCATTTCGAGGTTGTCCTACCCAGGTGTAGCCCAAATTGATCCCCCGTTCTCCCTCTGTTGTTACAGACCGACACCGGCTAGAAGCAGAGTTGGTGCGCCTCCAGGACATGGCACTGGCATCCGCCACGAAACTCACCAGGAAGTCGCAGTGGAAACACTTCTATGAGTTCTGCGCGCGCTACGACCTGTCACCTATACCATGTGACTCAAAAACTTTGTGCCTCTATATCGCGCACATGTGCCGGAAGTTCAAATATTCGTCCATCACGCAGTATATCTGTGCTGTAGTATATCTGCAGAAGCTGCATGGCCTTGCCCCGGTATCGACCAAGGCCGCCATTTTGAATTCAGCGAAGGTCACGTGACCCCCTGGAGCATGAAATACGGCCAGAGCATAAAATATGGCTGAGGGTTTTTTCAGGCTCCCCTCGCATACAGCACTCCCATAGCTTTAACCTTGATAGGCCTTATTCACCATGAAATAATGGCAATTATAGTGCCCTTATAACATTCCCTAGAATTCAGCTTAGAATTAGACTAATTATCAGATAATGGCTCAACTTATTGATTTTGGAGTGCACACTATAATTCTCTCCTTAAAAATACACTGTAAAATGCTATACTTGGGTAACATCTGACCCAATGATTGGGCTCTTATTGGCCATATATGACATTTTATCGGGCTCTATCCTCCAAATATGATATTGTCCAAATATTTGAAACTCATTTAAGCAGGATTTAAAATATTTGAAAAATCGTAATATGTCACTTCAAAACGTTTGTTTTCAGATGTCAACGAATGCACTACAGACCCGTGCCACAACAACGCCTTTTGCACCAACACACCTGGTTCCTTTACCTGCACCTGTAACACTGGCTACAGTGGAGATGGGTTTATTTGTACAAGTAAATATACACATTCTCTCATTTCTTCACTATGGACACCTTTTAGTAGTTAAGAGTTTAATTGGGGTCAAAAATTGAGATATTTCTGGTCATTTCTAGTATAAGAATTGGCCAAAAATGGAGGGTGTGCGCTCATTATGCTCAATACGGTATGTGTCCCTTATCATGTCGATTCTAACTACTTTCACGTTTTGACTTTCTTACAGACGCTGAATCCCAGTTGGTATTAACGGTGAGTGATGGAATAGCATCAGTCGGCTTCAGAAACTTTGTGGTAAGAAATTGTTATGATACACATTATAGATAAGGGAGTCGTCATTTTTTAACAACAGGGAGGGGTCGGTGGATTTTCTCCTGAGCGAGTCAATATCCTTTTTGGTCCCCCCACCACTGGAGGGGTTGAAAATGTTTTGGTCCCCCCCTCAGGCAAGTTGAAATTGAGCGCGACCAACCCCTTTGAGCTATCGTAATGTGCAGGCTTTTTCACTAAAAAGGGGTGCAATTTTTTTGGTCGCCCCTTCCAGAGGACCAGAGAATTTTTTGGTTCCCCCCAAATCCACCAACCCCTTCCCCTTGTTGTTAAAAAATGACCACTCCCTAAAATGTCCACATCATTTTATTGCATAGAAAAAAAAAGTGTAGGCCAACTTCTGTATAGAGGCTCAATATGCAATGTACATCCATTGTCTCGTCTGTAGCATTCTCTTGTTATGAGTAAATTTGTTACATGAAAACTTCCCAGGAATATATAGCAATGTAATAACAGGTGGCTAACCAAAACTGGCGGTGTACTCCTAGCAGCAGCCTTTTCAGGGTAGACTTTATTACAAATGGCATCATCATTTGTCAAGGGGAATATCTGCTATAGTAAAACTCCACAGTGACAGGATTCTGCGTTAAAATGGTATTGCACCTCTGCCGCCACTATTTTGCTGCTATTTCGCCCTGGGGCACCGATTTCGCCCATATAAACTCGTGGACTTTAGCGGCACAGGCGCAAAAATCACGTGGCAGGGCGAAATAGCATCGAAATAGTGCCAGCAGAGGTGCAATACCGCCGTGGACTTTGGGCATATGTATAGATACCTGTTATATGAAATATTTGTGCATTTATTGATATTGTCAAATGTATTTGATATCTGCATGAGAAACTTAACATTCTGAATAATTACTTACAAACTTGAAACTTGAACTTGAACTTGTTTCACTATACTAGAATGACAGTGTGCTAGAAACTCCTCAGACTGTATGATAGATAATTATTTTAAAGAATATTTTATATATTCTGGCTACCCAGAGAAAAATGTCAGTGTTTTGACAAAATAATATCAATGATATCATCTGCCTATTGCCTACTTTCCTAGATCATTCTTAAGAGTTGCGTTTGCACAAAATGTACAAATGTGTTCATCCTTACTTTTCAGCAAGATCTAGTAGAGGAGACAAGTGATGATTTCTGTTCTGATCAAGCAACAAACTGCTGCCCTGTGTAAGATTTACTTATGATTTCAAATACAGATCTTACACATGGTTCCTTTGTTTGCTGTAATGAAAATAGCTTAAAAATAAACAGCAAATTATAATTCAACTATTAGAAAAAAAGTTTATTTCAGTAGTAATAAGACTTCATCAATAATAGATTGCATATGATTTAATATCTTAAAATTAAACAGCCATTTTGTTAATGCTAGGCGAAATAACATTGTATCTTCAGTACATTTTAATTTTCATGGGGGAGTGCCTATAGTGAGTCTTCAGTTGAGATCACCGTTGCAGAATTTCCTCAAGATGACCTTGTCGCCTTCAGGACTCAGGTTACAGCCACATGTCAGGCAAACGGTAAAAACTTAAAACTGCTTTCTTTCCTCACTGAAAATGATATGAATCATCCAAACTTTTGTGCACCAGGTTCTAAACAAAGAGATCTAAAAGATCTGACACCCTGTGCTTTTGTGTGTATTAAACTCTCCGTGAACAAAATGTTGGATTTAACAATCAAGGATTTCAACAATGTTTTAAATTTAATCATATTGTAACAGAAAAATATGTCCCAAAAGATGAATTTGTGAATTTCATAAGAATTCACAAGAATTTGAAGCTAATGCAGAACTTTATAAAAATTATTAGGAGATTATTCTGAAACCCTTTTGCTCTTTTTATCTTTGCTCAGTAAATCTTTGCTCAGTAAATCAGGTTAATGCCAAAAATGTCTTTATCATCTATTCACTATTATTGTATCCTTCCAGGTGTGGAAACCACAGTCGCAGTACCAGCTGAAGTGGTAACTGCCTTTCTGACTGCAAACAATGATGGGACTACTCAGGCCCTTGCCACCTGCTGCACCAATGGGGTCGCCATTGACTGTTGTGTGGCCGAGGTATTGGACGTTGTGAGTGCGCCACTGAACGGTGTCATTGTGATCCCTCAGCAGCCAAGAAGTACCACCCCTGCCACCATCGGTGCTATTGTAGGGGGCTTAGGGTTTGTTATTGTTATGGTGACAACATTCCTTCTGTTCATATGTCTAAGAAGGAGGAATGCCGTGTTAAAGCGGTGAGTTTTGATTCTTCATTAATAGCTTTAATTTAATAACTAACAAGTTTTCAGCTAGTAACCATAATAGTTGACACATCTCAAAACCATCTTGGAGGTTTTACAGTTTATTTTGCTTTCAATTTCATAGTTTGTGTTGGTTGATTTCAGCCTAATCTTAAGGTATTTGTAAACTTATCAAATTGTACATTGAGGGCATTATTCACTACTAGTTTTTGTAGGGATCTGTGATGTTTAAGGCCTTTTTAGGGTCGAGACAAATCCTCAGAAAGTAGCTCCTAATTGTTTTTGCTATCTCTGATTTTCTTGATCTACTTAAGGATTGGGAAATAGATATAAGTAATGTGTGAACTGATATTCACATAAAATGTGCAGTATTCACCAGATGTTTCTAATTGTGTTGCTTCAGACCTGGAATCTATCCACCTAGGTTATTCCCACAACGTCTTGGCGGGCCTTTCCGAGTTAACCAGTACGCTTTCAGGAATCCTCCAATCAGCAGACCTGACTACATCTACGGACCATACATCTGATTTCTACCGTTGAGGCCTCTCCACATGATGTACTTCTTTCTCATCACCACAGGCAACAGCAAAATCATCTTTTGGAGTTTTTTAAATTTAGTTTTCTTGTAAATTTTGATGGAGAAATGTGACATAATAATACAAATGTAAGCATATTTGAAATTATATGAAATTAGAGCTTAAGGTGGAGGAAATGTGAAGGGATCTAAGAAACTTGAATATCTACAACTTTTGCAGATCTTCAATCTATTTATTTCAAAATGTGAACTGTATTGCCTAAGAGCCTGCAATACCCTTTACAAATTATTAGGCTTCAGCAAAAAAATAAACAAATGAATGAAAGTGCCCATTAAAATTTAAACGGCTATGAGTCCTTTATATTTTTGGAGATGATACTCATATTTACATATCCCTAATCATAAATAATCTTGTAAGGTATAAAGGGTAAGGCGTGCGCAAACATATTGAGATATGCCTACAAATTAAGAGTTTACTAATACCAAAGGAAACATAATGTGGTGTCAAATTAAAGATTGTATAAAATCTTACTCCCAGGTGCCACCTTTAGGAAACTCAGTAAAGGAAAAAACTGTATACCACATTGTTGAGATATAGCACAATGCAATAATGACTCTTTCTTACAAAAAGGGCCAATTGTTGTGGTATGGTGGAAATAACTTGCCAAGATGGCGTTCTATTCATGTTTAGGTAATTAGGACCCAATGGTTGTCAAATTATGTATTTTTCAATATCACCCAAGATTATATCTGTGAGAATGGTACATATAATCAATCCATAGAAATATGTGAATCATTAACAAGCAAACCACAGCGCTGACGACCAGTCTCTGTTGAGTCCTAAACCACAATGGCCGAAACGACAAAGACGCCAAATATTGGTGGTGCGCATGTGCAAACTTATGTTACCCGGTGGACTCCCGCCACAGCTTGAGGATTATACCTGATAAATGTACACATTTCTGGATACATAATCAATATATAGAAATATATTTTAATCGATCTAAAGCATTACCTAATGATACTAGCTTAATTTTAACCCCTGTCACGCGGTAAGCCAATATATTGCACAAAATTGCATTGAGTTAGAGGAAATCCAGTGGTGAAGGGGTTAAAGACAAGCACTACAAATAATAATATAACTGACCCACAGTGGGGCTTTGGTAGTCTGTCCAGTCCCAAGGCCAAATTTTAAAAAAGGTGTGTTTCCGGTCACCCAACCGGGTCTAGCAAAACAGTGCCGGGTCACCACCTTTTATTCACCTTTTCACTTTTTTCTGCTACATGTCAGTTTTTACGGTTTGTACATCAAACAATTCTTAAGGATTTTAGAGGAAAAATGCTAAAAACTAGCCCTAGAATGAGCAAAAAAAAAATACAAAAAAGAAACGGCTGGCCGGGTCTGGTTTGTAAGACCATGTTACTGGAAACAAACCTTTTTTATATATTTTGGCGTAAAAACAGGGAAAATGTGACGGATAATTGAAGCATCTTTAAATGCTTTATAAGAACTGCACCAGCCAGAACTGGCCGGATCAGGAGGATGTCAGATTATTGAGGGACAGATTATCAAGGTCTAACTGTACTATCGCCAATGTACTTCTGTTAAGTATATGGAGATAAATTGATTAATTGATAGATTGATTGTGACTTGCTTAATGCATACTATATTTCAATGTCCTCTACTACTAAATCTATGCTCTGTATGGTGCCTTTAGTAATTGGGGGGCCAGGCTAAAAATGTGAAGGGGGGTCGGTGTAGTGACCAATACTTTGTCTCAAACTTTTATTAGGGTAATTTGAGGGTGCTGATTCCAAATCTGCCCTGTGTAAAGTGATATCTTTGTCGCAAGAAGGTCAAACTCAAGATCAAAGGTCATGATTTGATATAAAAATTAAACTTAAATGGGCACACATATATTGAGACAAATACAAAGACACTATAAGTGATGCGTATTCATCTTACATAGTCATTCTCACATGTATGGTACAATATTTGGCAGGATATACTTGACCTTCAAGTGATTGGAAATATAACCAAATGAACTAATGGATTTAACTGCTATTACCCTGCTTAAAATATTATTTGTTTACTAATTGATATATTTAATGTTGTAAGCGACCATGATGATTTTACCATGTGTTATTGATGGGGATCAACATATAATACATGTACAACATTTAAAAAAACACATGATATGCACACATACAACAGGTTACACCAAAACCGTGACCTTTGACCTTTTGAGCACTCTCAAATTACCCTAAAACAACATTCAGATAAAGTATTGGCCTCCACACCAACCTAAAGCTAAATATCAACATTTGGTCTGCCTGGCCCCCCAAGTAAAGTATCCATGAGAAACCTTGTCAGAAATGAATATGAATGGCACTGACTCTTGCACCAAGTAAACTAGAATAAACCGTTCATGAATTCGCATTGATACTAGATTAACATAGCATAGATTTCTACCACAAGTTTAATAGATGGCTAACAGTAATAAACAGTAGTTATATAGATTGTTATTGCCTTTTTCCATTTGTAACAGTCCCCCTCTATTTGTCATTACAATTCTGCCTCCCTGCACCCGCCTTCAAAACTCTCCATCCCCTAACCTTTTCCCTCCCTCTGTCCCCTTCCCTCCTCCTCCCCTCAAAGCTCTCAATTGCTTTCCCCGTTCCCTCCCTCTGTCCCCTTCCCTCCCTCCCTCCCTCTGTCTCCTCTCCTCCATACTCCCCTGACAGCTCTCAATCCCTTGTCCCCCTCCCCCCTCTGTCCCCTTCCCTCCCTCCCTCCCTCTGTCTCCTTTCCTCCATACTCCCCTGCCAGCTCTCAATCCCTTGTCCCCCTCCCCCCTCTGTCCCCTTCCCTCCCTCCCTCCCTCTGTCTCCTTTCCTCCATACTCCCCTGACAGCTCTCAATCCCTTGTCCCCCTCCCCCCTCTGTCCCCTTCCCTCCCTCCCTCCCTCCCTCTGTCTCCTTTCCTCCATACTCCCCTGACAGCTCTCAATCCCTTGTCCCCCTCCCCCCTCTGTCCCCTTCCCTCCTTCCCTCCCTCCCTCTGTCTCCTTTCCTCCATACTCCCCTGACAGCTCTCAATCCCTTGTCCCCCTCCCCCTCTGTCCCCTTCCCTCCCTCCCTCCCTCTGTCTCCTTTCCTCCATACTCCCCTGCCAGCTCTCAATCCCTTGTCCCCCTCCCCCCTCTGTCCCCTTCCCTCCCTCCCTCCCTCTGTCTCCTTTCCTCCATACTCCCCTGACAGCTCTCAATCCCCTGTCCCCCTCCCCCCTCTGTCTCCTTCCCTCCATCCTCTGCCTCCCCTTTTTCATTCTTGTTTCTCTTTCTCATTCTCTCTTTCACTCGCCCAATATAAAGCATCAGAATATGAAATGATATCTGTAATCTTGAAATATGATGACTGTTTGATGTAAGATACATGAGACTTTCATGCTCCAATTGATGTAGTATTCTCACCTTCTACTTGTTGTTAAATGAAATGTTGAATTGACAAATTGTCAATGGATTCACGATACATTCAGGAAACATAACATTAGGCTTACTGATGTTTTCTTCAAAATAAAAAGAACAATCTGCCCAAATGGCTTTTGTGTGTCTGTTATTGCATTAGTCTTTAATGAAAACCTTCACATTTCTAATTGACAGTACCGTAAAACCTCATGTAGAAGCCGTGGCTAGTACACAAGTCAGATCAGCGGTGCGGCTTGTAGGATCATCCCAGAGTCAGGGTGCAGCTTATATGGGAGTTCTTGCCACTATGGTATAGTTCTAAAATCTTCACATTTAGATCGCCAGTGCGGCTTATATGATCGGCCCAAACTCGGGGTGTGGCTTATATGCGAGTAAGGTTTATACCCGAGGTTTTACAGTAAGCCATACTGTTTAATAAAACACAGGTCGGAGGCGGTTATTTCTTTGGAAAGAAGAACTGTACTTAGGTTATAAACTATGTCCGTGCCACCAGGCAGACAAAAAAAAAGTGATGCTCAGGAATTAGATAAATTATTAAATAAAAAACTCAATTAAGGACCTTGGGGTCATATTAGTGAAGATATGATAAGAACCAATGTCAAGACCTTCTTGTTTTGAAGATAGATATTTGGAATAGCTGTTGCCAGACTACCATGTGCCTTAGCATGAATACGTGTGTTGCTAGGCGCATTAACAATCAGAACATCTGTTGCTAGGCAACCATATATCTTCCCAACCTACCCTAAGCACTATAAAGGAATTCCTCTGGTCCAGTTTAGTGTGTATAGATAATGTTAAAATAGTTCTATAAGCAGTCACAGGCAATGACATTTTGATGTTTTTGAGGATTCCTTTATTTAGGGGAAAATAGGAAACATTTTTCATCTTTAACAAATACATATTTAATCATTGAAATCCACTGAGGCCCTTTTCCTGCAGTTTTTGTCGGATCTACCCTGTATCCTTTGCTTCATTTGCCAGACTATTTGCCCTCCCAATCCAAACAGAGGGCCCATGTTTTACTATGACATCCGCCCATATCTACACTCCCAGCCTGCTAATAAGCAAGACCCTATTTGTGTTCACTTAGAGCTCCCCCCCGATGTTTGCCCCAACAACCTCGTTAACCCTTTAAGGGCGGCATAATGCTTTAATGCATCATGCCCTTGGTGGACATGATGTATAATTACAACTTGATAAGTAGCATTCAAGCATCATTCCCACCCTAAAGTGTTGAGACACACCGGAAGAGTCGGCATGATGCACCAATGCAACACTGGTGAGTTACTTGCTGAGGCTGCATTGGTGCATCATGATGACAAATGTAATTTTTCAGTGACATCTGTCCTTAAAGGGTTTAGCAAGGTTCCTGTTTACATGCCACAAAGTAGTGCAATTAACCAACTAAGTGGACATGCGTTAGCATTGTAACGGACCCTTACTTATGATACATAATAGCGTAAAGAAAGAAGTCAAAGCCGTTTGGATACTGTGTTACAGGTTGCTAAAAGAGTTTATTCGAAAGAGAAACACTCCGGTCTAGGTTTCGAGTTATAATGATACTTCGAACACACTAAATAGGTAAGTTGGTCTTAGTCACCGTAAACTTCCAGGTAAGCCGCACTGAGCTAGGTGGCGAGCTCCCCTGGATGCCGGCTAATTATAGGTGGCAGGACCCCTCACGCATGCACAGTCCACACCACCTATAGCGCCCCCTGTCTGTGCCCGGGAGCCACGGTAGGTGCTTCCACCTACCGTCGACTCCTGACCTCGTACAGAGTTCGGAACCAAGATCCAGCAAAACCCACACACAAATACAACAGTATAACCAACCTAGTATTGAAATAAGTGCGATCCTACATATTGTTAATCAAGGCGGCAAACACCCACCCGCCACCTGGTGTATAAATCCTATGTTGGCGCATGTATGATGTCACTCTCTGAGGCGTCTGTTATACAGACAAGATGGAGTCTGATGTTTTCTCTGGTTAAATCCGACATAATCATCGATTCTCTATACCTAGCCCCTACAGCATCATACACGTTAAAGGCTGTGTCACACCAGAAAAATAGTTGATAATCTTTGACCGAGTGATACCTTTAACCTGTGACATCTATGAGTGAGTCACGTTTTTGACTGGGTCACTACTTTGACGAGTAAACTTCAAAAGTGCTGAAATTGGGGCCATGTACAGAGGGATACCGGAAAAAGATAAACTATTATTTAACATTACATATAAAATAATTTCCACCATTTCTGTGTTCATACGCACTTTACACACTCATACAAACATTTTGTTAAAGCTTGACCGTCATGGTTTAAGTGAGGCCAAAAGCACTTTTGGATATAGTTCAGTCTTCATTCACAAGAGGGCTCTCAAGGGCTGGGAGCTCAGCTCTTACAGGCAGAAGATAGGGTGAATATGCTGCATCGTACTTCAATGTACTATTCCTTTACCAATACGAGGCATAAATGCAACACTGGCTAGTTATTCAGCCACTATGATGATCAATGAACGTGGACATTATTTCATTAAGTCATCCATAAGGTGCTAAACCCTTTAACGACGGCATAATACATTAATGCATTATGGCCTTGGTCGTGATGATGCATGCTTGCAAACCTGGCCACACAGTAAATTGCTAGTGCTACATTCGAGCATCATGCCCACCCGTTAGGGGTAGGACACTACTTCAATTCTCACCCAGGCTGCATTGATGCATCATAAGGGCAAATGCCATCTTTTAGAAACATAAAGTGTCCAAAAAGTCCTTAATGTGTCAACAGGTCATGGGCGTGAACACAAGTGTTTGGGCTAGATTCTGAGTTAACTATAATATGGCGGGTTCTGTTGGAAGCTGTGTTGCGAGCTAGGTCCGAACCCTTCAGTCTGGTGGCAGGTGGCAGCACCTGCTCCGGGCTTGGGGTATGGATAGATGTCACTTCCGGTCTGCATGCGCGCACGCAGGCTGGCTGCCCATATATATAGCCAGCGTCTGATAGAACTCGTCGGTTCCTCTATGATAGCTGAATCGTAGAGACTCACAATTAACATTGGCTACAAGCCTACTGACCTGCTCCCAATTCTATAGGGAGTTTGCTGGTATAGCTACGCCTGTTAGGTTCTTGTTTATAAAGACCTATATGGCAACTTGTACACTTGACTGTGTCGACCTTGTTATTTACTTGATGACTTCTCACCAATATTAAAGGGAACGAAGTCGCGTTTATTACACAAGTATACTGTTCCACTGACAGAGCACATAAATATTCGCTAAAGTCACACTTATTGAGACAGCAGTTGCTTAGGGCACTGTTATACTATTATGTCAATACAGGTGGATGCGTTTGATAAATAATGTTAGAAAAAATACTATCTATTGTGCCATGGTCGAATTTAAACCCACAATAGTTATATTAAATAAGGATACCGGGTCATTGTGACTAGATGTTTGAGCGGCTAATGATTCGTTACCGTGAGCCCGGAGTCTAATATATTGTCAGTTATTGACGATGGATGTCTCCACCCATGGCCTTGAGTTGTATTTCTGTGCAGTTGCATTCTCACTCCCTCTCTCTCCAATATCCACCAGTAGATAATAGTCAGTACCAAACATCTGCTGGAGCGTGTACTGGAGAGACTACTCTGCCACCGACTGACTGACTGGAGTGCATAAAGTGACATGGTCCGATTTTTTAAATATTTTAAATCCTGCTTTAATGTGTTTCAAATGTTACTCCATATTTTGAGGATAGGGGTCCAATAAAATGTCATCTATGGGCAATAAGAGGCCAATCAGAGGTTTAATATCGTCCAAGTGTAATATTTTACAGTGTATTTTGAATGGGGGGGGGGGAATTAAAGTGTGCACTCCAAAATTAGCAAGTTGAGCCATAATCTGATAATTAGTTGAATTCTAAGCTGAATCATAGGGAATGAGATAAAATAAAGTATCTAGCACATGAAGTATGGCCATAGGGAACATTCTGGTTCATTTTTAACAAAATTGATTTTTGAGCCCTAATCATCAGACCATGTCACTTTAAGGCGGCTGGTGGTCATCAAGCCTCCTTAACCCTTCAAGGGTTACATGGTGCATTAATGCGATAGGTACAGTGGCCTTCAAGGGTCACCAAAGTTATAAAAAAAATCACTTTATGAAATGATTTTTTTTTCACTGTTCTGGGCCGTTTAGGCAATTTCTCAAAAGATATAGGTTAGCTATATATGATAATGTACACGCACCTAACACATATATTATTTCTAAATTGGATTATGTGCCTCTATATAGGTAAAATTCGAAACAGGCGACACGGGCCTTTCAAAAATCGACACAGGCAATTATTCTTCAATATTAATGACGATAACTATTCAATAGCAACCTTTATTGACATGTCCAAAGCTTTTGACGTGGTTAATCATGCTATACTGCTTTCCAAATGTCAAGAGCTGGGTATAAATAATAATGTATTATCTTGGATAAAAAGCTATTTATATAAAAGATCACAACGTACTGTTGCTAATGGCATTACCTCCAGTGAGGCTTATCTTTCTTGTGGAGTTCCACAGGGATCCATCCTTGGACCCCTTTTTTTCTTGATATATGTCAATGACATAGATGGTTTTTGTCAGAATACTAACCTGAGCTCATATGCTGATGACACAGCAATTTATGCCTGTGGCAAAGACCCTGTCACTGTATATAGGAAAATTCAGGATGATTTGGATCAACTATCACGCTGGTGTAATGTAAACAAATTAACAGTTAATACAAAAAAATCCCAAGCAATGAAATTCGGTAGTCAAAAACACCTCCAAAATTTCAGGTTACCAAATCTCATTCTGAACAATAGTCCTCTTGAATATGTAGATCAATATAACTATTTAGGCATACAATTAGATCAAGAACTAAAATTTGATAAACAAATAAATCAAATGAGATCCAAATCAGCCGTTAAACTTCGTATATTTGGCAGACTAAGAAGGTATATGTCATATAGACAGGCACTAGCTGTATATAAGTCAAGAATACTACCTCATCTGGAATATGGAGGCATTATTGTACATAATACTAACCAAACCCTACTAACAAAACTCCAAAGGCTTCAGAATAGAGGACTGAAAATTGCCCTCTATTCCCCCCCTAGAACTTCAATTGAAAAAATACATAAAGATGGCAAAATTAATTACCTGGAAGATAGAAGGCAAAAGCAGATAGCCATTCATGCTTACACTATGACTAAGCTCCCTAATCACCTGACTGTTCCAGTCAGGGAAACTAGATTGCATGATGGCCCAGTTTTAAAAACCTATCATAGAAGAGTTCAGGCCTTCAAAAGAAGCGTAAATTATAAATGTGCCACCCTTTGGAATGACCTAGGGGTAAACGATAGGTGTATACCCACTTTAGAAGATTTTAAAACAAACAGGAAAAAGTTTCTAGCCTCCCTTAGAAAGTAAACTTTATTGGCTTTTATAATATGTATACTAACAAGTGAGGGCGCAAACAGATTCCATCTGTTTGCTAGCCCTCACTTGTTTGAGAAGATACTGGATTTACTATTTTGGAAGGGGTTGTGTTTGGAAACGCATTAGGCATTTGGAGGTGTGTTTGGGATTTATTTCAGAACTGGTGAGGAAATTTGTTTACTTGATGACATAGAGGTTATAAATGACAACAAAGGAATTCCTTCTGTTATAATGGGAACTGATTTTATTAATAATTAAAAGGGCAGCAATCAATTGACTTGGATGAAGATTGATATATTGAAGAGTTCCTAGACTTTCTAAATGTCTAGTGGAATTCCTAGATATAGAGTTTCTAGACCCATTGATGAGTTTAGATACACATGTTGAAGAGTTCCTAAACATGTGGATGAGTTTCCTAGATATGTGGAACAGTTTCTAGATGGGTTTCACGCCCGACTTGTATCCGAAATACCCTCTCATGAAGTCCATATTTAAAGGGCTAGTATGAGTGTTGTGGGGCCCCTAGTCATGTTGTGGAGCCCCTAGACGTGGTATGGAGCCCCTACACGTGTTGTGGGGACCCTAGTCATGTTGTGGAGCCCCTAGGCCTGTTGTGGAGCCCCTAGACGTGTTGTGGGGCCCCTGATCAAGGTTCTGAGTGCTGCGTCCACATGGCCAAGGCTCCCGCTCCTGCGACTCCGGCGAATCCCGCTCCCATGGCTCCAATCTGTGCGACTCCTGCTCGTACCGCTCACGTTCACTGGAAAATATAAAAATTCACATATAAAATGGCAGAAAAAGAACTTTAACTTCTGAAGAACCATGGCCTTTTATTTAAAGTCACTACCGGGTATTTACATGTATTAAACCACAGACAGCTCTATTAACCTTTCTGAGTGTTAAATACCAGGTATTTTCATGTATTAAACAACAGACAGCTCCAGGGGGGGGACAAAAGGTTACTAATATGCACCTAGCTCTGGAACTAAACATGATGGAGAGATAAATTGAACATTTCTGAACTCCTCTTGCCGAGGCGCATCATTCGGAGACATATTTTAGTTTCGATTTTCACAATATTCTTCATTCCGCTCTTTTAAGTTTTGAGGTACCTAGACATGATATTTGAGAATTTCCTTTTGCCGGGACTACCACAGATGTCCAAAGAATGAGAATCTCTGGGAGATATTGCATAATATGCAGTTGTTATTTAGTAAACATGAACTGAACTCGTTTGGTGTTAAGAGGGGCGCGCGCACATTTTTTTCAGCCCCCCCCCCACTGGCTCTTTGGAAATGTTCAATTTTGAGGTACCTAGACACAATATTTGAGAAATTCTTTTTGCGGGGACTACCACAGATCTGTATAAAATTTGGGTCCCTTAGCTAAAATTTGGGGTTGAGGGATGGAGCCTAACTGGGATAAACGACATGAGCTGTGCTACTTACAATTTGGGTCCTAATCAGCATTCATGCAAAATGCTGACCCAAGGAGGAGTGGTTGGAGCCCCTAGATGTGTTGAAGAGCCCCTGATCAAGGTTCTGAGTGCTGTGTCAACGTGGCCAAGGCTCCCGCTCCTGCGACTGCGGCGACTCCCGCTCCCATGTCTCCCGTTTGTGCGACTCCCGCTCGTACCGCTCACGTTCACTGGAAAATATAAGAATTTACATATAAAATGGCAGAAAAAGAACTTTAACTTCTGAAGAACCATGGCCTTTTATTTAAAGTCACTACCGGGTATTTACATGTATTAAACCACAGACAGCTCTATTAACCTTTCTGAGTGTTAAATACCGGGTATTTACATGTATTATAGCACAGGCAACTCTAACAACCTTTCTGAGTGTTAAATAATATCAAACGACGGACAGCTCCGGGGGGGGGGGGGACAAAAGATTACTAATATTCACCTAGCTCTGGAACTAAACATGATAGAGAGATAAATTGAACATTTCTGAACTCCTCTCGCCGAGACGCTTTGTTTAGCCATATCACAAAGACTCTAAGTCAAAGCGTTCTACTCACGGTTTCTGCAAGTCAACCCCAGAATCCACAATTTTCCCAATCCTGATGGGATGGGGGGGGCAAAAGTTTACTAATATGCACCTAGCTCTGGGACTAAACATGATAGAGAGATAAATTGAACATTTCTGAACTCCTCTTGCCGAGGCGCATCATTCGGAGACATATTTTAGTTTCGATTTTCACAATATTCTTCATTCCGCTCTTTTAAGTTTTGAGGTACCTAGACATGATATTTGAGAATTTCCTTTTGCCGGGACTACCACAGATGTCCAAAGAATGAGAATCTCTGGGAGATATTGCATAATATGCAGTTGTTATTTAGTAAACATGAACTGAACTCGTTTGGTGTTAAGAGGGGCGCGCACACATTTTTTTCAGCCCCCCCCCCACTGGCCCTTTGGAAATGTTCAATTTTGAGGTACCTAGACACAATATTTGAGAAATTCTTTTTGCGAGGACTACCACAGATCTGTATAAAATTTGGGTCCCTTAGCTAAAATTTGGGGTTGAGGGATGGAGCCTAACTGGGATAAACGACATGAGCTGTGCTACTTACAATTTGGGTCCTAATCAGCATTCATGCAAAATGCTGACCCAAGGAGGAGTGGTTGGAGCCCCTAGATGTGTTGAAGAGCCCCTGATCAAGATTCTGAGTGCTGTGTCCACGTGGCCAAGGCTCCGGCTCCTGCGACTGCGGCGACTCCCGCTCCCATGTCTCCCGTTTGTGCGACTCCCGCTCGTACCGCTCAAGTTCACTGGAAAATATAAGAATTTACATATAAAATGGCAGAAAAAAGACTTTAACTTCTGAAGAACCATGGCCTTTTATTTAAAGTCACTACCGGGTATTTACATGTATTAAACCACAGACAGCTCTATTAACCTTTCTGAGTGTTAAATACCGGGTATTTACATGTATTAAAGCACAGGGAACTCTAATAATCTTTCTGAGTGTTAAATACCGGGTATTTACATGTATTAAACCAGAGACAGCTCCGGGGGGGGGGCAAAAGGTTACTAATATTCACCTAGCTCTGGAACTAAACATGATAGAGAGATAAATCGAACATTTCTGAACTCCTCTCGTCGAGACGCTTCGTTTGGCGCTATGCAAAAGTGTCTAAGTCGAAGCGTTCTACTCGCGGACAAATTCAACCCCAGCACCCACAATTTTCGGAATTTAACCACAATATCTCGTCCTGGTACACTTTAGATGTTCATATAATGCGTAGGGTATCTAAATAAAATGTCAAGCATAGTTACATGAGCCTACCTCGCCAATTTAGTTGAGGGGTTGAGAAATGACAGTCCGGTCTGCGCCGATCAGCTGATCGTTGACCTATATTCAGATTGATCTGTCAGCTGTCACGAGGCCGTATATAGGATTTCAACAGGGTTGGGGTGGTGAATTGACCCAAAATCAGGGGGGCTTGGGGGGTCATAAAGATTTTTTTTTTTTAATGGGATATCGCAATCTGGGATTCTTAACATGTCATCTTTGATATATATTAAGGGCAGATCTCAAAAATTGCTCTAACCCCCCCAAACAAAAAAAAATCATTGAGCAAATTTTCAAGTTATTCTAGTAGTATTCATGTTTGAGGGTTGTGCCGGTATGTGAAAAGTGACTTCTACATGTTGCATTTCTTAATAAATCGTCTCATTAGAAAGGCCTAATACAGGAGAATTCAGAAAAAATTATTTTGGGCCCCCCCCCTGTACAATTTTTAAGAGCAGATTTCATGTTTGCATCAAGCCACTGTCACTCGGCGCCCATAGACTCCCTATGTTAAAGCACTACCGGGTAGCCACGCTGTCATTTTCAAACTTCTATCATTTGATCTTTGGCTCTGTTTTAAGTTTAAAGGCCGGTCTTCGTCATTTTGCGGAACAACCCGGCTACTGAGCTGTCCGCAATTTCACCCCCCATAAGAGAGAAGCCTAATCTATCAATATCAACAGAAATTGCGGACTTACCTTGCATATTTGAGCTGTAATCCATGAAATTAGCCAATTTGGTACCGAGTCATCGTCCCTCGGCGTCCCACTGTCCGCCATGTTGGATTTTGATACCGGAGATTGCCGAAGCGCTCGATAAACAAATTATTTTTTTATCAAGACGGTAATACTGTCCGAAATGTCCGCAACTGCCTATATATTACCTGTAGGAGTAATAATATTACCTTGAAAGTCCGCAATTTGCTCTATTTCGGAAGATAAAATGACCCCCGAGCATTTCCTAGTCGCACTCTCGCGAGATCCCGTGAATCCGCGAGATGGCCATATTTTGTTTACATTGTCGTCGTGTCGAACGATAGTAAAAGGCTGAATTATGGCATAATACGATTAAATATGGAAGGTATCGCTATGCTGAAAGGTAGGAAATGAATATAGATGTATTTTCGTTATGTTTTCGTAGGCAAAATAAAAAATATCGACATTTTGCGGATGTCGTAAAAAAATGCACAAATTTCAAGAGTCCGACGAGTCAAGATTCGGCGACTTAACTTGGCCGAAAATCAATCAATCCTCCTTAATTTGGCCATGTAAGTAGTAAATTATTGCGGATTATCAAAGAATAATATGTTTTCTTTACGTTGTCAGCTTTTAAGGCACGAGAAACAATGAAAACAGTGGAAAATGGATTTCAAGCGAGACGAGTCAGTGAACTCGCTGACTCGCCTGTAAATTAGTGAAATTTCGAAGACGTTAATTATAGGAATCTGGATAACAATACTGTTTCTCCCACCATACGTCTCCTTTGGTCAAATTTGTGACTACTTATAAGTGAACTACTTATTACATTACATTATCATTGTTACATGTTATGTTCATAATTTTCAGTTTTGTCACTGCTTAGTACACGCCATCAGCCTGTTATTGAAATCTCCCAAAAAGGCCCTCTGGAGCCAGGAGAATATGGGCACCAAACTTTTTATACAAGGAGCCCAACCTGATACCTCCAGATTAAACATTACATTCAAAAAAACAAAAAACACAGCCCTTTTAAAAATCAATGGACACAGGAAAATTGGGGTTAAACATCGACCCACAGAGATTTCTCTCTGGGTTCTTACGTATCTCAAAATCGACACGGCGACATAGCCATTCTGCTAAAAATCGACACAGCGACATGGTCAATATTGTGGGCACCAATGTAGAGGCACATATAAATGAGGGCCTACCAGCATACAGCATTTCACAGGTCAGCAGGTGTGAAATTTTTTTTTGTAAAAGTTTTTTTTTTTTTCACTTTTGTAAAAGTTTTTTTTTCACTTTTGCAAAAGTTTTTTTTTCAATTTCGTAATTTTTTTTTTCAATTTTGAAAAAAGTTTTTTTTTTCCTTTTCTTAGAATTTTTTTTTT
The DNA here is from genome assembly GCA_947462335.1 of Harmothoe impar. Taxonomy (NCBI): domain Eukaryota; kingdom Metazoa; phylum Annelida; class Polychaeta; order Phyllodocida; family Polynoidae; genus Harmothoe; species Harmothoe impar. The sequence continues at coordinate 17,268,745 of OX381717.1, forward strand.
TTTTTTTTTTGAAAAGTTTTTTTTCATTTCTGGGAAAATGGCCGATTTGGCAAGAAAAATGGTCAAAAACGGGAAAATGTCCATTGTTTCACCCGACCAGTCCTATCTAAACAGGGCCGACCCTGTATTTTCTTATGCAATTTTGAAGAAATTTCCGTATTTTTACCGTTTTTTGGTCAATTTTAGGGTCTTCGGAGAGGCCAGGAACTACTTTCATGTTTAAAAAAAAGGTTAAAATAAAAAAATCGGACCTACCGACCATACATTTTTGCCCATGTTACCTGAAACAAACCTTTTGATTTTTTGGCCGAACCAGTACAGCGGTTGTCAGCCTGACGGAGGGCAGGGTGGTCTTGACTTGGAGAGGGATAACGCGGTGCGGGGTGGTCCTGATTTGGAGTCGGACAGGTGGAGTTAAGTGAAGACCCTGAATAAGTCAATAGACTACACCAGGATTATCGTCACTGATGAGGGACAATCATCAAACATCTGTATAGGTAAGAGCACTTTATCATCATTAACTTTTAACAGCCAGCTCTATGATAGTGTAAAGTTCCCTGAAAACGGCAGATTTGGGCCCCACACTCAGAATCATTAACATATAGGGTTATATTGAGACTAACAGTCGTTATTTACTAAGTAGTGAATTAATGAACTAGCTGGCAGGAAAGAGTCAAGAGCAAAATATGACAGCTCATCTGTATAAGGCAAATATATATGTATCCTATTGGTTCATCCATCTACCATATGCTGCAGCAAGAACTGCTTTTTCGCTAAAGGGGCCTGGCAGTATAAATAAACGAATAATCAATCAATCGTTCAATCATTCTTACAAATTCGTCTTTGGTGGATTTTAACCCCTCCTCAGGGGGAAAGGGGACAAAAACAATGCAGTGAAAAGGCAAATCGCATGTGAAAACTGACTAGGACACCTTAATTTGTATAGAACAATCATAAGGGACCCTTGCAAAGTTTAGAATGACCGTTTTGTATAATATATTTATTCCAGGGAAGGGTTGGCGGGTTCTCAGGTTAGCACACAAACAAACATTTTACAAAGCATATTTGGACATGCTTTAAGGGTTTTGCAAAATAGTGCCAATGCTCACCCTTTTCGCTTTTTAGCTCTTTTTCCTCTACCTGCGTTTTACAGTTCGTTAATTGGACAGTTCATTTTAGAGCAAAACCCCTTAAAGCATGCCCAAAAATGCTTTGTAAAATATGACCGTTTTATAGAAATGGTTCGAAAGTTGCACTTTAAAGGGCCTAGATATGGGCTCTTTAATTAGTATAGCGTAGAAAAAAGATCTTTTTTTTTTGCTTAGTTAGGGAATAAGGGATGGCACATGGACAAGGGTGTCGCACTGCATGTCTGTTTACATTTAAACTAAATAAATAAATAGTGGAGCTGTACGCTAAAGTAACTGAGTCACTGGTTACTGCACAAGTAGTGCTTAGGCTGTATTGAATACTGGTCATTGGCCTAGTGCAATATGGCCCAAGTTCTGTGAGCTAAGTAACCAGTGAAGAGGTCATTTTAAGTGAGGCTCTGTATTCATTTCAGCGTTTTCCAGGGAGAAAGAATGGACAAAAAAATACCTATAAATACAGGATGAAACATGAAATCAAACTTTCCCGGGGGTCACGTGACCTTCAGAGCGTGCAAAAGGGCCACAGCCTGCAATACAGCCTACACTCAAAAAGTAAACTTGTCCCCAGACTCTTCAAAGTGATTGTGATAATGTGAATCGGAAAAAGTGTCAATGACATCCCTATTGCTAAGGCCACAGCAGGCCAGTTCACCTGAGGATGGGTAGGTGGCACTGTGGTAGGTGCACTAGAGCATGGCCCAGAGAGTGTTTATGTCAGGCGCAGAATAGGAACCAGCCCGATTCCGGAATTGCCCCTGTACAATTCCGGAACTGCGCAGGCCAATTCCGGAATTGCACCATAGTTAGATTGCACAGTATCAAAATTCCCATCTGTTTTTATTGTAGCTACAGATGTAGAATATAAACATATATTTCAGATATGTTTGAGGATGCTGTACTGCATCTTGGAGGTGTGAGAACAGACAGGGAGAACCCATATGCATGTCACACCTGTATGAAGCTGTGAATAAGGTGTAGCAGAAATGCCTCTGCTGTGATAAAACTTTGGGGTTCTGGCAGCCTGGGCTCCAAATGATATAAAATAACTCCCTTGCAAGTACATTTCTTGCCCTACCTTTCTGTTTGAGGGGTATAGTGATATATTTTATAATATATTTTATGATCATGTAGGAGTTCCGATATTGCGCAAATTCCGATCTTGCGCGTGACATTTATACTGCTATACATGTATACTTTACCTATATTTGGATACAGTGATTGCTGTTGCTATGTAAGGCCAAAACATAAAAAAATAAAAGGTGTATTTCAAGAAACCCAACCCAAATTGAAAAGGCCAGTCTGTAGCTTTTTTCCCCAAATTTTTCCAAGTTCTTAGCACATCTTCGGTCAAGAAAAACAAGTTTCCATTCCCTATTAGTTGTCTGACCTCAGGAAATTTAGCAAGAATGTCCAATAATTTCATGCTGCTTTTATAGTTACTGAAGTCATCCTGCTAACTCCCCGGTTTGATGTGGCGATAGGTGGCTCGTTCCAGGTACTTTCAACAGGTTTTTTTTGTTCCAACCAGGTCACATAATTTTCATGATTTTATGTGACTGCTGAACCCATATTTGTCTCTAAGTTTGAATCCTGTGGCGTGAACATTCTATATTGAATATGGGTACAGGGGTAGAACTGTGCACCATCTTGGGCTGTACCATAATTTTGGTACACCTAGTGTGTTCACTGGACCATGACCCCTGCTCATGCAGGTAAATGGGCCAATCACAGCCTAGTACTTATGCACCTTACCTGTGGTCACTGGACTGTGACCCTTATCTGTGCATGTAATTAGTGGGGTCACTTGTGTCATAGGTGGGAATAGGGAAACCACTCTACTGTTTCATAATTATATTTACATTATAAACGTCATTTTGTTGGCCTTAATCTATGATTTCATCCCATGGGTTCATTTACATTGGCAGATTTAACAAAGTATTAGCAAACTGATTTTACTAAACATTAACTGAGGAAAATATGCAGATGAAGCCATTTCTTTGATAATTATTCGATTTATTTATGAAAAAGGGTGCATATATCAATTATAGACCTCTGCTTCCTATGGTGGCATCAGAATTATGCATTTTGACATGGAAATATGAGAAAAGTGACAATAAATGAGTGTACCAAGTTCTTGGTACACCCTGTGTTCTGGGGACTGTCATTCAATCTTAGGGCGTACTAAGAAACTGGTCAGTCTCCAAACTGTTTAAGGCCTATTTGACAACTGATTTAGTGTACCGATGATCTCCCCTTTCCAACAATATATCACATGCCTATACTTCACAGATTTATTTAATGTCCTTATATTTATGGTTACAAAAATTGGGCTGTATTTAGTTATGGGCCACCAGGGCCTGTAGCAACAATAATGATTATATTCAGAAAACTATGGGCCCGGACCTAAAACTATGGGCCATTGGCTCCCTGGCCAGTGTTAGTGTCTACCCCTGCGGGTAGAGACCCTGATATCCCAGATATACCCACCGTCCTTTGAAAAGGACGTTTTTTGGTACTTTTTCATGCATTTTCAACTTGTTACCATTCTCTGAGAAATTCTTTTGGAAATTTGATCTATGAAACTTAGTTTTTTGGTGATATGGATTATGTTTCTCTGTAGCTTTCCCTAGAAATTGTGGATATCGCAACTTCAAAAATATGAAAGTGATATTAGCAATGATTAAAGCAATATTAAGGCCAAAAATCCCTTTAAAATATAATTAAACATTGCAATTTTTGGCAAAAAATGTATTGTACTATTTTTTCACTCAGAATATGAACATATTTTGGATTTCTGAGGCCTTTATTGGGGAAATCCCTGTTTCCATGACAACAAAACATTCCAAAATGGATTTTGGCTGCCATGGTAACGAATATTACCACTTTTCAAATCACTTTCACATACAAAAATTATTATATTATTAGTTGAAATTCATGGCAGGGCTATGGCAGGGCTCCTCCAGAAAGTACCGGCAGTCCTAAGGATATAAATATATATATATATATATATATATATATATATATATATATATATGTATATATATATATATGTATATATATATATATATATATATATATATATATATATATATATATATATATATATGAGTATGTGACATCATGTACTAATACCTGCATACCTCTGTCAGCCTATAATGATGATCATGGGGTAATTCAATAAGTGATGAAGGATGTGTGACATCAATTTTCTATAGCCCAATGCGTCAAGATGGTGACTTTTTCATAATTGAGTTGTGTTATGCTGGTTTCAACAGAATGAACATAACATTGTCTGCTATTTAAATTCCGTATCAGGAGATTCACAGGACAGTTATCTTTTGAAGAATACTCATTAGGGTGCAAGTTTTGAGTTTATATGCATACATGTACTTGTCGGTAATGCTTGAGAAATGTTCTAAAACTTTATCAACAACTTTTATGAAAAGTTACCATTTCTGGCTGCATTGGTTGGTAGTATATCATACAGTGTACTCACATCTCTGGATGTCCCTCATTATCACTGTGAGGATGGCATAATTATTGCCTTATCGCATCATGCCCTTGGTCGTCCTGATACATGACTGCCGCCCTGGCGAATAACTGGCAAGGTCTGCATTTGTACATCATTCCAACCCTATGGGGTTGAGACACTCCCAAAGGGTTGAAATGATGCCCAAATGCAGCCCTGGTGAGTAACTTGTGGAGGCTGCCTTGGTGCATCATGACAACAAATGTCATTGTTAAGCGACATGCCGTCTTTATAGGGTTAATTAGATCATGTACTATATGCAATTACCACTCAGTAATCATTAGTTAATTTGATTACAGTGTATGCACACAGAAAAAGATGTGATTAGTGGGTGGAGTAGCTATTGATCATCTCTTGATATGTTAAAACAGAGGGAACCAGTATACTCCGGTGTTCAAAACATAGTTGTGTTCAGCCTAACCGCCTTCCCATCATAATTATATATAAAGATGACATTGCTGCCAAGCTATGAATAATCCCCCACTATACTTGTCCCAAATCTAACAGTTCTTTACGAGACACATGCTGTTTTAACCCTTTAGGGACTGGAGGGTTTTTCTCTTTTTCCAGAGAAGACCTGTAGCGAATTCGTTAGACATTTTATGTTTCAAAAGGGTGTAAGAGAAAACTTTGCTTTTAAGGCAGTTCTTTTGCAAATAGAATCAATAGAATCGTGGGAATGCAAATAATTTTGTGTTTCTAAAGGGGTTCCAAGCAACTCGTTCACTGTTAATTATCTTGACTAGATAAAATAGTTTAAAGGAAAAAATGTGTTTCAAAAGGCTGAGTTAGGTGAAGGTCCATACCTCCTACTAAGTCGGGGAAATGGTTATAATACTACTTAAAAATGAAACTATAAAGAAAAGTAGACATATTTGTGATGCTAAGTAGATTTAAATCCGATATGTGATGAGAACTTAATAAAAGAAATACTCTATTTACAATTGCCTAAAATATAAATGCCAAGTCAAATCGTTACTGCATAGTTAAAGAAACGTGGGGTAGCCTTTTGGTCAAGGGTTGCATCCAATTGTTTGTATACTTGACATTGGCAGCATGACTGACACATGTATGACTAACAATTATGCCAACAAGTTATGTTTTTTATTTAGTGTACCCCCCCCCCTTAAAATGCTTCTATTTCTACTAAATGAAAGACTTATAATGGCACTTTTATAGCGGAAATCTGTTACTTATGATCCGAGTTAGGCCAGCTTGCATGAAGGTGTCAGATGTAGCAGTTCTCCAACAAAACACTTGTTCAGACTAGATAGAGGCTATTTAGAAAGCAGTAATCCTTGGGATTAAAGTGTAATTTGACAATGGACGGGTAGATTATGACATGAAATTGCTTATGCTTAGGATTTTCCTTGGTCTGCATACATTTTATAGGCGGTGAGTGGGAGCTCAGGTAGATTGTCCAATTTGGGATATTTCCACGGGAATAAAGGAGAGCCCAAGGAGGACAGCTATCACTGTAACATGTTACCTTTTTGGTTAAAAACGGCCCAATGTATAAAACTACAGCTCTACACCTATCCAACAGTGGTAAAATTATTACTTTATTCAGAAGATTACTATTTCAAAATATCCTCTGAAAATGGGCCCTTTAGCACTAAGTCCTATGGGAGATGGGCCAAGGTCGTCGGATTCCACCCCAGGGCCGCAGAATTCGACGCCTTTGGGCTGTATTACACGCCTTGACCTATATTCTGACGTACTGTGGGCATATAGAGCTTGTATGCCCACTGAGTGGGCATATAGACTACATCGAGTATATTTACCACACTGATAGACCGTATGGGGGGTATAATAAAACATGACGGACACATGACGGGCACATGTATGAGAACATGACAGACACGACAGACACATGTATGACAACATGACGGACACATGTATGACAACATGACAGACGCGACAGACACATGTATGACAACATGACAGACACGACAGACACATGTATGACAACATGACAGACACGACAGACACATGTATGACAATATGACAGACATGACAGACACATGTATGACAACATGACGGACACGACAGACACATGTATGACAACATGACGGACACGACAGACACATGTATGACAACATGACGGACACATGTATGACAACATGACAGACACGACAGACACATGTATGACAACATGACGGACACATGTATGACAACATGAGAGACATGTCTAAGGCTAGGTCTATCTAATACCTGGCACACCATACCTTGTCCACATCACCCTCTCCTCACCCTCACCTATTTTACTCTCTCTCTCTCTCTCTCTCTCTCTCTCTCTCCCACAACGAAAAGGGATGACATCACTAAGGGAATTCCCTGGGTGTTTTCCGGAATGTAGACTGGTTTTTCTATATTTTTTTTAATTAGGACAGATCACAAACGAAATGCCTGTACAGAGCAGTACAAACAAATTTCCTGAACGAATTGTCTTATTACCTTTCATTTTCGTTTGAGTGTTTAGAAATGATCACCTTAAGAATATTGGGTCAGAAACACAAATTACAAATATTCTAAACGAATTCACTTCCCCATAAGCTTGTCTTTATCGTTTATAAAGTGAGTTCTTGAGAAAAATTGAAAAGCCTTCGAGATGTCACAAAAAGATGACATTGATCGTCATGATGCACCAATGCAGCCCTGGCGAGTAACTCGCCAGTGCTTTATTGGTGCATCATGCTGAATCTTTGGGAATTTCTCGATCCTATAGGGTCAGATGATGCATTCATGCAGCCCTGGAGAGTAACTTGCCAGGGCTGCAATCATGCATCATGACCATAGGCATGATACATCAATGGATTCTGCCATCCTTAAAGGGTCCAAACCGAGGGAGCCAGTACACTTGGGTGATAAAAAATACTTGCATTCACCCTATCCGTCTTCCAATCATAATTATACATGGAGATGATATTGCTGCCAAGCCATGATAAATCCACCACTATACTTAACCTAAATCTTACAGTTTTTTATGAGACACGTCAGACAGGTGGCTTAAGGATACTGACATTTCTGTCATGGAGAAGCCCTTTCTTTAAAGATCATTACGCGAACAAAATACTCTGTCAAGTGTATCAAAGAAATCACAGGTGATAATGTTTTTATTCTGAAGTGGATTGTAAAAATGTAATACATATACCGTTGATCTTATGCTCAATAGATTTCACCAAACTCCATCAACTGGCTCCTTAGCTCAGTCAGTAAATAATTGGCTGACTTTAAATCTGAAACAAGTAAGTATAAGTCCCGATAAAATGCTTCATGTATACAACGTAATGACCGCACAGTGTGCTACAAAAACAAAATCAAAATTTTATTCTGTTAAGCGTACACCCCACAACCACATTTTTCTTGCAGTTGCAGTCCAGTATTGGACATAACAAAACACACAATGCACTTAACAATGTTTTATTACACATTCCCAAAATACCAGTAGTATATTTGGGCTAATAATAATTTGACATGTTTGGGGTTTACAATCTAGAATGTGTTCTAAAAGGGGTGTGTGTGCTTATTAGGGGATGTGCACTTATAACGCTGAATACGGTAATACAAGCAAAGCATTAGCATTCTTATGTATCTTTCTAAAAATTCAAGGCAGCTTTAAATCTCATCTTTAAATAATATTTATGTAAAATCAATAGACCTTGCAAATATGTTTATGGTTATAACGTTCATGTAACGTATAACTTTCAATTAAGGTAAAATTACTTCGTAATAACCCTTACATTTGAACTTCAATTTATGTAGTGAAATTACATCATTGCAACCTCAAAAAGAATGTGTTATGAACGTTAGATCATGTAAGCTGGTAAGTGTGTTTACTGGGTCGGTTGGGCACCTGCAGGCTCCACAGTACACAATAGCGATGTCAGTGACATTCTCTAAATTGACATATCGCTATTACGTCAATATTGCAATATATTTTATTGACAATTTTCACAAGTCGATATAATTATGTCAATATTATTTTCATGAGAACTTGTTCTCTGCTAGTGGAGACAACTAGGTATGCACTTGTATCATGGAACCTGAATGTGCTTGCATCCAGTGCACCCTTAGAAAGGTTGTTCTCCACCATGTTTAGTAAGGGAGGGAGGGGGGGATAGATATTCCGCATTAGCTAGATGATCACTGTACAGCGCCATCTTGTCTGGTACTAGTGCTCTTTCCTCTGCTAACTATAGAAGCCTGCTGATTAGCTGAAGCTGGTTTCTGTCATGACCGAAATTTGGTGTCTTAGGGGTCATAAACCTTTCAAGTATAGGCCTGTATTGTGGGTCCTTACGTCTTATGTTCAGATTGGGGGAGTGGTTAGGACTCTGACCTACCAATCCATGGATCATGGGTTCAAATCCATGTCTATGCTATTTTGTTCACACACAATTTTAAAATTGGGTCAAAAATTGTGGTAGTATACAACTCTGTTGTAAAGATTCTTTACACCAGATAGATATTTATATTGTGTAATCTAAAATGGTTTTGTATTGTTACATTGGGTTTTCTTTGTAAATGATATTACTATTTCTAACCAACTAGAAAAAACTATGTTGCCTTGGCATGGCTTTGAACTTATTACCCTTGGATTGATTGGCCAGTGTCCTAACCACTCCCCCAATCCAAACAGGTGACATGAGAAATATTCAAATACAACTGATTCAAAACCATTTTAGATTACACTATAAATATTTATCTTGTGTAAAGGATCTATAAAACCGAATTGTATACTATCACAATTTTTGACCTACCAAAAATACATGTTAAAATTATTTGCGAACAAAAAGGCCTAGATGTGGATTTGAACTCATGACCCATAGATTGGTAGGCCAGAGTCCTAACCACTTCCCCAATCTGAACAGATGACCTAAGGACCCACAATAGAGGCTATAACTGAAAGGTTTATGACCCCTAAAACTCCGATTTTGGATGCCTCAGGAACCAGCTTCAGCTAAAGGTCTCACAAGGTAGAATTACTGCATCCTGCTAGTGCCCTATAGTGTCTGAATATTGAATTTACAGTTTGGATGCTTATCCTGTCGACCATCCTGTCAGAACCCTACCTCTCAGTATTTAAGGATGGGAGTTTTGTGTTTCATATCGATGATCATTATGTGCACATCTTCAGTGAAGATAATGGGACTGGTGTTCAGCTATACTACCATTAACCTTTGTTTTTGTTATATTCAGCTTATTGGGGCAATAAACAGTTTTTTCAGATGTACTTAATAGTCTAAATATTAAATTGCAATACATCGATATTTTGACGAGTATGTGTCAATAATCGTCATCGCGATAAATTGAATGTCAATGACATCCCTAGTACATGCTACACAGCTTTCTCCACCAGCAGAGAACTTTTCCTCACCAGACATATTTTGACATATTTATATTGACATTGAAATATTAATACAATTTATAGGCATATTGACATAATGGTGCTAAGTCAATATAGAAAATCTTAATGACATTCTATAATCCCCTCCAGCATATCAACTCATTACTTGTATGCAGTGCATGCTTATCACGGGAGATGCACAAGGTAGTTTCTTGTGTCTTTGATTCAATTGAATTTAGAATTTTTAATTTGGCAAATCAAATCACAGTATACGGGGCACTTTTGATAGCGTGCCAAAGGAAAAAATTGAACAGATTGAATGTGCAATAGTCAAGTGATCATTAGTCAGTTCATGATTTATCAGTCTCTACATTACACTAATTAAGGTGGTAAGGCAGTTAATTATAAGCGCCACTATTTGCACCACATTCGGCCCTTGTAGCCTGTATTGGTAATGCAACACTATATAACCCCTTCCTGCAAATCAACTCATTACATACAGTGCATGCTTATCACAGGAGTTGCACAAGGTATTCTCTTGTTTCTTTCTTAAGTACTGTTTGGAGGAATAACTTCACTTTTGGCTCACAGCTTTTTCTCGGTGGCAGTACATACACCAGGATGCTGGGTGGCTGTGCTGCTGTGTGTTTACTGCTGTTGGTGTTTCCGGAGGTTCATGGAGGAGGGGCAGTTCCGGTAAGTACACTCTCAAGACACAAGTTATACCTTGTCATGCAAGTGCTCTGATTGAGGTAGAATTCTGATTTGTAACTTAGTTTGCCAGAAGATAACTACTATCAATATGTTAGAAAAATCTCAAAAATTCATTTTTCAAAGATAATTTTTTTCTCCATCATATGCTACTTTGAGAGCCCATGTCTAGGCTCTTAAAAGTGTGACTTCAGACCCATTTTGTTGAAACAGGTGACCTTTATGCTTGCAGTCCTGCATCCCTAATACACCTAAGTGTGTGTGTGATCCTAGCGGCTTTCCATGTTCATGTGCCGCAGGCTTCGAAATAGACAGCACATTCATGTGTATAGGTAACTATGATACATATCTGATATTTTTTTTACAACATTTATCTTTATTTCTCAGTTGAAGATGGATTTAGGAGTTAATTTGTTGTCGAATTTTGTTTTTTAGTTCCACAACCTAGCTCTATTCATCATGTCCATATAAGTTTGCGTGTAGCATTTTAAATCATTCCGATGATAATAAATCGATAAATAAAGAGGAAAGCATGGTCAGAATGGTTTCTATTACAGTGAGGCGACCCCTGATCTGGTCGTCTCATATCTAACACATTTATAAGTATAAGAATGATTTAAAAAGCGACACACATATTTGAATGAACAATATGAGCACAAATATGTTGTGCATCTGACAAATTAAAATCGACCACAAATTAGCTCCTAACCCATCTTTAAAGATGAGCTTCAGTTACATCGAAATACTAATCACAGGTTTGCTGTGGGTGCAATCCCATATGAATACCTTAAGGTCCCATTGTGTGCAAAACGTATATCAAATATTCAAGTGACTCAGTCAAAGAAAAGTCCCCCTCCTCCCACGCAATTTTGGTGTGCAGTGGATCTTTTTGGGGGACCCTTTGCTTCTCAGGCAGGTAACATGCAATATAGAATAGGTCCGGTCCTGTTTTGACCCCGATCAAACAATTTCTCACATATGGAATTTTAGTCTTTAAGTATACATCATTTCCAATATGTATAGTTGTTTGTCAAACATATCATGAATACTTAATTAACAGCTATTAATATACATGTACATATTGGGGATAACACGTGTATATAACACGTATTATTGCATGTGATTTATCAATTTAACCCAGGCTATATAAAAGCTAACAGCATTTGTCAAAGTCACTATGACCCTTTTCTCAGTAATTCGTGTGACTACTGCAGTTAACCTTTTCTCATAGTCAGAATGCAATCTAATTTAACTTCCATGTCGTCAACTGTTACTACTTGAGTGCAGTGAATTGGTGCAAATAAAGGCACTTTCAAAGTGCTGAATACAGTTTGCGCAAACTCCCCTGGTTCCTTTATCTACTTATCATTTTAGTCACCTCAGCAGAAACGCCGACTTCAACGATGAAAGGTTGAAAATTATTTTTCAGATTCAGATGAATGCGACCTGGTAACAGACAACTGTCACGCGGATGCAACTTGTGCAAATACTGACGGCTCCTTCACCTGTACTTGTAACACGGGCTACAGTGGAGATGGAGTGACTTGTGACGGTAACTATGAAGCATTCTTCATTTCCCCAAATGTGCACCCTTTGCATGGCAATCAAGTTTTTTTGTTTTTTTTAATAATTTGTCAGGAGAAAACAGATTAGGCTCCTTATTAGAGATGGTGGTGCCTACACTCGTAGCTCCTCCAGTATACATGGTGTTCCATTATATATATATGGTGTGCATGTGTTCCGATAGAAAGGTGCATGTGTTCCAATAGAAATGTGCATAGTGTGGATGTGATCCGATACGATTTTCGTAGTCTACTGTCCACACTCTTGTGCTAACATTTAGGCAAATCAAACTCCATATGGGAGTGTGCAGGCCTGCTCATCTGTTAATTACAGGGGGAGGTGGTGAAATTACAGTGGTGGCGACAAAAAATTTAGATGTACATCGATTGATGCAATTGTAACGGGTTGACTATAAGTCTAACTGTTATCGTTGTATATCTATTGTATGTTGTAAGATGTAAAACAACACGGTTCTATTGTGTAAAATAACTGTTTTTTTCATATAACTAGTGTCGTCGGTTCGTTACATACACCGACTCCTCTAGTTCGGTTATATACGGTAGTGTACCGTTACCACCTTCGGTTACCGTCGGTAGTTATTACATAATCATTTTACATAACTAAACCTAACAGGTGGCGCTGCTAGTACGGTCACGTGGCCTACGCAGCGCTGTATATAAGACGGCTGCTTCCCCATTGGAAGTCAGTCAGGTTTGGGACTGTCGTGACATGACCACCCTGTGCTCACGGGCTTAACTCTATGCTGTAGGGTTGCCCACTGTATTATATATCTGTTTTTGATCTTGTATATCCGCTGGTTATACTTGTACTATAATACACAAGAGTTTCCTTTATAATAAAGTCGCCGTATATTAAAGTCTAATTTACCTTGTCTGGTTTTTGTACTCAAGTGTTACAACCGTAGTAAGAGACCAACTACACAATTAAGGCATAGGAATCTTGTTGAGTAGTTCATAAACAGAGCTCAGGCCCAATATCAGGTCCTCAGTTAGTTTGGAAAATTTTGAGAAAGAAAGTTTAAAGGGGAGATTAAAGATTGAAATTATTCATTTCAGATGATGATGAATGCACCTTGAACACAGACAACTGTGACGTGAATGCACGTTGCACCAATACTGTTGGTTCATTTACCTGCACCTGTAGGAATGGCTACATTGGAGACGGGGTCACCTGTACAGGTTGGTAGGAGGGTTTTCTCATCTTTTCTGTTTAAAATCTTTTCTGTTTTAAAACAGAAGCGACCTTATTTTGCTTCAATCTCTTTATCTTTTATGTTTTCCGAAATGTTATCCGTGATACAACACACCATAGGTGGCATATATATCCTACTCTGTGTATAATTATACAAGTTGAGCTGAGTTTTGGTCAAAGATTCACTACAAAAAAGCAATCTTCCAATTTTTTAGGAAGACAAGAAAGTTTCCAATATTAGTTTTTATTTTAAATAATTCAGGATAATTGCATTGAGAAATTGTCGGAAGATTTTTTTTTCTGTGTGAAATTTTTTAGAAAAACATGATTTTCGCATGAGGTCCTATATATGTAATGCACTTCAATGTAAATGCCCTCTACAAAGGCAAATACATCCCGTGCCATTGTATTTTTGTTATGTTCCATAAGCATCATTAAGGAAAATTGTTGGTCGATCTAAAATGAGCTAGATTGTGTTGTATACCTTTAAAGGTTGAATTGATTCATTTTAGATGAAGATGAATGCAACCAAGGGATGGACGACTGTGACGTGAATGCAGAGTGCGTGAATACTGCTGGTCTATTTACCTGCATTTGTAACGCTGGCTACACTGAAGATGGGGACGCTTGTGTAGGTAAGTAGGAAGTTTTTCTAATGTTTTCCATTTAAACCTGCTTTACAGAAGTAACCTTATATTGCACAAATTTCTTCATCTCTTGACTTTTCTGATATTGTTTTTGTGGTACGACACATATAGGTCCTACTGTGCATATGCATATGACAAACCATGGGAAAATGTGACGTTAGGGGAAAACACCTTTATATAAGTTCATGTCTTCAGCTACAATTTGATGCTTCAATTATCAAAATATTTAAAATAGTTGCTGAGAAATGACATCTCAAACATTGGATGGTAGGGACATGTAGGAATTTAGAATAGACTGCAATGTGATCTATTTTCACATTATCCCACTCGAGGTGGGCTTTGACACAAATATCAAGGCATCAAATATCAGATCGATATTTGATGTTGTCAAGTGATATTTGATGTTGTCAAGTGTCTTTACTATGTTGTCAAGGTTGTAAAAGCAGGGCGCCCTGATTGGTCTAAAGGATGAATGAAAGTTGCGTCACCAACTTTCAATACATGTTATGGGGCCCCATGACACTGGTGCAGATATTCTCAATATTCGGGAATTATTTTGCAAACTTACAGTTGAAAACATTTTTTCTAATGTAATTTGACCCATACTCTTCAATTTCAAGTACTTTTTAAGCTATTACCACTTTAAAAGGGAGTAAATCGGCCGTTTATTGGCGTTATCGGCAGCCCCAACGGCAACAACTGCCTGTTGCCCCTGGCAACATGACGTACCTCCGTTTCTAAGGGCTGCGTGCACTGGGGCCCTGAAGGGGGATCAACAGTGGCTGTAGATACGTGCATCAATCTTGTAATTTGAAGGCCTTATTCACTTTAAAACATTTTGATTATTTACAAACTTGACCCTTGACCTTTTTTCTCGAGGGATAAAGATAGAATTAGGTTATTTACATGCCCTCTCGTGCATATCTGGGCCCTGGGACGTCACCTCTTGAGTCCCCTGCGGGGCCTCTCGAGGTGCCGTCCCAGGGCCCAGATATGCACTCGAGGAAACGTCAACAACCTAATTCTATCAATGTATCCATACCCAGCAAATTGTGGTCATGTTGTGTGAGGGCTGGGACACCTCCTGTCCCAATGCGCTAGTTGAAATGAAACCTGGTCATGGTGGGTCATGACCCAAACTGACCATGGTGAACTCACTGGGTCATGACCGAGCCTGACCAAGGTTGACCCAGCTATTATGACTATAGCATTATTATGAAACCATTTCTTCCCAATTCTTCCTAGGGGAGGGGGAGGGGGTCATCAGAAATGTGGTGGATTGGGGGGGGGGTTGTGGTCCTTTTATTTAAAACATCATTTGAATTATTCTCGGATCTCCAGGCATCCTCCTCCCATTGTACTATTGTCCAGCACCTCCCCAGTCTTCTCCCCGGCCTCTGTGCGTCCTGCTGCCGTTGTACTATTGTCCAGCACTATCCCAGTCTTCTCTAGGGGAGGGTCCAATGAGAGACTAAGTATTAAATAAGACTATTATTATATTATAATTGAACTAGATAAAACAACTAATTCTATTTTGATCATATATATATATATATATATATATATATATATATATATATATATATATATATATGTATATATATAAATATATATATGTATATATATATATATGCGACCATGGGTCAGAACGGGCCAGAATACACCATGCTGCATCAAAACTGACTGGGGGTGACTCATACTGACCCGATGCATCATGACCACTTTTTTCAGATGGGTCAGAATGTGGTATGCTGGGTCAGGGTGACAGGGGATGACCCAGGCCAACCCACTGCATGGCCCAACGCATGGATGACCCAAGCAGACAATATATGACCCCAGTTGGCTGGGTATAAATCATAGTATTAGAAATTAAACCAATAAATGCATGTTATTGTACATTGATTTGGATCTGGTAGAAATATTGGCATTCTCTTTCAGTTCTGAAACCCTTGTAGATGGGGCAATCGGATAGGGATAATTTTCATTCCAAAAGAATGAATTGAAGGTTGCCTTGGCAATCAAATGTCAACAAATTGGCTAAAAATGACTAAAGACCTTCTTTTTACATTCCAAATAAGACCAATTTCCAGGTTTCGTCACAATTTTATATACATCTCCTAATATGCATATATATATATATATATATATATATATATATATATATATATATATATATATATATCCAACTGAACATATATATATGTTGAGCTGAGTTTCAATTTATTTCAATTTGGTCAAAGATTACTGCAAAATAGCGCTGTTCAAATTTTCAGGAGGCCCAGAAAGTTTCAAATATATTCGGCCCTTTTCAAGAGAGTTTATTGATTAATTACAGGGAAAGTTGAAATCTTGCACTAAGTGCTGGGAATAATTTGTGCCCCCCCTCACCAAGGGTGCCCAGATATTTCGGCCCACCCTCTTTAAACTGTAGCAATGCAATCTAACCCTCCCACCGTCAGATTTCTGATGAGTTTTGCCAAAAATTTGCTATACCTAATGCGCTTCGCTCGTGCAAAACAGATAGTGATTTCGGGTTGGCCAGGTTTGGGCCCCCACTGAGGGCAATCCTGGATCCGCCACTCAACTAAAATGTAGCAATGACTTGTTACAGATGAAGATGAATGCACCTTGATGACGGACGACTGTGACGTGAATGAAGACTGCATAAATACCGCCGGTTCCTTTACCTGCACTTGTAAAGATGGCTACACTCTAGACGGGGACACTTGTGCAGGTAACCTTGAGCCTTTTCTCATTTCTCATTTCCAGGGGAACTGCCTGATTTTGATCCCATTTATGTATCTTATATATTTTGTGAAATCATTTTTGTATCAAAATAAACAAGGCAACAAGTCTTTGCTTTGTATATAGATTTTGAGCCACGCTAGCAGAGATGGTAATATTAATTATGAAACATAATGTTTAAATAACCGAAGACATGAAGTGAGATGCAGTGAAGGTGTAAGACTTTAATGTGTTTGGGTAAATGAGTTAACAGTGTATGTATGAAGGCTGCAGTCTATGAGGGAGCCTTGGGTGGACATGGACCCTGTTTACAGCCACATCTGAAGGGTGACTTTGATAGGGGTCACGCTCACCTGGGTCACATACCTTTTTATTCTGTTAGAGAATTAGTGCATTAAGCTTCCATAACCTGACTATTTAATGCTGCTATTATTTTTGCCTGATGTTGACACACAATTTTTGCATTAAGATTTTTGAAAGTTTTTTTAGGGTGCCATCTTTGACCTGCTTGATAGAAAATGGTTTATTTATTTAACCTTTCAAAGAATGCACCCGGTCAAAGATGGCACCTGGTCAAAGACTTTCACATCCATATACTTTAGACTCACTGTTAACTTCTAGGTTGACAACTGTTACTACTTGAGTTCAGTGAATGGAACAAATTAAGGCATGTTGGAAGTACTTAGAGCACAATCTGAACTAATTTTAATTAATATTATAGGCCTGCAATGGTCATAATTTTCTTAAACTGAATAAAAAGTAAGTTCTTAATGGAATGTTTCCACAATACTTGCAGTTTTGGAAAGGTAAATTAATGGCCTTTCTGTGATTCAATGGGATATCAATATGATGCTTTCGTCGATGTGATAATCAGAATTCTCGAAATGTTGGTGTATCAATTCTTTGGGTCTCAATGACATCCCTAGAAGTAGTAAATACATCAAATTACCCTGGTTCCTTTATATAATTATCATTTTAGTCACCTCAGCAGAGACAATGAAAGGTTGAACAACTTCTTTTTCAGATTTAAACGAGTGTGGCCTGGCAACAGACAACTGTCACGTGAATGCAGTTTGTGATAACACACCTGGTTCCTTCACATGTTCTTGTAACGATGGCTACAGTGGCGATGGGGTGACTTGCGATGGTAACTATGATGCATTCCCCATATCCCTGAGATATTATATTTACTTAAACCATTTGCACTTACCACATAGTAGACTAGAACAGTACTACAATTGTGAGTGGGATGAGCTCGGTGAGAATGCCACTTTAACTGCTGTTAACATATATACATATCGGTGATTTCATGTATACAATTATCATCCATTCACTGTACACATGTCCGGGAAATGAAGGGAAACCCTCCCCAGTGCCGTTATTTACACCAGTGTTAATTTTCACAACGCAGGTAGGTGTGAAAACACTGCAGGGCTCACTGCCTCTTGGGTGAAGTGGAGGAGCATAGAGGGAAAGTCTATAGAAAAAGCTTATTTATATGTGATTTCATGGCACTCCCATGTATGATTCACTATTCCCCATGTATGATTCAAGAGCGTACACTAATCTATCTTATGGGATAAATACATTTAACAGCAAATTGATAGAAAATTCAGCAAATGCGTTGTAATAAAACTGTTGCTAATTTTAGCCCTGTAGTATTTATGCTACAAGCAAAACCGTTGCTAATTCAAGCCCTGCAGTGTTTTCACACCTACCTGCGTTGTGAAAATTGACACTGGTGTAAATAATGGCTCTGGGGAGGGTTTCCCTTCATTTCCCGGACCTGGTACATGTGTAGGACAGTGCCGACAGTCACCACCGTGTGGGGCTGCATTGCCACTACGGTGTATACAGGTGAGAGGCTGCCCAGGGTGGGGGCGGCCATCTTTAATTTTTCACCCAAGACCAAAATAACCAACAGGTGGCGGCATGCTCGCTCTTGTGGCACCCCCTGTCGCTTGGGGGTGCACTGGAGCCATGCCCAAGTGAGTTCCCTCCCCCCCCGCCCCCAACATATGCACACATACTATGATGGTATGCATTGTACAGAAAACAAGAATGATAATCCCACTCACTTGACCAGTGGCCAGAGATGAGGGGCACCCACCATAATCAGCCTGGGCCAAATAAGTAAAATGAGTATCTGCACCTACAACATTTTTAGGACCTGAGCCAGTTTGGAACACTTTGAGAAAGCCAGTTTAAGGTGGATCGCTACCTGTTGAATATGGACATACTGCGCAGGTATCTGCGCATATAGCTTAAATGTATCAGAATGAGCTAATATTACAGGATCTGATACATATATTATGCTGATCAAGTCATGTTAAAAAATTGGGAGATTTTGAGCAAAATTTCGCATTTTATTGGACATAGTTGATATATTTAAAGCTAATGATATTTGCTATTTTTATCAGACGTTAGAACATTGAAACTATTTACCAATAAATCATTATCTAGAATTATATAGATCTCATTAAGTTACTTATGATAACCAAGGGTATCAATTGTAGCCATTTTCTACCCTGATTCTAGCCGTTTTACACTTTATTTTTAGCTTTAAATGTATGATTTACACAGATTTTGCCATATTTTTTAACTTCAAAGGTCAAAATACCAAAAAAACTCAAACTCATTTTCATATGTTAGCAACTGATCTGAACTATTTTCTGAGAAAATTCTGTTAACTTTGAATACCATTTTCAGCCAAAACCAGTACAAAATAATAGCAATTTATTCCTTTTCTTTGCCAAAACATCATATTTTTACCCAGAATGGCATGGTATACAACTGTAAAATTAATTTTGCAGAAACATATAGCCATTTAACATGTGAAGTTTAATATTTTTGTGCATAATGGTTGATGTCTAAAGACATAATTGATTTTTTCAAATTCGTTGTCTCATTTTTAGAGAAAAATTTAAAAACTTTAATTTTTCAAAATTCTGTATTCAAAAAAGTAGGTCATGACCCCCCATTTTTCTTTTCACTTCCTGTTTCTATATGATTCAGACTGTCTGTAGAAAAAAAATAGAGACTTTCTGTTAACTTTGATTGAAGGGTAGCGACCCACCTTAAAGGGGAGATTAAAGGTTAAAATGATTAATTTTAGATGATGATGAATGCATCTTGGGGACGGACAACTGTGACGTGAATGCACTTTGCACAAATACACCTGGTTCCTTTACCTGTGCTTGTAACGATGGCTACACTGGAGATGGGATCACATGTATAGGTAAGTATTGTTTTTTTTACATCGATTTTAAAACTGCATTGGAAAAATATTACCCAAAGTCAATGAAAATATTTGTTTACTAGTTCTAGTCAAAGCACCCCATGTTTGGTAGAATTTAATGGGTAATTCATTGACCCAACAGGGTTAATGAATTACCCATTGCTTAGCACAGTGTCCAACTCCGACACCCCTTTGGTTCTCTGCTCACCTCCCCTCACCCCTCACGGGCCTCACTAACCCAAACCTCCTCACTTCTAGGCCCTCCGCCGTCACCACCACTACTACTTTTTTCACCCACCCACACACACCTCATATCAAATACTCAATATTTATATTTACCTATCACATATCAATCATTGTACAACCGAACTGTTATCGATTAATTCCTACCAATTGTATCAATTCACATGCGTGTATTCTCTGTCTCACGACTTCCATATTTTATTACCAATCAATTGTCTTTTATTGTTTACATGTACATCATTTGCACATTGTTATATTCAACGGTTGTCACTATTAAATACTACCTTTAAAGTTTACTCTACTAAAATAAACTTTAATTACCCAAGCCTGCCTTCTCTCTCATACTTTACCTAGGTGGAATCAGTAATGATCATGACATCCTCTGTAATATTCCACATTCCATTTGTGTTCACAAAGAATGCTAGATGAGTAGTCATAACAACACCTCATTAGATTTATTGATATTCATAATTTTTTTCGATTTATTTGCCAAACTACAGAGATATCTGGCGGTAAGAGTGTTAAAGTATATGACTTGATATCAACTCATTGTCAACTTTCTTTTTTCTTGCTTTTCTTGATTAATTCATCAAGTAGCTGACCCCTAAATTTGTCAGTTTAAAGGGAAGATTAAAGGTTAAAATGTTTCATTTTAGATGATAATGAATGCATCTTGGGGACAGACAACTGTGACGTGAATGCACGTTGCACAAATACACCTGATAGCTTTACCTGCACTTGTAACGATGGCTATACTGGAGATGGAGTCACTTGTGTAGGTAAGTATGGTTTTTTTCTCATCTTTTTACTTTTAAAACTTTTAAACAGAAAACACCTTTTTTTGCATCAATTTCCTAATTTCTTGATATTTTCATAAATTGTCTTTGTGGGACAACACACTGTAAGTGGCATTCATCTTCTTCTGTTTTCAAGGGTTTTCATTGATTAGTTACAGGGAGAGGTGAAAATTGTGCACAGAGTTCCAGGAATAATTGTGCCCTCCTTCACTCAAGGTGCCGGGAAGATTTTGCCCTAAACGATGGACCCAATATTTTATCGACCACACATTGATTGTGTTTGAAGACACCATAGAGGGGAAAATTGCATCATTTAGCCAATGAAGTAAAATGATTATCTGGAGTTATTATTATATTGGGGCTCTGATCATGCTTTTTTTGAATAACACAACTCTGTTATCTAGCGATAACAGAACAATTGAGGTGAATATTTTTAGTTAAAATCGTGCATTTCGTCGAAGGATCGAACCCGGGGCCGCAAGACTATGAGTCCGACGCCCTATCCACTAGACCGTGCCGGCCATACAGAAGATGGGATAAAACAAGAAGTCTATAGACACATTCCCAGCCCTCTAGCTCTTATATTAACAGAGATACAGCAACTTTTATATTTTTTCTTGTAACTTCTCCTAAAATCAAAAAAAAGTTATAAAATTTTTTTTACTATAAAGGTAGTAGTTGGACTTTACTTACCTATTTGTTAAAATAATTCTAGGGATTTTTTTCCACATACATATGGGTACTTTGAAAATGGTCCATTTCCACCCGGATCCGATCCAGGGACCTCTGGTGTTTGAGGCCGACGCTCTAGCGCCCATACATATCTGGCCATGGTACAGTGGTAGGGAAACGCTGCCTATATTGAAGTATGTATATACAGGGGAGCGCCTAGCTCCTTCATCCTCACCTCCCCTACTGAAGATTTCCACAACATGGCGCCCACCTTGCTCGATCTAGTCTACTTATATATCGTTGGCGAAATTAGGTCATTTTAAAGGTGAATAACCACATTTGAGTTGAAAAATCGTATAATAAACCTGATAATGTATGGATAACAGGCACTCAGGGCTGTATCACTCTATAACACCCTCGGCACTGCGCCTCGGGCGTTATAGAGTGATACATCCCCTCGTAAGCCTGTTATCCATTCATTATTGGTTAACTTTGAGAAAGAAAATCTAAATGGGGGATTAAAGGTTAAAATTATTATTTTAGATGATGATGAATGCATCTTGGGGACAGACAACTGTGACGTGAATGCACGTTGCACAAATACACCTGATAGCTTTACCTGCACTTGTAACGATGGCTACACTGGAGATGGAGTCACTTGTGCAGGTAAGTATGAGGTTTTTCTCATGTCATTCATCTACTTCGTTTCTTATATACATGTTGAACAGAGCTTTGCATATTTTATTTTGGTCAAAGATTCAATACAAAGTAACGCTCTTCTAATTTTCAGGAAGCTGAGAAAGTCTCCAATATATTCGGCCCTTTTTAAGAATATTTGGCCCTTTTTAAGGATGTTTATTTTGCACTGAGTGCCAGGAATAAGTTGTGCCCCCCTTCACCAAAGGTGCCGGGAATTTTTGCCCATCCTCTTGGAACAATAGGAATGCAATTTAAGATATATGACTTGATACCAAGTCATTATTGTCTTGAACCAACTTTCTTTTTTATTGATTTTCTTGATTATTTACATGGTTGGTATCATCAGACAGACCTGTCAAATGGTCCCAATATCTTATAGGCCACACATTGATTGTGGTTAAAGATACTATTGAGAAAAAAAGTGCAGCATTTAGCTTGTAAAGTAAAATGGGTATCTGGAGCTACAATGATTTGGAGACTTGATCCAGTTTTGAAAACTTTAAAAAAGCAAGTTTAAAGGGGAAATTAAGGTTCTCAATTTCCTTTCTAGAGGCAGTTTGAATCATACAGATAAAAGAAAATGGGATGTCCCAAGATATTTTTCAAAATATTGAACTTTGAAAACTGAAAGTTTTTTCATTTATTTCTAAGAATTAGAGAATGAGTAAAAAACTTTCTTTTTTTTTCATACTAACAGAAATATAGGACACATGTAAAACGTTTATAGGACCCTTCTAAATACAAAACAAAAAGTTTTTGGTCTTTATTTTTCAGATCTCATAAGGTATCACTGAACACAAGTTGTGGCTATTTCCATGCTGTGCAAATACCTTTAGCCCCCTGCAGAGTTTCAAAAATTAGGAAATAAATGGTAGAAATGATTCATTCTAGATGTTGATGAATGCACCTTGGGGACGGACGACTGTAGCGTGAATGCAAACTGTACAAACACTGCCGGTTCCTACACTTGCACTTGCAAGGCTGGCTACACTCTAGCCGGGGACAATTGTGCAGGTAAATTTGAGCCTTACCTCATTACCTTGTTGTTGCAGTTCATCTAGCTTTGATCAGAATAACTGCTTGGTTTTTGATTCCATTTATGTATCTTATACATGATAAGAAATCTTTTTTGTATCAAAACAAACAAGGCCACATATCTTTGCTGTCTATATACATTTTGTCACTCTAGCAGAGATGGTAACATTAATTATGAAATATAAGCTTGAAATGATATGATTTATTTCAGATGTGGATGAAAACAGCTTAGGGACAGACAACTGTGACGATAATGCAGCTTGCACCAATACTGTTGGTTCCTTTACCTGTGCTTGCAACATTGGCTACAGTAGCAACGGTACATTTTGTACAGGTACAGTCTTTTCTCATTTCCTTTCTGCGGCTTGATCATGACTAATATTTTTGCATTTTTACATTTTCAGATCTTTAGGTATTACAACACACAAGGTGGGGGGATTTTAATGCTGTGTATAAACATTTATCAACCTCAGCAGAGTAGCATTATTCTTGAAATAAATAAGTTGAAATAATTCATTTAGCATCCCCAGCAGAGTATTTTAAATTATGAAATAAAGATTGTTTTGATTCATTTTAGATGAGAATGAATGCCTCTTGGAGACAGACAACTGTGATGTGAATGCAGAGTGCACAAATACAGATGGTTCCTTTACCTGTGCTTGTACTGATGGCTTTAGCGGAGATGGCACATCTTGCACAGGTAACTTTGGGCCTTTTCACATTTATTTCTTGTTGCAATTTGTCTAACTTTGATCAGAAGAACTGCCTGATCTTCATCCCATTTATTTATCTTATACCTTTGAAGAAATCATTCAAGTATCAAAAACAACAAGGCACACATGGTTGCTGTGTATAGATACATTGTGTCACCCTAGCGGAGATGGTCACATTAGGTTTAAATGATGTATTTCTTTTCAGATGTGGATGAATGCAGCTTAGGGACACACAACTGTGACTTAAATGCAGCTTGTACAAATGCTGTTGGTTCCTTCAACTGTACTTGTAACATTGGCTACGCTGGGGACGGTACATTTTGTACAGGTAACTATAAGCCTTTTCTCATTTCCTTTCTGTTAACTTTGCAGCTAGCTTTGATTATCAGAAACGGCTCGATCATGACTAATAATTCTGCTCATACATTTTCAGATCTTTTTGTGTATATTACATGTTACAACATACAGGGTGGGGCATTTTAATGTTGTGTATGTACATTTAGCTCCCCAGGTAGAGTGTCATTAGTTATGAACTAAAAGATAGAAACCATTCATTATAGATATAGATGAATGCAGCTTTGGGACAGACAACTGCGACGTGAATGCAGTCTGCATAAATATTGCCG
Organism: Harmothoe impar; assembly: GCA_947462335.1. Lineage (NCBI taxonomy): Eukaryota > Metazoa > Annelida > Polychaeta > Phyllodocida > Polynoidae > Harmothoe > Harmothoe impar. The sequence goes on from OX381717.1 coordinate 17,293,676, forward strand.
GTTCCTTTACCTGCACTTGTAGAGCTGGCTACACTCAGGACGGGGAGACTTGTACAGGTAAGTATGGGCCTTTCACATCTTTTCACTTTTAAAACTGGTTAAGACTAGCGACCTTATTTTGCCCCAATCTCCTCAATTTTTACATGTTCAGAAATTGTTTTTGTGGTATAACACACTTAGTGGCTTTAAGCTGCTAGCCAGATATATGTAGACACCCTGTCAGAGATAAAAAAAAGAGAGTGGAAGAAAGTGTGAAAATCATCATTATCTTTAGTTGTGGATGAATGCACCTTGGCTATGGACACATGTGACGTCCACGCAACCAAAGAGCAAAGAATACTAAGAGGGTTCACATGCCAATTTCTTGTCCCCCAAAAGCTCATGGCACCCCTTGTTGGATGGAGTATACAGCCCATGTAGCCTATTCAAACCCCATTCACTTAATTATGGATGAAATATTCAGCTACTGCAAAAAAGGTTTTTACCTACATATATATTTTTTTTGTTTTCTCAATAGTCATGTTCCATTTGGAGGAGGTTTAATAAGGATAGTAGTGTCATTGGATTATAAGTTAACATGGTTTTTTGTTAACATGGTTTTAATATCTGTTGCGGATACACTATAAGCAATACCATTACCTTTTTGGGTATTTTGAGGTATTCTGATTTGTGAAGGACAATGCTAACTTATGGGAGAACACCTAGGTGGGCCCTCTTAGTACTATTTACTCTTTGATGCAACTTGCACCAATACGAATGGTTCCTTTACATGTGCATGAATAGTGTTGGTTCCTTTACCTGCACTTGTAATACCGGTTACAGTGGAGATGGGGTGTCTTGCACAGGTAAGTATGGAATTATTAATACACGAGTGATTTTTACCACATAAAACCAAATATTAGTTTGAAATGATCTAAGGTATCTCAAGAAAAAAAATGGCGGAATTCTAATCTGTATGAGTAAATAGTATTGACTTAATTAAGACCACTTAACTAATCAACAGTTTTGTGATCCAATTTCTTAAACTTTTGTCTTTGTGATATAACACACTACATACATCTTGTCACTCTGATTTTCTCATAACTTTTAAACAGTAAAAGAAAAAGTAAAACTTAATTTTCATCTTTAGATGTGGATGAATGCACCTTGGTAGTGGACGCATGTGACGTCAATGCAACTTGTGCAAATACGGATGGTTCCTTTACCTGTGCTTGTAACATTGGCTACAATGGAAATGGCACATATTGTACAGGTAGGCATGAACCTTTTCCCATTTCCTTGTTGACTCACCCTAGCAGAAATCGTAACATTAATATCATTATGAAATATAAGCAAAAACAATCACGGAATACTAAGAGGATTCACTTTAGAGTTCTACCATAGGTTAGTATTGTCCCTCAGCTATCATAATATCCCAAAATACCCAAAAAGGGTGATGGTATTGCTTGGAGTGTACCTCCTACATATTTTAACAATGATTAATCTGTAAACTTTGAATATTTGGAGAGATATTTGAGAAAAGACCATATTTTTCACGGGATTGTTTGCATATTTCCCCTTTTGTTTGGCCTGTGGCGCCCCCTGGTGGATAGAATGTACAGTCCACTGCTCCCACCTAAACCATGTTAACTAATCACCCCTCTGGAGTTGCTATTTCTACTTGGATTTCCTCCAAATTCAACAAGGGTACTGAGAAAAAAAAAACATGAAAAAAGAGATATGGAGGTAAAAAATAAAATTTCCTAGAAATTGAAATGAGGTTTCTTCTGTGGTAAAAGGGGTTTCAATGGGCCATATCGACTGTACACTCCATCTACCAGGGGGCGCCATGGGCTTCTGGGCAACATGAAATCTTTTAGGGGAAGTTCTTAGTATTCTTTGCTATTCGATATAAGGTCGAATTGATATGATCTTTTTCAGATGATGATGAATGCAGCTCGGGAACGGACAACTGCGACTTAAATGCAACTTGCACAAATACTGATGGTTCATTTAGCTGTGCTTGTAACGACGGCTACAGTGGAGATGGCACATTTTGTACAGGTACTCATGATCCTTTTCTCATTTCCTCTTTGTTAACTTTGCAGTTTATCTAGCTTTGATTTACAGAAACAACTTGATCAATACATTTCCCACATTTTCAGATACTTTATGTGGGGGCCGTTTAAAGCTGTGTATATAAATTTAGCCCCCTAGCAGAGTATCATTAATTACAAACTAAAAGGTTGAAATCATTCATTATAGATGATGATGAATGCACCTTGGGAACGGACAACTGTGACATGAATGCAACTTGCATAAATACTCTTGGTTCCTTTATCTGTACTTGCAACGATGGCTTCAGTGGAGAGGAAACATTTTGTACAGGTAACCATGAACATTTTCTCATTTCCTTACTGTTAACTCTGCAGTTTATTTAGCTTTGATAACAACAACCACTTGATCATGACCAATATTTTTGCTCTTACATTTTTAGATCTTTTTGGTATTAAAACAGACGAGGTGGGGGCATTTTAAAGCTGTGTATTAATTATAAACTAAAAGATTGTAATCATACATTATAGATGTTGATGAATGCACCTTGGGAGCGGACAACTGTGACGTGAATGCAACTTCTACAAATATGGATGGTTCCTTTACCTGTGATTGTAATGATGGCTACAGTGGAGACGGTGCATTTTGTACAGGTAACTATAAGCCTATTCTCATTTCCTTTCTGTTAACTGTGAAGTAAGCTTTGCTTAATAGAATTGTTTTCGCTGAAAAACACTCCTCTCCCACTTGGGCTCGATGCATGACTCTCTCGGTGACTCTGTAACCAACGTAGAGAGTGAAACATTTATCTGGTTGGGGGTGAGAAAATGTCACCAAAAAAGTCTACCCAGTTGATTAACAGAAACAGCTTGATCATCACTAATAGTTTTGCTCATTAATTTCAGATCTTTTTGGGTATTACAACACAGACAGTGGAGGCATTATAATCCTGTATGTATATATTTAGTCAGCCCGGCAGAGTAAAATTAATCATGAAATAAAAAAGCTGAAATGATTTATTTTAGATGATGATGAATGCACCTTGGGAGCGGACAACTGTGATGTGAATGCAGCTTGCACAAATACTGTTGGTTCCTTTACCTGCACTTGTAATGATGGCTTCAGTGGAGATGGGGAGTCTTGTACCGGTAAGTATGGATGTTTTCATATCTTTTCGCTTTTAAAACTGGTTAAAAGAAGGGACCTTATTTTGCCCTAAACTTTTACATGTTCAGAAATTGTCTTTGTGGTATATCACACTAAGTGGCATCCATCTGCTATCTACAGTGGCCCACACGACCCAAGAAGTGTGATTTTTGAGAGAAAAAAAATAGGAAAAAAAAATATTTTGAAAAATTTTAAAAAGGAATTTTGAAAAAGGAATTCATTTTGAAAAAAAATTAACATTTTGTTTGAAAGAATTTTTTTTTTTTAAACTTTATTTGGCAAATTAATTCTTTTTTTGCAAAACAAATTCTTTTCAACTTTTTAAAGTGAATTTTTTTCTTCAAAGAAAATATTATATTTTTTATCTCTTTTTGGCCCTCTTATGCCACTGTAGCTATTCATATACACATAGATTTCCTAGCACGGATAAAATAGTAAATATTGAGAGAAAATGTGTAAATCTTCATCATCTTTAGATGTGGATGAATGCACCTTGGCCATGGACACATGTGACATCCATGCAAGTTGCAGCAATACAGATGGTTCCTTTACTTGCGCTTGCGATGTTGGTTACATTGGAGATGGGGATACTTGTATAGGGAACTGTGCAGCTTTTCTGATTCGATATTAGAATTTTTTTTTTGATTTTGCAGTGTGTATTCATTCATAGAATGATCTTTCAAAATACAACAAACAATCAAAAGGTTGCGCACTTTAACATCTCTAGCTTCAATGAACAGATGAAACCTTATATTGACTCAATTACATTTTGTCACGTTTCAATTAATTTTGTATTACAACACACAAGGTGGCATTAACCTCCTGTGTAAAAAAATAATCACCCTAGCAGTCATTCAAAATGAAATAAAAGAGTGAAACAACCCATTTTAGAAGATGATGGATGCAGTTCAGGGACTGACAACTGTGACGACAATGCCTTGTGCACCAACACACCTGGTTCCTTTACCTGCGCGTGCATTGTTGGTTACACTGGAGATGGTGTGACCTGTACAGGTAAGTATAAGTCTTCTATCATTTCCTTGCTCTCAGGAAGATGTATTAATCAAGTTGCCAAACAGATAATATAATAACCAAGGCACATAGCATTGAAACTATTCTCGAGAGCCAGATCTTGGTAAACAAATTTGGTACCTGCCTTTCTAGCATATCCGGTCTGTTCATGGCAGTATAGCATTGCTTCAATTACCAACATCCTCAGTGAGATAGTAACATGCATAGTGAGATGTAAAAGGTTGAAATACTTGTTTTCAGATTTAGACGAGTGTACCCTTACAGCAGATAACGACTGTCACCCTGATGCGGCCTTCATAAATCTGCCTGGTTCTTATACGTGTGCTTGTAACATGGGATACAGTGGAGATGGGGAGACGTGTGAAGGTACCATAGTATGGTGGCCCAGGAGGCTCACGTAAAAAAAAGTGTTTTTTTTCAACGTGAATTCTTTTTTTTCAAAGTGATGTTTTCTTTCTTTCGAAATCTTTTTTTCGAAATTCACTTTGAAAAAAACCCAACTTTACTTTGAAAAAACAACTTCACTAAAATACTTTGAAATTAAGAAATTACACTTTGAAAATTAATTTTTACCTGAGCCTCCTAGGCCACCATGCCTTAGAGATATTTTACATTTGTTAATGGGTATATCACTGTGGGTTTTTTAAGACGTTTTAACAGCTTGTGTAATTTTGTTGTATTAAAGGTCCAACTTTTTTTTTCTAGGCTATGTTCCTGATATTAGTTTTTCAATGTAATGAACTTGTTTTAGGATGAATTGAGTTTGGGAAATTTGCTTTAATAGTTAATTTTTTTCAAGCAGTTTCTGGAGATATTTAGGATTTCAGAGCTATATCATCTTCACGTCTTACCTCCGAGATTACGGGATAAAAACCTAATTCTTTAGATGCAAACGGAAGTATGCAGTTGTGAGATTAAAGTTTGAAATGATCATTTTTTTAGATAACAATGAATGCCTTATGGCCATGGATAACAACTGTCATAGAGATGCAACTTGCACAAATACAACTGGTTCCTTTACCTGTCATTGTAACGAAGGCTACGGGGGAGTTGGAGAGACTTGCGAAGGTAAAACACATTTCTCATTAAAATCACTGCTACAAAGGTATATCTCATGTTCATATCTTGTGGGAGGTTGGATACCCAGTAGAAGGAAAATTTAAAAGATGGTTGGCTAGGTTTGCTACAGTGTAAGATACACTGGGAGTCAGTAGGAGTCGTGTAAGGGGCCACAGTTGCTGCATTTTGTTTCCTTGTGAATAATGAGTGAGGCAAGGGGATGTAGTTTACCAATGGATACCTGGCAAGGGGTAAGAGAGGCCCCGTCTTTAACTCCCAGAGACTCCAAATACGCTTTTAGGTGAACTGTGACTTTCACACACAAAGATATAAAATTGCTGTCTACCTAGTACACAAATCCAGTCAGTTTAAGAAGCTATAGCTATTGTCAAACTATAGTTATCCCCACCGGACTTAAATTGGAAGATAACAGTTTGAAATGATCCTTTTCAGATATTAACGAATGTCTTATGGCCACAGATAACAATTGCGACACAAGTCTAACTGTTTCTAATTGTTTCTAATTGTTTTTATATCATCTTCTTTTAACTCTGCATAGTTATGTTTTTAGTTTTGTCGCTTATCCTCTTTGTTTTACTGTTTTGTATATATTAGTAAATGTATGCTCTACTCCATAACTATCTCTAGGATGATCATAATTATTAGAGCATAGCATTTATTGACAATGTGCTAATTAAACATGATGCTAGATCAGATTGTTTCATACGTTTCTACACTTATATGATCTGTTCAATATGGATATAATGCCTGTATTAATCATACTTTAGTAACTCCTTGACTCTGTATCAACTGGATTACGATATTTGTCTACAATCACATTGTATATATTGTGTCAGACAATAAAAACCTGTTCAAACCAAAAAAAATGGAAATTGCACAAACACACCAGGATCCTATACCTGTGCTTGTAACACCGGCTACAGTGGCGATGGGGTGTCATGCACAGGTAACGAAGAGATTACTTTTCATTTCCTTGCTGTTTCAAAGATGTATTTCATGTTCACATTTTGCTCAGAGATTACAGGATAAAGATGTTTACATTAACATAAATTGCAAAGTTTAAAAAAGGATTTTAGAGGCCGAGAATATATATTTCACAATTTCCCAGTTAAAGGCGCACTGAACCCACAACGTCATTTGCAGACAAAACTCGGCAGGGTTAGGTCCTGGGTTGAGTGCGCCTTTAATAGCAAAAGAAAATGATGAAATAAATACCTAATGAATTCAAAATAGTTCAGTTCCAGTCACTTCAGTTACAATATCAACTTGACAAAAGACAATCTGAAAAACACTTTTTCTTTACTTTTTACTACGACCTATACACTCACCTCTCCTAAATATATTATGTGCTACTAGATAATACATACCCTGGGTTCCTACCCATAATACTAAGTTGGAGCACCTGTCAAGGAGTCAAATAAAAGTTCAGTAGTCACGTAAAATCATGAAAATGATGTGACCAAGTAGAATGTTGAAATGTTAATTTTCAGATAACGATGAATGTGCTTTGGGGACAGATAAGAACTGTCATGAAGCTGCGACCTGTACAAACACTGTTGGTTCCTATTCCTGCACATGTAATCCTGGCCACACAGGGAATGGGGTCAGTTGTACAGGTAACTATAACCATTCTTTCTCATAGTCTTGCTGTTGCCTTTCTTAGAATGTCAATAGGCCTGTGTCCACTAGCACTTATGGGACTGTTTTGTTGCTAGAAAACCAGTTTGGGGCCGACAAACCGTTTTGGCACCAAGAAAATAGTTTTGCTAAAACCTGTTTTCCAGCATCAAGACGGTCACATAAATGCTTATGACCACATTATAGTCAAAATGCAAAAACAGAATGTGTGGTGAGTTAAGGTTCTAATATATGGTAGAGTTTGCTCCATTTTCTTGGGGAAACAGATAACTTAGGCGATCTCCTGCATAGGTAACAATTGGGTCAAGTTAGTTCCTTTTAGTTCAGAGAAGAAAATGAGATGCTTTGTACCCTTGTATTGTATGAGAAAATTGATTTGTAGCCCCTTGTCATTACTCTTAAATTGTCCTCTTTTAGATCAAGAGAGTCGGGTTTTCTTCTCATTGAGTGAGGGAATAGCATCACCTGAATTCAGAGGCTTTGTGGTAAGAAATAATAATAATAGTCATCTGTAGATAAAGTGTTCTTACGAATTGTCTACACATGACACTAAACAATTGTGTCTCATATTCTTCCTTATATATTCAGCTGGTTAGTGTATCTAATTTAGTACATCCACTGCTTGGGGCCGAAAAAAACGTTCTTAAAACTGACTCAAGGTGTTAACAAATAATATACTTTTTTTCATCTCTATTCCATTCAACCTTGTTCCCTACCTTTTTGCTCTAATTTGATAGTGTTGCCCAATGTGGGGTCATTTTGAAATTGAAATCGAGCCCCTCTTTTTTAAGGAAATTGTTCAGTTTTCACATAGTTTTGTCCAACACAATCATTTATCGCTCATTATTGCATCTTTGATTATGATTTCAAATTACTGTGATGCACGATGCTGTGGGCTCTCCAGTGCTATACTCAAATCTACCCAAATAATTAGGCAGGATTCCTATCATCTGGCGTCATTATTTGGCACCGATTTAGAATTAGGCCGGCTTCCCTCTCAACAAAGCCCCACACTTTCAAAAAGTTTCTCTACAAAACCCATTTTACAAGTAAACATAATATGTATGCCGCATTAAAATGGTCCGTAAATTTCAAACAGATTTGATAGCATTGGCCAGAGCTTAGGATATCTAGAAAAAGCAATATAATATATCGTATATATATTATAAACATCTATATACATCCTGACTTTTCAGCAAAGCAATGTTGAGGAGACAAGTGATGATTTCTGTTCTGCTCAGACAACAAACTGCTGCCCTCAGTAAGACCATGACTCCACTGTATTTGTATTGTGCACTGGATGGACGTTTAAATTTGATCAAATCTAAGATGCCTGAAAGCAATAATTTTTAACTGGCTTTCACTTTAGTTATGTCATTTACATGTCATTGACAGGTCATAAAGGGATTTCAGTGGCATTTTCTAGAACTACAAAGGCTTAAAGTGTTTTTTTAAAGCATAATTGATTTCCTTAAATGCAAAGGTTCATGCAGTGGATTTAATTACCATTAAATGGCATGAATTAATAAACGTTCCCTTTTAAGGAAGACCTAATTAATAAGCTATTCAAGTGACATGGTCTGATGATTAGGGGTCAAAATCCATTTCATTAAAAACGAAACAGAGTGTTCCCCACAGCCGTACTTCTTGTGCCATCTACTCAATCTAATCTCATTCCCTAGAATTCAACTTGGAATTTAACTAATCATCAGATAGTGGCTCAATTTACTACTTTTGGGGTTCACATTATAATTCGTCCATTGAAAACACAGTGTAACAAATTAATACCTTGGCCATGTTGGACCCTGTAATTTGGCTTTTATTGGCCATGGATGACATCATAGTGTTCCCTATCCTCCAAATGTAATAATGTACTAACTTTTGGGACACATTTAAATGGGATTTAAAATGTGGGAAAATTCGGACCATGTCACTTTAAGAAAACTGTAATGTAGATCTACATATGTCATGGGATATTTGATTAGATTATACAATACAATGTACTATTTCATTTTTAAACCTAATGCTAATATCAGCTTTGATGAATGTAATTACTAATGACGAGCATCAGATTAGGGTATTATCATAATTTTGCATTATATTTACAGTGGGAGTGTTTACAATGAGTCATCAGCTGAGATCACAGTTACAGAACTTTCTGAAAACGACCTTGTGGTCTTCCGCACTGTGGTATTTGCAACATGTCAGGACAATGGTAATCATACAAAATTAAATACTTAAGTGTAGAAGATTGAATACTCACAGGTGGTGTTTATTTCTTTTTGTATGCTCATCCCAGTTGTTGGCACAAACATGTGAATAACAACGTTTTGACTTATCAATAAGTATTCACAGGTATTCTCAATTATGTTTTCAGGCAATTTCACATCAGCTCTACCTTTCATGCATATCATGAAGTAAAATAACTTTGCTGATTTGGATTATGAATCATAACTTTAGCATAATACTACATGAATGATAGTGTTACTCTCAAGCATGTGTTCCACCAAAGTCGTTTGGCTGAAATATCTTCATCCGATAAAAGTCCATAATGTTAAACCTACGCATGAATCTTGTTCGACCGACAGAATCACAGCTGATTCCGTCAGTGGAATATACCATTAAGACTCTATGTAAATGTAAATTCCTCAGGAATAATAAAAGCAAGTTTGATACATATATACACAAGGCAATATATATATATATTTATATCAAGAGATTTGATTTTTCAGGAACCCTTGGTTTTAGCTTTGATCAGTAGAGCTTTAATGCATTACCACATAACTAACATTCAATCATATTGCCTTACATCATTGCAGGTATGGAAACTACAATTGTGGTTCCCACCAATGTGGTAACTGCCTATCTAACAGCAAACACTGAAGCGACTACCCAGGCCCTGTCCACCTGCTGCGGTGATGGCGTCGCCACAGAGTGCTGTGTAGCAGAGGTATCGGACATAGGGCTTGGTCCACTCAATGGTAGCATTGTCATCCCACCTACACAGCTACCGAGAACAACGTCAACTACCATTGCTGCCATCATCGGCGGTTTAGCCATTGTGATAGTCATTGTGATATCATTTCTTGTACTCATCTGTCAATCAAGGAAAATAGTGTTCTTAAATCGGTGAGTTTTCATTTTTTGAGTATCATCTTAAATCAGATGATTGGATTTGTTTTCTTAAAGTAAGGAGATGCCCCAGCTAGCAAAAAACTTATCTTTTTATGTCAAAATAACGTTTTAAACTTTATATAACGTTATGCCATAGTAAGGAGCCTTTGAGAAATATTATATAACATTATATAAGTTGTATAATGCTATAAAATGTTGTATAACATTTTGTATACTGAGGCTTCCCTATGATGGAATTTTTTTCATTTTTTTAGGGACAGCTAGAAAGGGCTTAGAAAATCTGTAAAGAAATTTTCAGATCAGATGTTGAAGATTCACAAATTGTCCATTTCTATAAAATTGCAGATGTGAAATGTATCCAATGCGTCCACCTCGATCATGTAGACCACGTCTGGCTTCTGTGAGGAATCCACGTCTCCCCACTCTGCGGAGTTCTGGATGTGGCAGTCGTGACTATGTCTTGTCACCATACAGGTTATGGTTACCAGTCAGACCAATCTCCCAGCAGATTCTTTCACCAGCTTCTCCTCGCATTACTTCTTCTCTGCCAAAATGTGGCGGATCACCTTCATGATCTATTAAGCAATGCTTTTTGAATAATTTGTTTTATTATTATGAATTCATTCCAATATTTAAAGGAAGGTACTGTAGAAGAAAATTTTAATTACTAACCAGCAGAAGACAACAACTGCACGCTCACCAGACATGATATCGCTCATGATACACACTGAGATTAGTCTAGACTGTTTAGTTAAATACTCTCCATCAGGATGTTATATCTTTATTACGCAACTTGTAGATTGTACTCTCAAGTAAATAACATCGACTTATATAGGCTATCTGTGGTGTTCTACACAGAACACCAACTCCAGAGGTTTTTAAGGCTGCATGGCCGTGCAGCCATTCCCCATGGCAACCAGACTTAGAGATTTTAACCAATGAAAATGCTTATTTACATCTCAAATTTTGAAGAGGAAACCTAGGCAACAATTACTGTGGACGGATCATGTTGGAATACAGCAGCAACAGCTACAGGAGTTTGGGGGTTTCAGGAGACAGTTTCCTTTCTCAGATGAAATGTTATTGGTCAACTGTTAGCGAGACAACATGAAATATTTAACAATGCAATGGGAGATTTGCTGGGGCAGAATAAGGCCCCCTCAAACTCGTAACTTGGATACCGGGCTTTTGTAGCAAAAACTTTGGTGGAAGGAGGAAAAAACAGCTGCCCTACAGGGGGGGCGATTGGGTCACAAAATGGCCCAAGCAGCAGAGGAAGAAGAGAATAAAATACAACATGGAAAATCCCTATTTTGAGATGAAGGTATATTGATGAAGATTTCCAACTTGAAAGGCTAAATGTCGATTTTTTTGGTGATCAGCTATATATATACATTTTGTAATTCTTTTGTGCTTTTTTTGTGTCAATTCTTAAAAGATCCCGGCGGGCAGAGGTAAACTTTTTCTTTTTTTAATACCAAAAATCTTAGTCATTGATCTGTAATCCAAGTTATCAGAATAAAATGGCTTGATCTAATTTTTTCTTTAAACCAGACATATTATCGCTATTGATACCATTGTCATTTTGTATGTCATCACATTTCGTTCTATATATCTCATTATGTCATGAATAAACAACTACAGTAAGGAAGCGTTGATATGAGTTAGACAGATTATTTTATTTTGATAGTTGCTATTTTTATTCATTTATTGACTAAAAAATGGCAATACGGTAACTTTTACTTAGCTAATTATATCAATCCATTCTGCTGCATATCTTATGTCATCTTATCAAATATTTACAAATGATTTGCATGTTTTATTACCTGGAATAAAGCATTATAACCAGTAAAATAACCTAATGATAAATTCTACTTATTTAATTGCTTCCCTCATAGGAGCAATGCAATGATGCAGAAACATAAACGATTCCCTTGGACGAAAATAACTTGACATAACTGCTCTATATTGACCCAAGATGGGGACGGCTTGCACGCATGTTTCATAATTATCAATCCAACATTTTATACTGTCCCTCACATACAGCCCCTTAACAAATATAACAACTACATCACATTCCATATAACGTGAATACGCATTAATCTCAGATATATATGTACATATCTGGTTTCTCAAGAATATGTTTGGAACAAATAAAAGGAACATGGGTTCCATTTAGGGATACATTTCTGAAATATATTTATCCCACTCTCTCATGCTCTCATTCTCACACAATAAATACACCATTCTTCTCAACAGCCATCCTTTTCAACAACCTAAACACAATGTAATCTACATTGATAGCACATTATCATAGTAAAGTGTAATCATAAACAGTAATGGTTATTTTAAAAAATATATAACCTTCCATTCTACATGTATTTGTGCTGCACTTCGTACATGCATAGAATGAAATATAGATATTTTGGGCTGACTGTTCCCTACAAGGGATTATCTGACTTGATAGTGGTTCTCAGACTGACCACCAGGTGGCACCACCACCTCAGGCTCTACCCTTTCACTAAGGTTTACACTTTATACGTTAGATAACATCACTTATATTAAGGCATCGGTGTACAGCAACGCAAGATGCAAACATTGTGTGCTAAAGCGCTGCCACAAATACCTATCCTGGGAAGTAGGATTTCTTAGGTACTTTTTGGGTTACCCGAACTACATATACAAATACTACATTATCCGGTATCTTATTATTTACATATTCTGAAAAGGTAGCTGCCTCAAGAATTTGATCCCCCCCATATAGCACAGTACTGTATGCTTCCTTGTGGCACCACCGAATAATCATTTCTGTTGGGATAGTACATAAACCTCACATCTATCTTTACATGGTGATGAGATCTATATTTTCACAATATACTTTTATCAGTGTTGAACTATTTCTCACCTGCTACCTTACATGAAGTACATTGACTAATAACACCATTTAGATGTCAGTGAAGTATTTATCTATTCATTGTAATTATGAGAGCCTTCATGCACTGCATACTACTCATGTTTATGTATAGTCTATGTAATAATGTAGGGGCATCCTTATCAATATATATACAAGCTAATAGTAATTGGTTCACGTTGTAGAAGGCGCAGTATTCTTCTTGTCATCTTGGTGCTGGGCAGTCATCTTATCCCTGCCAATTGCAATGATAACACAAACCTGATGTTACCATGTAATGACTTCACATAATAAAAACACAAACAGCATCTATAAAATGGATAATTATCTTCCATCTCATCTTATCCTAGGGCATTGCCCACAATAAGGATCTTAAAGGTTTTAAAACATAGCGACATAGATTATGTCGCAAGGAAGCATGATTTTTGTAATGTAGCCACTGATATGAAAACAGCTTATAGATGCAATTGTAGACTATGTCCCTACTAGCATTTTGCATTTCTAACTGAAAATGATGACAATAATTATGGAGTTTTATGCAATATAATTGAAACTCTGCCGAGCAGTGAACATTGAAAGGCCTTGTTGCCCTGACTTGTGCAATATAATTAAAGACAGAAAACAGACCTTTAGCTATCCAGACACTTTATTCCAAGTCTTCTGCGATCCTGACAATCTCATCCAGCTTATACTGCTTCAATAAATCCCTCCTGTCTCGTTTGATGCTCTTGCCCAACTGGTGGTCTTGGTCCATCTTGATGAGCACCCACGCAAACAGCACAAGTTTCGCTGGTTTACACGGCAAAAGGTACCTGATGAGGATCATCGCCTTTTTGGATAGGGTAGTAGCTTTCTGCATAGGTTAAAATACACAAAGAGGGAATGAATAGTTGGAAAGCTGTATAATTAATGTTTCAGAAATATTTCTCCTGTATTTAAAAAAAAAAAACATAAAAAAATTCATTTGTATTCGTTCTAACCCCCAAAAAATGGACACAGCATCTTATTTGCTTCATTCGTTGCCAGGAAAATTATAAGGAATTAGTTTGCTAATATTCTTCACCAATAAATCATTTTTTTATGCCGAAGTGGTGGCGTAGCCACCTGGTGGTGCCGCCAGGCACCACCAGAACGAGGTATATGATGTTTGCACTTTGCCAGAAGTCAGAACGGGCGCCGCCATCTTGGATTGTGCCGCCATCTTGGATTAAGGTGTCACAACACAAATTTATGCTATGTGATAACAATAATATAAATCAACCTTTGATAGTTCCTGAGGTTGATTATAATCATACCTACCCCCCCTAATATGGACCCAAGGAATTCAATGGTTCTATCGGTTTGTTGCATTTACAGCTGGTTGCCTAGCGACGGCTATTCTAATTGTTTTTCTGCCTAGCAACACACATTTCCATGGTCCTGAAGTTGATTATAATCATACCTACCCCCCCTAATATGGATGCAAGGAAATCAATGGTTCTATCCGTTTGTTGCTAATACAGCTGGTTGCCTAGCAACAGCTATTCTAATTGTTTATCTGCTTAGCAACACACATTTCCATGGTCCTGAAGTTGATTATAATCATACCTACCCCCCCTAATATGGACCCAAGGTATTCAATGGCTCTATCCGTTTGTTGCTTATACAGCTGGTTGCCTAGCAACGGCTATTCTAATTGTTTATCTGCCTAGCAACACACATTTCCATGATCCTAAGGTTGATTATAATCATACCTACCCCCCCTAATATGGACCCAAGGAATTCAATGGCTCTATCGGTTTGTTGCATTTACAGCTGGTTGCCTAGCGACGGCTATTCTAATTGTTTATCTGCCTAGCAACACACATTTCTATGGTCCTGAGGTTGATTATAATCATACCTACCCCCCCTAATATGGACCCAAGGAATTCAATGGTTCTATCCGTTTGTTGCTAATACAGCTGGTTGCCTAGCAACGGCTATTCTAATTGTTTATCTGCCTAGCAACACACATTTCCATGGTCCTAAGGTTGATTATAATCATACCTATCCCCCCTAATATGGACCCAAGGAATTCAATGACTCTATCCGTTTGTTGCTAATACAGCTGGTTGCCTAGCAATGGCTATTCTAATTGTTTATCTGCCTAGCAACACACATTTCCATGGTCCTGAGGTTGATTATAATCATACCTACCCCCCCTAATATGGACCCAAGGAATTCAATGGTTCTATCTGTTTGTTGCTAATACAGCTGGTTGCCTAGCAACGGCTATTCTAATTGTTTATCTGCCTAGCAACACACATTTCCATGGTCCTGAAGTTGATTATAATCATACCTACCCCCCTAATATGGACCCAAGAAATTCAATGGTTCTATCTATTTGTTGCTAATACAGCTGGTTGCCTAGCAATGGCTATTCTAATTGTTTATCTGCCTAGCAACACACATTACCTTACCCCCTAACATGGGCCCAAGGAATTCATAGGAAATGCCATATTTCAAGTAATATCATCCATCCCCTGATAACCCCTTCCAGGCCCTGCTTTTTTGGTGTCTTGAACGGGTTCCCTTCAAACATACCAACCGTCTAGACATTATGTTTCTTCGAATGCAAGAATTGCGGTTGTTGCCACGTATAAAAATGCCTGAGGCATTTTTTTACGCGGCAACAACCGCAATTCTTGTTAAGGTTCCTGTTGATTTCTAGCTAGATTGCAGGTTATGGGTATTTACTGCATAAGGCATAGGAATATATTCCATCTGTATCGTGAATTATTCTTTGCAAGAAGAAAGAAATACCTCAATTTCTTGAATATCATCTTCTTGCAGGATTTCCAAAGATCCAAGGTGGGCGATGAAAGCGGTTTTCTCTGCAAGGGCTACATCGAGGGATAGACATCATAATATTTAAAGACTATGGAGAATGACATGGATGGATTTGCAGTAAAGAACAAAAAATCAATGTTTTAAACGATAAATGCGACAGTTATGTGATGTTTACAGTGATATTCAAGTTTATAATAATACATATAACCAGCATACATTGAGTCAATTAATTCAGGTTGTATACTTCTAATTAGATTTACCTGATTAAACATTGTTTTATAAGATCTGTGTATATATCCTTTGATTAGGTATAATGGCTTCAATACCTCAAATGCCTATTTCTTAAACGAATTAAAAGTGACTGAGCAGTATAGGCAATAATATAGATGTGGTGGATGGAGGATATGTAGGGCCTATAAAAATGTTGTGTTCAGGTAAAATGACCCAATAGGATCGGTAGGTAGTCTTTTGTTTCTTTATTCTCCCCCCATTTTTCAGGATTTCGAGATGAAATATTTAGCATTTCTCATTATTTCAATTGGGTTTATTTTTTAAGTTTTTTTTAATAAAAGCCCAAAAATGCCTTCCAAATTTCTTTTGAGAATAGATTCGGGATACCTGAACAGAAAATCACTTTTTTGGCCTAATAATGCCATCTTAAGCCATGCTTACCCCCGAGACCAGTATCTCCAACAAGCCGTGGCTTGTTCTGTTGCAGTTCGTCCCTCATAGCCTCTGCCATTTTGTCCAGCATCAGATTCCTTTTTTGAATTTGGAATAAGCAGAGTTATTGATCTCAATCTCCTAAAATAAAGTTTCATATCAAGTGCCATTACAAAAATAAACATCCAACTTGTAATGTTCATCTTGAAGTATAGATGTAAAGCTTAATGTTGCTGCAGTAGATAAACTGTCTGTACCTGGTTCCCTCATCCATCAGTTTCATCAAGCCAATTTTACTTGGCAAGATGTCTTTGGGCCAATCAGCATTTGCGGTGATGCTAGATTAAATGAAAGGGAGCAGTGTTCACGTAACTAGTTTGTCCTATATACCATGCAGATGAAGATGCCTGAATATACATTTTTCTCTGTTTCATAAAATCATTGTACACAATTAAAGATATTTTACATAATTTCAATGTTACCATTCACTCCTTGACTACTACTAAAAGGTTTTTGATTACACTACTCTAGGAAGGTCTTAAACAATCTAAATGATCTGTTATAGCTCTTTCAGTGAAAGATAATTAGTCGTGCTGTATATATAATGTATACAATACATTTATCCAAGTGTTAGTCCCATCGAGCATTCAAATATCAAAAATATCAAAATCTAGAGTATTGCTTACATCAGCACATATAAAGTGATTTCTATACACATTAGTAGATCAAAATATTTTGAACACTGGGAAACCCTTTAAATGACTAAGATATCAAAACTCATATTTACCTAACCAAGGCTGACTGGCCAACCAATCTAGTTTTCAGTTCCATGGTCTTTCCATAAAACCTGAAAACAGGAATCATTCACTAATTATTTAGTAATATATATATGTATATACATGTATATAGATATCAACGAATGAAGAGATACCAAAAAAGGCATTTCATTATGAAAAGCCATAACTATTTTACAATAGATGCAGGCAAGGAACACAGGCAAGGAGCACGAAAAACAAGATTGATCAGGAGATGGTTGAATTCAATCCCCATATCAAACAAGAGGGTAGATGCATAGACCTATACAAGGGACTGTCACTTAATGCCTATTATTTTGTGCGTAAACTGCATGAACGCAATTGTTTTAGGATACTATATCATTTTCAAAAATGTCATTAATATGTGAGTATGACAGTATGAAAATGTGAAATACTTCTACATTTAGGCTGCATTGTTGTTTCCTGTTACGTTAACAAACTGTTCTAAACAGAAGACTTACTCGACCTCCTTGACATCCTTCATCCCTGCAAGTTTCTGGATGCACCACGTTAAGTTATCATCCGTCAGATCCACAGTACTGTCAGATAAAGCAGTTTACATATTTTATAATTTGAATCCATCCATAAATGCCATCATGCTATTTTTGACTATTTCTGAGCCCCCACTCCCGTTATCATCTGTTGTTTATAAATGTTAATGATATACATGTGTTCATATGAAGCTGTATCCCCTGATCTCTTCAGAGAAGTATTATATCAAGTGTAGTCAATGTCAATTGGTAGTAGCAGACCCAAAAGCTGCATACGCAAATTGGACTGCTTTTTAACTAGGTTTTAAGGGAATAATAATGTTAACTTACAACAGCTGTTCAAGGCTGTCATTAGCCTCTACGTAGGTGATGAGATCCGTGATTAGGGCATCCGTCATGGAACCCAGAAGATGACTAAAAGAGTAGTAACCCATGTTCATGTAGATGAAGACGAAAACGTGCTAAGGTAACAACTTATTGATAACGCTATGCACCAGTGAAAGCCTAGACCCCTGAAAAACTATGATTCATCATTGTAATAATCATTTCGGTTGCATAATTAGTTTTTGTGAAGAATGTTATGTTTCCTTATTGGATACAACCCTATGACATACCTTGTTCGTGACATATGTATTATATGGAATATGTTTTTCTACATCTTAAGGAATTTCCGTTGGAGATCATTAATATAGTACATATTAAATTATATAAGCTCTGTTCATTAACTTACATCTTTTGCAGAGTACTTTTGTTCCCGAAGTACTGAAGAAGTGATGACACACCGGTCTCAGTTAGATTCTCGGAAATTATCCTGTCATTCAAAATAAAGAACCTTTTCCATCATGTCTTAGATAATAGTTTCCACTTGGAAATAAAGCACTCACATTTGTCTCTATGTGAGTACTGTAATAGAGGCATTTTCTAGCTGGCTAAAATACCACTCGACACGGTGAGACAAATACATGAAATATTATCTAAATAATTCCAGCAAACAGTTAGGTGGGGTGATAGTAGCCTTTGAAGATAGAAATTCTGCATTAGAAGGCTTCCTGGAATGCAGCAGGTACCAACTGTTAGAATATATCATACTCGTACAATGATATTATCTAAGTAACTCTTGACACACGATGGTGACAGAGAGATCTTACTGCAGCCATGTTAATGTCCTGTTCGCCTCCAGTAGCCTGCAGACGTCTCCTACTGCAGCGTCTGTGAGGGGCATGCCGTACAAGCTGTAATGTAAGCCAGGGGGGTTATGCATTAAATGAATTAACTTGAACCTGAGGGGTAGCTTTGCAATTTGATTATATTCTTGCACAGTAGTACTGATACTTGACAGTGCTGGTATACTTTCTTTTCGATTCAAGTTGAATATAATTCAACATGGCCCCCAACCCCCTACTTTGAGGTTTTGGTCTCGTATATAATTATGCATGCGGGATGAATACTCTGTCACGTCATTAAACACAGGCAGGTACAGGAGTGTTAACCTATACATTGTGACCTGCCTCCATCAGACCAATGGTGCCTGTGTCCATCATTGCTACACACACCTCAGCACATATCATTTGAATTATCTTGTATTTTTATAACGGTATTTGCAGCCACACTAGGCACTGGCACTAAACAGATCTGGATGATTATAGACCGTTTCAGAGCACTCTTCATCACATTAGAGGGCCAGGATCCTTCTCCTAGTAACATCTGATGTGCCACCGCCACCAGCTCTCAGAGATAAGTGAGGCTCAAAATAGTGTACCCCATTTATGCCCATCTCAATTCTTTCATCAGAAGATCAATTTTGAACAAATGATAAATTTAAAAACCAGTCTTTTGATATTGTGAGTTATCCCACGATTCTGGGATTTTGCGTGCTTCTGGGAAACTGGATATGATGCGTGCAGATATCTCA
Organism: Harmothoe impar; assembly: GCA_947462335.1. NCBI lineage: Eukaryota > Metazoa > Annelida > Polychaeta > Phyllodocida > Polynoidae > Harmothoe > Harmothoe impar. The sequence continues at coordinate 17,313,362 of OX381717.1, forward strand.
GGATACAGCACGCATATGCCTTCCAGAGTTTACTACATAGGCATACTGCATAGGCTACTGCATCACTGGATACAGAAACCCTAGATTCATCCGGGAAGCGAACTCCAGGCGCAGAACCGGGAGGTAATCGCTTGACGCACTGCACCATGGGGGAGGCTGGTACCATATAATATCATATAAGCCGCAGAGGCCTTCTGAGTGGTGCATGGGAAGAACTCACATATTAGCCGCACCCCAAACTTTGGCCTAGTGACAGCTAGTGCATACGTTTTCTGCCAGGAGCTTAAACCTACTCCCATATTATCATCAAGGAAAGGTACAGTGCTCAACATGTAAATGTTATCTACCACCCAGACACCCAAGTAGGTATATTCCTCAGTTATAGTATTATGGTATCACATATAGATACATAGTTAAGAGTTAGTTAAAGACTGCCCTCAGGCCCTTTTTTATTAACCTTTATTAAATTAAGCATTTTCGGACTACAACCCTACAATTTTCTTAGATATCCCAGCCATGGTTTGTTTGATTTCAAATTGTTGACAATTTCGTTTTTGAATAGGTCAATTCGACAATATACTATTGATATTTACTATTGCCATGTCCCAGTAAACACCACACTGCTGTGTCGTTAATCAGGTTATTTACTTACACTAGGTACTTCATGACGCTGTTGTTACACAGGCTGCTGAATACCTGGGTTAATCCACGGTTGCTGAAGGTTGCACGCGAGAACCTGCAACACAGGAACACAACCAGCATCAATGTATAGGCATGTGTCAATAACATTTACAGTATTGTTACTCCAAGTTGCAGAGTGCTTGTATAGGAGTATAGACACATGCATGGCAGTACATAGAGACATAGAAACAGACAGAGACGCTTTGTTGCAGTATATCGACTTTTCAAAGCCACATTCAATTTTTGATTGTAGCATGGGTAATTTAGCTCATCATAGTTTTGTATACAAAGATGTGGTGTATGAATGTTAATATTTGAAGCTATGTGAAAGGTATACATCTTAAATGCATCAGTTTGTGACACGTGTCAATTTATGAGGATTATATTGTATTCTCTGAGGATATGTGTATTCTATACAAAAGTAGGGTTCTTTAAAGCAACATTCTCACTAAGTTATTACATGTGTATTGTTCTAATAGTACTCCTCTAGACAAATAATGAATGACATATTAGGGGCGATAAGGTAACTGTTTTAGAGAGTCATCTTAGAATATCTAAAATATGAAGCCTATCTGAAATTATATCAAGTTTCGGTGTCTTTCATCAGTAGACAATTCTCAGACGTTTCCAGGTTCATATGGCCGACCTGACAAAATACCTTACATGCTTGGAGAGTGTTTCACATCCTACTTATACTCTACCTGCCACATTGCTCGGTCACAGTGCTACCATTTGTCAGTGCTTCCCATGATTTCCCTTCAACACAGGTGCAGTTGTGGGCACCTAAGGATTATCCTAACCCAGCTGACTGTGAGGTACTGAACACAATGTAATGTACCAATGATCAATGCTGCATGCCTCTTTCTACCCCTCTGCCTGTGGTGTACACAAGGATTATCCTACACTGATCGGTTACAGTGCATCCCTCACAGTGATTACAATTGATTGTGGATACATAGAGTGATGAAATAGAGATAAGATAAAAATCCTTAGGCATGACGTTGCATTTACCCGCTCTCTTTGTAAATCTTGTTGGCCCCTTACAAAATGAAACAAACTTGTAATTTCCTTGTAGTAAAATCCAGCATATCAAAATTATGATCCTCTCAATACCTAACTGGACATGTACAGCTAATCGTTAGGTAACACACATTATCATCATGTACAATGTATACTCACTGAAGGATCTGCAGCGTCTGGTTTACCTGTAGACATCTCAGCATTGCTGCCACGCTGTCTTCATCCCAGGTGCTGCAGTTGTCAAGGCTAATATAGGATACAAGAAGGTGGTCAGTTAGGCCACTCCCAAAAAAAAGTGGTTTCTCATCACCAAGGTCTGAAAAATTTGACGAGGGAGGCTTTTAAAAAAAAAATTTAACTTGCAGGTTAAAATGTATGGGATGATTTACCTTTTTCATGACCAAAATTCACATTTTAGTAGTTAAGAATTTATGGATCTTTAAAATTAGGAAAAACTTAAGTTATTTCTATCCTACTGCATTACTGGCAGTATAAGATTTGATTTGATACCAAATAGCCCAATATTTGTCCATTTTTATCATATTTTTCATGAAAAATTAGCAAAAAATAAAAGTTTTCCTCAAAAGGTGATTTTTACGATGCGTGCAGTGATGAGAAACCATTTTATTTTTTTGAGTGGCCTTATCAGCAGAATGACACGCACAATAACACATTTAACATGATGTGCTAATTATAGGTAAACGCACCTATGATATCAAATCACTTATAGATATTCCTGTACTTCTGTACACAGTGTGTGTGTTATGTACCACAACCTGCCTCAGGTTCTGTCTGCATGGTGCGTCATATCAGACATTCATGTACTTCTGTACATGGGATGGAATAACATGACATTCAGTGACAGTTAATGATTATTATTATACGATTGGGGCTCTGATCGTGCTTTTATTGGATAACACAGTTCTGTTATCACACGATAACAGCACGATTGAGGGGAATATTTTGAGTTAAAATCCTGCGTTTCGTCGTAGGATCGAACCCGGGGCCGCAAGACTACGAGTCTGACGCCCTATCCACTAGACCGTGCCGGCCATACCAAACAAGGGGGTAAAACAAGAAGTCTACAGACACATTCCCAGCCCTCTAGCCCTTATATTAACAGAGATAGAGCAATTTTCACCCTTTTTGTTATAACTTCTCCTAAAATCAATTTTTTTTTATAATTCTTTTTTTACTATAAAGGTAGTAGTTGGACTTTACTTATCTATTCGTTAAAATGATTCTAGGGATTTTTTTTCACATAAATATAGTCATTTCAGAATTGGTACGTTTCCACTCGGATTTGAACCGGGGATCTCTGGTGTGTGAGGCGAACACTCTGGCGCCCATTCATTTCTGGCAGTGGTAGAAGGGTAGGGAAATGCTGGCTATATTGAAGTATACAGGGGAGCAGTTAGTAACCAAAACGGCAGGTGGCGACGCGGGAGTACAGTCGTATAAGTTAATACTGAGGGTATGTTCGATTTGAAATAATGACTGCTCCCTCACCTCCGCTACTGAAGATTTCCACAACATGGCGACTGCACCCTCTGTACAAGACGACTTAGATATCATTCAAAATGGCGAAATTAGGACGTTTTAAAGGTAAATAAGGATATTTGAGTCAATAAATCGTATAATAAACCTAATAATATATGGATAACAGGCACACTCGGGCCTATATACGTATATAACACCCTCGGTGCTTCGCACCTCGGGCGTTATATACGCATATAGGCCCTCGTGTGCCTGTTATCCATATATTATTGGTTAACTAATAAGACATGGCACTTACTGTAGCCAGATGAGGGTGGTGTTACACTGTATAGCAGACATTATGTTCACCAGCTGCTGGGGGGAGAGCTGGGCATCACGCAGTCTGTTGGAGATGAAACTCCTTAGTATGCAGTCACCTCGATTTAGGAATTCAATAACAATCCTACTGTGGATCAAACTCAATAATTAATAACATTATATAGGATTTTCTCATTTTTGATATTTCTTTTACAAGAAGCAGTCATCAAAAGAAACCAGATTTCTAGTGTGCACTGTGTTTGATGTACTTACGACAGGCATCTCAGTGAGTGATTTGTCTTCAGAAATTGACAAAAAGTATTGAAACTACCAACGGTCCAAGATTTGCACGATAACCTAGAAGTAGAACACAAACTTAGTTTTACACATAATAGTAAAGCACAGTAAGAAAAAAAAACACATGAAATATCCTCTGAGAGACAGCGTAAAAAGGGATTCACATAGCTTTGTGTAGCATACTGTGTTTTAAAGCCTTTTCACACTTCTATTAAGACAAGCAGTTTTAGGTACCGATATATATTTTCACATATTGACACAGTGAATGCTCAACTCTTTCTTGTAAACACACCAATCCTCTTGTCACCACTTTGTAAATTTTCTAATGCAATTGAATAGTCCTGATAATCAAATACTGAGATCTCACTGTCCCATAATGAGAGACATATTATCTAACATTATCTGTAATGTCTATAATCACCTCATCACTTTATAAGCTGAAGAAAAAGGACAAAATCAATATCCAAAAGTTATATTCACACGAAAAAAAAGCAAAACGGGCAGAATGCAGCATTGTACATGTCAAGTGTGTAGAAGCCTAAATGGTTTATAGGATAGCATGACTGGGAATAGACATACCGGGGTAGGTATATCAGCAGTTACAGGATCATTCAATCGACTATACTGATCCCTTTGATAACCACCAGGCCAAATGATTTAAAACAATGCATATGAGAGCAGCTTTTGGTTTCCTGCAGGTGACGATTCAAGTCTACAGTATTTCATCTTAGTGCTACCTATAATCTCAGTAGGGAAGAAGATTGCAACAGATTGCTATTATGACTGAGATTGTTGTTGTTCCTATATAACTGTGCAGACCATCATAACATGGTTTAATCTCATAGAAGATCTCTAAGAATCCTGTACAGATGTTTTTTTACAACATCTTTTTACTGATGGCTAAGATTAGCCTCCTTTGCTTTACTCACGATACTGCCTCCAGTGTCCTGTTGTCTGTGAAGGCCTCACAGACACTGATGACGTTCTGGCTGCTGAACTCAGCAGTGTCAAGCCTGTTAAATCACATTAACTGCTTTATTTCAAATTACTACAACCAACTCATACAGTGATCATTAAATATATGCTTTTTCTTTAAGGAAACCGGTAACCTCTCGATTTTGTGAAGGCGATTTAGTAGTCACATATCTTTTGTTATTTCTCATGTGGCTCTTGAGATAATTTGCCCTCATGTAAATTCTATGACATGCACTTTTCTTAGTTTTATTTATTCAAATGACGAGAAAATGACCCGAGAAAATATCCTTTGTAGCTGTCAGGAAAAGCTGTGCAATATTCTTCTCTCAAAAATGTTCTGATTTCTCGTAGGGATCATGAGTCATGACACGAGCCTGTCTTAAGCTCCTCCTGTGACTTTATTTGAAGGGATTGCAGTTAAGTTAAGTAAATGTATTTCTAGTATTTAGGGCAGTCATCTTCTAATGGCATATAGAATTCACTCACCATAATTGTTTAATCTGTTGGTTCTTTTCGAGTAGAGAACATAAGGAGTGGACTGCCTCATCCGTCCAGCTGCTTTTGGACATCCTGGTAACAGACAAAAAGGCGCATACATAAAGTATCTCTAGAGCTGACATCCTGATAATGGATGCAGGTATAACACTAGGGCATATAAATCAGTAACTGCTGCATCTGTCCAGCTGAGATCCTGATAATAATGAAGCTCACTGTGATAGATTCAATACACGTCGGTCAAACTCTAACTACAAAATAACTTGGTCATGTTCTTTACAAGGTTTGTAATTTGTGTTATCAGGCAGCCCCAGTCTACAGGCTGTGCCTGTTATGAATAATACTGGATTTGATATGGGGTTCTTTGTTTGAATTTACACTTACCGTATGTTCATAAGGGTCTTGTTCTTTGCGAGAGCTGTCCGTATTTTGTCCTGGCTCTCTTGACTGAATTGCGGACTACCAAGGCTGATTGGGAAGATATATAATTCAATTCGTTACTTGATTGCATGTATTTGATGATGCGGATTCTCTAATAATTACCATTTTGACACCGTTTTCAACAAGTTAGGTATTGACACTCCACTAATATATTGATATTCACCGTGGTGTGATTATTGATATGATGACACATCCTAAATAGGGATGAAATAATCAACAAGTACTGTTATTTGTTATATTTACATACATATCTTTTATATTTACATAATATATAATGTAATGACCATCTTCCTATCTTTGTAAGATAGTTATATTATATCTTTTTACGAAGATCTTTCTCTTAACGAACACACATTCATGCCATCTAAACAAAATAAAACTATCTAGTAAAAAAAGCTCCTATCAATTTAACCGCAGGATAAGAACACTGTTATAATCTTGATGATCGACTGCACTTACTCAAGCCTAGCAGACAGTGCCATCGTGTAGAGATCCTTCTGCTTGCTGTGTCTTGATGCTTTAGTTTTGTGCCGCAGAATACGATGATGATATGGTGTCGGGGAGGGCCTTCAAGTCTGACCTGACAAGTATAACAAAAATAACAGTCAAACATCTCATCACTGGCCCCAAAAAATGTGAGAAGGTTTCTTAAAATGTTTTTCCTAGAGGCCTAATTTGTAGGGAGATTATAGGGCTTTGGCAAACGGAATCGACGTCTTGACCTTAGAGTTTATTAATCTGTAAAAGTTGCATTCCCAACAGTATTTATATTGTTGGGAATGCAACTCTCACCGTACGCCTGTTCGTATTATGCTTAAGCCAATCATAACTTTTTGGATGTAATATTATCATCGGCAGAAATCATGTAAGAACTACCATGTGTAAATGGAACATCTAACCCCATTTAGGGCAGCTTCACCTAGAGTTGAACACTGCTTTGAGATTGCAAACGCAATTTAAAAGCGACCCTACATATGTATCACCACTGCACTGGATTCTTCAGTCTGGACTACAGAAGCCCAGAAGGGTCAGAATTTTTTTTTTTAATTTTCAAACAAGAAAAGTTTTTTTTCCTTTTTTTTGTAAAAGTTTTTTTTTTCACTTTTGTGGAAATTTTTTTTTTCACCTTTGCAAAAGTTTTTTTTTTCACTTTTGCAAAAAGTTTTTTTTTCAATTTCTAAATTATTTTTTTTTAATTTCGAAAAAAGTTTTTTTTTTCCTTTCTTAGAATTTTTCTTTTTTTAATTTTTTCATTTCTGGGAAAATGGCTGATTTGCCGAGAAAATGGGTCAAAAACGGGAAATTGTCGATTTTAGGGAAAATGGCTCATTTGGCGAGAAAATGGGTCAAATTCAGAAAAATTATGATTTTCAGGAAAATGGCCGATTTGGCGAGCAAATGGGTCAAATTCGGAAAAATAGCTTTTTGAGGGAAAATGGTCGATTTGGCGAGAAAATTGATCATATTTGGAAAAATGTTGATTTTAGGGAAAATGGCCGATTTGGCGAGAAAATGGGTCATATTTGGAAAAAATGTCTTTTTTAGGGAAAATGGCCGATTTGGCGAGAAAATTGGTCAAATTCGGAAAAATGATGATTTTCAGGAAAATGGCCGATTTGGCAATAAAATTGATCATATATGGAAAAATGCCGGTTTTAGGGAAAATGGCCGATTTGGCTATTTTTATGAAAATCAACATTTTTCCGAATTTGAACCTTTTTTCTTGCCAAATCGGCCATTTTCCTGAAAATCATCATTTTTCCGAATTTGACCAATTTTTTCGCCAAATCGGCCATTTTCCCTAAAAAAGACATTTTTTCCAAATATGACCCATTTTCTCGCCAAATCGGCCATTTTCCTAAAAACCATCATTTTTCCGAATTTGACCCATCTTCTTGCCAAATTGACCATTTTCCCTAAAATCAACATTTTTCTGAATTTGACCCAGTTTCTTGCCAGATCGGCCATTTTCCTGAAAATCATCATTTTTCCGAATTTGACCCATTTTCTCGCCAAATCGGCCATTTTCTTGAAAATCATTATTTTTCCGAATTTGACCCATTTTCTTGCCAAATCGACCATTTTCCCTAAAATCGACATTTTTCCGAATTTGACCCATTTTCTCGCCAAATCAGCCATTTTCCTGAAAATCATCATTTTTCCGAATTTGACCCAATTTCTCGCCAAAACAGCCATTTTCCCTAAAATGGGCATTTTCCTGTTTTTGACCCAATTTCTCGCCAAATCGGCCATTTTCCCCAAATTGGCATTTTCTTGTTTTTGACCCCTTTTCTCGCCAAATCGGCCATTTTCCTGAAAATCATCATTTTTTACGAATTTGACCCAATTTCTCGCCAAATCAGCAATTTTCCCTAAAATCGACAAATTTCCGTTTTTCACCCACTTTCTTGGATAATCGGCCATATTCCCAGAAATGAAAAAATAAAAAAATAAAAATTCTAAGGAAAGGAAAAAAAAAAAAAATTGAAAAATTGAATTAAAAAATTACGAAATTGAAAAAAAAACTTTTTGCAAAAGTATAAAAAAAAGTTTTTTGCAAAAGTGAAAAAAAAAAATTCCACAAAAGTGAAAAAAAACTTTTACAAAAGTGAAAAAAAAATTAAAACTTTTACAGAAAAACAGAAAAAAAACTTTTCTTGTTTGAAAATAAAAAAAACTTTTCTGACCCTTCTGGGCTTCTGTACTGGACTGTATGTTTTATCTGGTTGAATTTCCCAGAAATTCCGTTTTTTAAACTTGAGTTGTGGTGTAAGCCGAAGGGTTTCATAGACAGGCCAAAGCAAACAAAATTGAGTTTCAATGTCAATCAATTTTAAAACAGATTTATTTCGTGCGGCGATACACATGTTTATGTGTGTGTGCGTGGGGGGGATAAATAAAACGAAGTTTAAAAAAAAAAGAATATTAGCACTTTACTAGGGTGAGACAGGTACTGGCAAAATATGGGATTCTTTTTGATCCTTAGTCCCACCATATTTCGCTGTGTTTTGCTTCATTTCACTGCAGCGTCATCCTCAGTGTCGCCAGGAACAGGGCAACACTGTGGGTGACACGAGAGCAAAATTAAGCGAAATTAAGTGAAACATAGCCTACACTCCACTAGGGCAACACAGGTACCTGTGAAACAAGGTGATATTATTTTCATGTTTTGAATTGCACATTTTGCCTCATTTTGCTTCATTTAGCGGGAGTGTCGCCCTGATTGTTGCCCTACTCCTGATGAGAACTAGGACGACATTGCGGTGAAATAAAGCCAAGTGTGCAAATCAAACATAAGAAAAGATTGCATTGTTTCGCATGTACCTGATTCCCCCTAGTGGATCGCAGGCTTATGTCAGGACAAAGGAATTAAAAGAATGCCTAGTTTCGCAGGGACCTGTGTTATCCCAATGTGTTAGACCAATCTCTGTGCTGATAATATTTGCTGGATACACACCATTTTAATGAGTAGAATATTATGGCTATAATCACACCATCATTGTGTATACTGAATGGCGAATGTTAAAGAAAATATAATGGAGAATAGAAAAAAGTATTAATCATCCTTAATTATTGCTTCACTAGGTTATATATGCAAACCAAACCCTCAATGCGGGTTCTACAAAATTCTCACTGCGGGTAATACAAAGGTTTTTAGACCTCGAGTACGGGTTATAAGGTTCTCTCAAAGGCCGGTTATACCCGAGATGCGGTTTATACACTGTAATTTACGGTAAAAGTACATTAAACGAAAAGCCATTATGACAGAAAAACAGCAGGAGATTATGAGTAAACGGCAGGACATTATGACTTCGGCTTAGGCCAGTGGTGCATTTCGATCAGTACACTATGACACTGATTTATTTCGAATAGGATTTGAAAGTCATGCCAAAACTCCGTTTTAATTTAATCATTTAGTGTTGTGCCATTGTGAATTCATGAACACTTAGCATGCTAAACCCATGAGAAAAACACTTGTGTATACGTCAAGTAGGCGGTTGTTATGGTGAAAGTCTGAAGGTGCCATTGTTATCAGCAAAGACTTTGATATCTGGGCACATGAGTAATATTCTGTAGTATCTGATTAATGTCCACGATGCCCTCTAGACTGTGTCGTATCTCCTTTCTAATCATTATCTGCGTGATAAAGTTACACAGGTACAGACTGGCACCTCCAGGTGCACTATACCAATTTATGTGCTTAGGTGTACCACAGCAAAGTGTATCAATCTGGCAGTCGTTTTGACCAGATAGATAAATGTTGTGGCTGTAGAATGAGATTTTCCAGATATTACACTATATTGCTTGCAAGATACAAATAGCATTTTATTGGTGCAGATGGCAGTCTGATATCCCTTCCAAAACATACCTGGGTTTTCTACAGATAGCATGACTTACTATATAATTATGACAACACGATGCTTTACACACTCAGCAATAGAGAGGTTAAACCTGCAGATCTTACTGCACTTCCAGTAACAGTCAGAGTGCAGTCGGGACAGGTACTCAGCCCTATATAATAGGGGCGCTGGGCCTCTAAGTTTGGGGAGCATGTTCGGGTACGGCAACTGTCACAGCTACAAGTACAGGTTTGAGTACAGGTACAGCCTAAGTGGTGAAGGATATATACCCCCACTATTAGCCTACCAACACCTGCAGTATGTAGTCCCAGGTGAGTAAGGCAAAGGCCCTCAACAAGAAGTAATTAGACAGTGGTATAATCATTCCTTATGTAATTTATACTTAGAGTAGGTACCCACATATCTCTCAATCAATATGCCAGGAGCACCTTATCTATATATACTCAGATTTCCCTTCTATACTCACTCTCTGTCACTGTCCTACAGGTACGTGTAGATGGGCACCTAGACGTCCAAAACGTCTAGCCTACATGTTGTATAAGGCTAGATGGGAATACCCCCCACTTGACCTGTGACGTTACCCATACGCGTTGCCGCACACATCTTAACCTCTATTATATGTTGATACAGTAAGTATTTGAATGTTTCACTGCGAAGAAGAAAAAAAACACCAAAAAGAACGTTGTTGGAACAAAAACATTCCAAATATGTCAATAATCATGAATCTGGAAAAAAATCTGATGAATATGAATGTTGCAATGGTGTACGATATGAATAATAGGGGGGGGCATGGATATGTGAACGTCTCTGACCGGGTGCCATCTCTGACTGGGTGCCATCTCTGACCGGGTGTCAGAAAAAAGGTGTTTTACAAATTAAATATACTCATATATATAAAGATTTGTGAAAACTTTATGGCGGTTGTAATATAATTATAATTATAGTCATAATTAGCCTCCTGCTGTTGGTATTTTGACCTTATCATTCCAAACCGGTCAGAGATGGCACCCAGTCAGAGACCACACACAGTCAAAGATGGCACCCGGTCAGAGACGAAAACTTTGGCCCAAGTTTGTGAGACACAGCCCTAACACGTGTATGAGCCTTACCCCCGACTTTGACAAATCATACAAGCTGTGGAGCGGGTCTGAAAACTGCAAATTTTGTATTGTAGTATATATATAAAAACTCTTGTCTATAAGGCGCACCCTATATAGGCATGTTTGGTAGCAATGTATAGCTGAGTCTGACTAGGTGTACAAGCCGCGGCTTGTACATGGAAATTAAAAGTAAATGTGGATCATCGGAAAAACAAATTCATCTTTCAGTGACCAAGAAATTAAGGATATGCAGTCATTGTAAATACATGAACAGCTTTTATAGCTTATCGCATCTGTGACACTATAAGCTTCAATCTGTCCGATGGCCGTTATTCGCACGCCCTCAGGGTGAAAATAAGACGTGTTATCTAAACACTGGGGAGGGTGCGAATTAGCATCCTTATTCCCATACTGTGTGGAGTGTGAATTAAAGGTGTCATATAGGGAATGTGCGAATAAGAATGCGTATCTGCACACTGGGGAGGGTGTGGATCAGAATCCTTATTCCCACACTGAATTGGGTGTGTATAGAAGCTGTTATTGCCACACTAAGTCCTAAGGCTATTGTCTAAGATGAAAGGGCCATATTTGGGACCTTTTCTACAATAAAGTTGGCATACAGCCCTCCCCCCTGATTCCCCACACACACAGTTACATGCCAACAGCACAAAAAAAACCAAGTGACCTGTCCTGGAATCAAACCCTGGCCGGCCACGCAGGAAGCGAGCGCTATATCCACCGCTCCACAGAGGCAATTTGTGACCATGGATGATGAATACATGTAGTCTTTCCTGAAACCTACTGGGTGTTGGAATAATAACTGCTAATAGGGACCTTTAGCAACCACAAAAAAAGCTCATAAAACGCAGACGTAGCAGTGCTGAAAGCATAGGATACGTCTGGGTTAAATGAGCTACGTCGGATTTGCCAAAGGTCCCTATTCACACACCATGGGGGTGCGAAGAACGATGCCTAGAAGATGATTTTCGAGATGCGTGTGGTGATAAGAAAATATCTTATTTTTTTGGAGAAGCCAACAGTGGGGCTTCTGGGGGAAGGACCCTACATATCCCCGCTCATTGTTTACTGTTTACTGCACCACATCATTATCTCTTTTTTTCACATATTACTTAAAACCATGTCGTTCATTGAGTGTCTGTCATGCACATTATTGTCTTCCAAATGCCCATTACACATTCACAGATTTGTATTTGAAAATCTGATTCAAAATAGATCAAATTCAACAATACACTTCTGATACAACTTCTGATTGCTTAATCAACACATTTCTTCATTCCAAAACGCAGGCATTCAAATGTCCCTAAGCCGTTGTCCGGCCCGTCATGCACATGAACAACCCTCATCCACTAATTTGCAATTCAAAAAATAGTCAATTAAATGCAAATGTCATTCAGATGTCCTCCATCCACCCACAAAGCCCGATAATTATAGTTAAATAGTGTATCAATTTGCCAGGTGCAAATCACATTAGAAAAACATATCACTCTTTTAGGGGGGTAAAATATTCCCTTACCCCGTTCCCATATGATCCATGTATTTGACGTTAGTTTGAATTTAAAGAGTTTTTATCCGGGGAGAAATAGTCAGACTGAAGTGGACTTTGATAGAGGGGAGGTGGTAAGGCATATCCACATATCTTATCTGGTATATCATAGTACAGATAGGGACCTGGTACTATACTGTCTTAGCCTGAGTAAACACACTTGACCTATTGCATACAGTAGATACCCATGGTCTGTAGATCATTGATCAATATGTAATGATTATGAACACTAAGGCCTTAGCGGACTTTTTGTTTTACATTATTTTAATGAAAATAATTCTTTTAAAGTAGTTTATTGAGCGCTAATTATCAATCTAGAAACCACAGTAGTCGACTAACTTAAACTCTGAGGGCCTCTTCTGATCATGCAAATAAATAGCTATAAAAACTGTTTTAACCGCCATTACAGCCTTCAGGATCTAATAAAACTAAAAGGGCAACAACCATTATTATCAACATATTGTCAAAAGCCATAGTATAGGTGACGTATGTAGTTTTTTTAAGATTTTTAGGCAACATGGTCGAATTAGGGTACACACTCAGAAAAGTCAGCGTCATTGTCGCTAAAACCACTCTCACCTGAAAGTCAGACACTGCTTGACTTTCAGGTGAGAGTGGTTTTAGCAACAATGACGCTGACTTTTTTGAGTGTGTAGGTCGGATATCTTTTAAGTGCTGAAACTTATTCTACCAGACCAAAACCTTGGCTGCCGACCTCCAAAAAGTTCTAGAGTATATTGCATTATCATTGACCAGAATGCAAAACAGTAAGATAGAGACGGATATATTCTCACATATTCCAATATGTTATGTTAAATGTAGTTATAGGGGGAGGGCGTTTTGCAATTACCCCCTTCCCAAATATTGGAATGGCAGTAGAACAAACCCCCTCAAGGCTGTGTCTCACGACCTTGAGCCAATGTTTTTGTCTCTGACCGGGTGCCAGCTCTGACTGGGTGCCAGCTCTGACCGGGTGCCAGCTCTGACCGGCCTGAATAAAATCGGGTTATTTAGGGCAGATGATGATAAAAATGGGCAACTAATTACTACTTTAAAGAGTTATAACATCCATTAACCTTTTCAGCCAAATTCTATCATCATCTTCCCTTAATAACCCGATTTTATTTAGGCCGGTCAGAGCTGGCACCCGGTCAGAGCTGGCACCCGGTCAGAGACAAAAACATTGGCCCAAGGTCTTGCACCCCATACACCTGGAGTCCTACGTATACCATTTGAGGACTCGAGGACAGGGTGCACGTACATAATTCGGTGACTTTTCCACCTCTGGTCCCTGAGGATGGAGGGTAGACTGCGCCTATTCGGACACCCATTACCTCCATTGAAATGGGCTGTACACGGATAATATTCGTACACCATGTGAAAGAATGTTTCACTGCATGACCTTGGAGTTTTACGACATGCAATTTCAAAGTAAATCCATGTAAATCGCCCTCTGGGCGATTCTGTGCAAAGATAGTCCTTGAGATTTACACTAATTTACCTGGCCTTTACATCAATTGATATTTACATGTATTTACCCTTTAGTATATTTGAAGGAAAAAATGTGTAAATCTTTGTAATTCTCATTGTAACTGTGTGCATACATTGTGTTTAAGGCGCACACCAATTTACCTGGCCTTTACATAGATTAATATTTGCATGTCTTCACCTCTTCGGTAATTGACAAGTAAATCTCATAGTAAATCCCAATGCAAATCCGTGCACAGATGGTGCTCGGAATTTAAATGAATTTACCTGACCTTTACATTGCTTGATATTTACATGTTTTTATTACTTTTGTGATTCCCAGGGGGGAAATAGTGAAAATCAGTTTAATTCTAATTAAGAATGTGTGAAATATAGGGTAGAAGTGTACATCAATTTACCTAGCCTATACCTCTGTAACATGTTATATGTACCATAAATTATAGCCTACTTGAGTACTACAGGACTGCCCTGATATTATTTTAAACGTTTTTATTGTACCCATAGTTCTAAGTTCTTTATGGCGGAATGCAAAATGATATTGATATGGAACATATACAAATCAAGGAAGATTCTGAGCAATTTGAAGAAATGTAACATGGACCCCTTAGAACCTCCCGATAAAAATTAAGCCGGGTACCCCCTCCCCTAGTCCCAGTCCGCCACAAGGGGGTGGCGGTTCGGCCTATGGCTCCTACGGCCTCCTCTGACGGCTTGGAGAGGTCCGAGGTACCGAGGAGCAGCATACAAAGTTTAAAAAAATTAAATTGTATGGGTACTGAACATGTATGCTAGTTACGAAATCAGAAAAGCTCCGTCATCCAAATGACATAATGAATATGAACAAGAATTGCGGTTGTTGCCGCGTAAAAAAATGCCTCAGGCATTTTTATACGCGGCAACAACAGCAATTCTTGCTTTCTAAGAAACATATTGTCTACATGGTTGGTATGTTAGAAGGGAACCCATTCAAGACACCAAATAAGCAGGGCCGGGAAAGGGTTACCAGGGGGAAGGATGATATTACTTCAAATATGGCATTTCCTATGAATTCCTTGGGTCCATGTTAGGGGGTAAGAAAATGTGTGTTGCCAGGCAGATAAACAATTAGAATAGCCGTTGCTAGGCAACCAGCTGTATTTGCAACAAACCAATAGAACCATTGAATTCCTTGGGTCCATATTAGGGGGGGTAGGTATGATTATAATCAACCTTAGGACCATGGAAATGTGTGTTGCTAGGCAGATAAACAATTAGAATAACCGTTGCTAGGCAACCAGCTGTATTGGCAACAAACCGAAAGAACCATTGAATTCCTTGGGTCCATATTAGGGGGGGGCAGGTATGATTATAATCAACCTTAGGACCATGGAAATGTGTGTTGCTAGGCAGATAAACAATAAGAATAGCCGTTGCCAGGCAACCAGCTGTATTAGCAACAAAACCGATGGAACCATTGAATTTCTTGGGTCCATATTAGTGGGGGTAGGTATGATTATAATCAACCTTAGGACCATGGAAATGTGTGTTGCTAGGCAGATAAACAATGAGAATAGCTATTGCTAGACAACCAGCTGTATCAGCAACAAACCAATAGAATCATTGAATTCCTTGGGTCCATATTAGGCGGGGTAGGTATGATTATAATCAACCTCAGGACCATGGAAATGTGTGTTGCTAGGCAGATAAACAATTAGAATAGCCGTTGCTAGGCAACCAGCTGTATTAGCAACAAACCGAAAGAACCATTGAATTCCTTGGGTCCATATTAGGGGGGGTAGGTATGATTATAATCAACCTCAGGACCATGGAAATGTGTGTTGCTAGGCAGATAAACAATAAGAATAGCCGTTGCTAGGCAACCAGCTGTATCAGCAACAAACCGATGGAACCATTGAATTTCTTGGGTCCATATTAGGGGGGGTAGGCATGATTATAATCAACCTCAGGAACTATCAAAGGTTGATTTATATTATTGTTATCAAATAGCATAAATTTGTGTTGTGACACCTTAATCCAAGATGGCAGCACAATCCAAGATGGCGGCACCCGTTCTGACTTCTGGTAAAGTGCAAACATCATATACCTCGTTCTGGTGGTGCCTGGTGGCACCACCAGGTGGCTACGCCACCACTTCGGCATAAAAAATAACTATACTGAGAAAATATAATTATTTCCTCCTTCCTGGTAATGCTACTGCATGTTGTATAACCAATACACCCCACCTCCTACCATTGCACACATGGGGATGGGGGCCTATTGTTCTTGTATCTGTTGCTCAAAAGGCGTCACTCTGGCTTCTTCACAGCTTTCCCCAGACATGGCTGTGGCCGTGACAGGTCGTGGAGGTGGGGGGGGGGGGTGTATGGGGAAGGTAATATTAACACTTCAAGGGTAGCATACATTTCAATTTGCTACAGTTTCATAATTATTATCTGGCATGATGGTCAAAATTGTGGGTACCCATGTAGAGGCACAAGTGGTGGCTGATGTACCATAATTATATGTACCGTAAATTCCCGCGTACTACCCGCATCTCGCGTATAACCCGCCCCCCCCCCTGAGAGAATCCTGTAACCCGCATTGGAGGTCTGAGTGCTCCAAGGGAAAAACCCTTGTATTACCTGCACCTAGAGTTTTGACCTATAACCAACACCTATATATCTACTGAATATTCACTGAATTAGGGCAAAAATGTGTCATTTCCTACCATGTAACAGGGTGCTGTACACTTTTTCTCTATTTTTAATTCCCCATTGTGATAGTTTTATAGCTAGAGTCAATTGAGGGCCAGTTGGTTTCTGTCTAAATCGAACCTATAATCTTTTTAAATAGGGAAAAGTACTAACATGGAAGAGTATTAAACTAGCTGTGAAACCCAGATGAAAGTATACAAAGTGCTCTAACATATCTGAAGATATTTTGTATTTTCTGCCATTCTATTGTGTTTATTTAACTATTCAGAGGTGTTCAGTGGGATCTAGTGAACGTAACATAGCAGAAAAATAGAGGAATTATAATGAAATATTAGTCAATAATAGCATTGTTTTCAGTTGGTTGTGGTATAATACCTATGCAAAAAAAGTCACAGCATGTCCCAGATATTTAATATAAGAAAAATAAGACGATTAGACCAAAATTCGGTTGTTTTCAGTATATCTGGTGAACGTAACATCTAGTGAACGTAACACAAAAATTGAATAGTTTCTAGAATGAAATATGTTTATGATAAAATGATGGAAACAGGTCAGTGTCATTTGTAATGCTCAGATATACTTGGACAATTTGTGTTACTGCTATATTTTAATTATTTATGCATATTTCTGACTTTTTCATATATCTGGTGAACGTAACATTTCATAAAATAAAGGACATGTTGTTTTGATAGTTCTTAATATTACATAAATCATTCATTCATCCACATACATCCTTGCTGATAGGTTTGTCAACCAGACATACATGCCGCCTATCAAAAGAAATTAACAAAAAAGGACATATTTTCATGACAATTTACTGTCTCCGTGGAACCAAACATAATTCTAGTGAACGTAACATAATTCTAGTGAACGTAACATAATTCTAGTGAACGTAACATAAATTGATATCTTAATTTACAAAGACAAAGACATTGCACCGAGTTACGATTCTTATTGTATATGGTGCATGTACTATGTAGGCACCACATGGATATTTCCCTTCCTCCTTAGAGGACATTTAGGCTGATATTATTCAAAATGTTTAAATAAATCTAGTGAACGTAACATCAATCTAGTGAACGTAACATCCAGTGAAAACAATTGTTTTTGCTTGTTAAATGTAAAATAGAAAAAATCTATCGATATGGGAGTGTAGAGCTCACACAAACTCTTATCCAATGCAGGTAATATGTAATTTTATGCAGGATTTGTATAATTAATTACCTTTTCAAGAAATTAGGCTTAAACAGGTCATTTTCAATTCCTTCTTTGGGCTCTAATTTCACCAAGAAAATGATCAATTGTCTTAATTTTTATCATTCTGCCCAAGAGTATAGGTGTCCAGGATATGCCTAATGGCACAAAACATCCATCTAGTGTAATATTTTTCCAAAAAATTCAAGTGTTTAAAAAGATATATGAGATTATGAGAATAATTGCTATTTTTGTAATTTAAACAAATATAGAAAAATAAAAAAATTTAAATATTGAAATAAATGGTGTTATGAAGAAGTATCATTTGTATGCAACACATATGAAGCAAAAGGTGTAAATCTAATATCATTTGGAGAAAATTTCAGTTAAAATCAGATTTTTTCCAGGGGACATCGATTTTTGGTCATTTTTTCCCTGAAAAGTAGCTAAAATCTGAAAAAATCATGAAATTATAATTAATATGCATATTTTTTCTATTAGTACTCATTGGGCTTTTTGCAATTATGTAGTTATCCCAATACATTCTCTTAATTTAAAATGATTATTTTTTAAAAATAACTCAATTTGTGAAATGGACATTTTCTGGACCCCCACCCCTATACATGTTCTCGCCCCTAGCTGCGTGACTGGGGGGGGGGGAAGTGTGACAGCTAAAAATGCTACCCTGGTCTACCTTCTGTGGGTGGGTGGGGGGGGGGGGGGGGTGAGTGCCAAAGTAACATGTATTACCTCCTTCGGGGGTGGCAGGGTTGGGAGGGAGGTGTGACCGCCAAAGATGCTACCCTGGTCTACCTGCCATGGGTAGGGTGGGAGGGGGTGAACGCTAAAGTTGCACGTACATGTATTATAAGTATGGGTGGGTAATTACTAGGCCACTTTAGGTTATTGCTGAAATTGAAAAAAAAAACAAAAAAAACTAGTACTTCTAGTAATTCTAGTACCCACACTGGCAACTATATATATATGTGCCTAACGGCAAAGGTTTGTAGGCCTACTCATTGTTTGTCCACCTGTATGGGGGTGCAGAGGGGTCCCCCCGTCAGGTCGGAAAGTCGCCAAAATTAAGGGCCCCAGGTTACAAAGTCGCTCTTTTAGACCCTTGATGCAATAGTCAAACTTTTCCAAAATTCGCCAGGTCGTTTATATTATTGTCTTTAATGAGTAGAGGTCGAATGACATTCGAGACCACACAGCACTGCATGGTGTCCGAATCACATTCGAGTACATGCCTACCCTGAGGACGGGTTGGTGGAATGTCCGCGAATTCTGTACGTGCACCCTGTCCTCGAGTCCTCGAATGGTATGCGCCTGACTCCAGGTGTATGGGGTGGGTCGTGAGACACAGCCTCAAGCATTCAGCTTTCCTTAAGTAGGCCTACTAGTGGGAAAGCATAAGAAAAAAGACCCTGGACACAAAACCAATCCAATACGTCTGTTAGAGGTTAGATTGTGAAGAGTTAAGAATTATGCTGATATTAAGTTATTGGAGTATGCGAATGCGATTAAAGAAGGAATAGATGTGATTTGCTTTGGTTGATGTACTTTACTCTGGCCTCGCAGTAGCTCACGTGATCTGCAGTAATATACATACTGAGCAATTGCATCTACAAATAAACGCAGCTATTACAGAATGGCTCAATTTGTGAGCACAAGAAAGCACCGATTTTAATCCTTAAACTAGTGTTTAGTCATTTTGCATTTGCCCATTTAGCCATTTGACCAGCTGTTTGCCATTGTGACAATATGAACCTGTTACATGGCGGATAACACGCAGTATATTAAGGATGGCCAAATCGATTTTGTTGGTAAAGTCCAACCCTTGAATAGAATGGCACGTTCAATGGGGAGCAGGGACTTGGGTGGCCCCATGGTAGAATCTATGAACAACATGGTAGGTATGACACTGCATTAATCTATGGGAATAACACTTGAGTTCACATCAAGTAGGCGGTTGTTATGGTCAACGTCTGAAGGTGTCATTGTTATCAGCAAAGACTTTGATATCCGTACAACACAGTTGTCATCTGAAGTATCTGATTAATGCCCACGATGCCCTCTAGACATAGCCTTATCTCCTTTCTGCGTAGTTAGGATACAGGTACAGACAAGCACCTGCTGTAAAGAATGACTACGTGAGGGGCAGGGGAGGGGGTACCACACAGTTCAGATGAGGTCATATGCAGAATATTGTGCGTCTACATGGGTATCCACAGTTGAGAGTGTGTCGCCATGTCTATTTTTACCAAGAAGGGCCATGTCGTTGTGTCGATTTTTATGTATATAGAATAAACTAGAGCCTAATTTTTAAGGCTGTGTCCTTCGGATTTTAAAAGGGCCGTGTCGTGTGTGTTAAATTTTACCCCATGTAGAGGCACAATATTGCTGTAATATGGACTTCGGAGGCGATATACCATGTAGATAATACATGCACTCTAAATAATGATGTTTTGGTAAAGGTTTGGGGGTTATTCAGATATTATCTATGGGTTGGGCTATTTTCTGCCAATTGCCCTGCAGCAGTACTAATCGCAGAAGTAATGTAGCACACAGTAATTGATTCTGGTTTGGTTCTGGATGGCGGTATTGTGTTATGTAAATGCCTTTAAACCCCCAGCGGCCCTATATATAGGGTCTTTACCCTTGGTACTAGAGGCCGCGAAAACAGCCGTTTCTCTACCTTGCTTCAGTATTTTCTAATTTTTGTAGGAAAAAATCATAATCTCTGAAATATTATGACATCTCATGAAAGCCAAGAATCTGGGCTTTCAGACCATGCAGTGGGATACCTGGTTATTGCAGCCGTTATGAGTATAAATATTGTCATTCTGAGCATAAGCCTTCACACAGCAGTCACTGCACTGAGTGGGCCTATTTGTGCAGTGTCTGAGTTGGGCACACCTCCTAAGATCCTAAATCTGTGCCTTATGGCATTAAACTAAATTATCCTGCTAGTCTGAGGTTGTAGGGGAGACTTTACTCTACTTATGAGTGCTAGCTCCATTTTTGTATCTTTAATTTAAGTATATTTGCCCTTGAAAACTAGACTTAGGCAGCTCAGAATGACATGAAAAATCAACATAATCATGATGGAGTTATGTACATCTTAGAAGACAACTTATTATCTTTCAGAAAGTTATCGAATGTTAGATTGTATTTCCTGTAGTTATCAGCAGATTTCTGGTTGTGTTCCGACAGATTTCAGCATAATCCTTTGAATCAAGAGGACATGGTTGTGATAAACTATGTACAATGCCTAGATTGAACTTATTTAGCCTGCAGTATTGATGTCAGATATAATGCCTTTCAGAAACTTTCAGAAATAACATTTCATAACAACGATTAAAGATGTGTAAGGGCACGGGTTACTCGCACCTTGGTGATAAGTCCGCAGGGAGGTATCACTTGGGTAATCCTACACCCCTATGTAAGGACCATACCCATCCAGTAACGTACAGTGCGGTTAAGTTGTCGGCAGGGGAAGTAGCTCAGGGGTAGAGCACTTGGCTCCGGAGTCAGGAGGTCATGGGTTCGAATCCTGCTTTCTCCAGATGACTTTTCCGAGACCGTTTCAAATATAATACGCCAATCAAATACCTACCTCTAGAACCACCAGCAGTGGTCGGAGGTCTGGGCTACATAGCATGGGCCTCACTTACCTGCCCCTGCTGGAGGTGAATGACCACTTTTCCCAGCCCTAGTCAATGGCTCAAAATAACCCTGACTTTGGGCCACATTCTGCTTAATAGCACTGGATCTAGAGCAGATATCAGCATATGGATTTCAGCGTTGTATATCAGACATGTTTCTCCTTCTGGTGATAGGTCCATTTTTTTGTGGACCAATTATTTCTATTTGGGGGTAAACAACCTACCCTATATATAGGGCTAAGTAGCTGTCCCGACTGCACTCTGACTGTTACTGGACGTGCAGTAAGATCTGCGGGTTTAAAGATGTGCAAATGCCTATAAACTAACCACATGAACCCCAGACAATAGTCCTAGACGACAGGGGGTGATTGTATGAATGTGCAATCCACCCGGACGATTCAACTATGTATACATAAGGGTCCTCAGAATCGTCCACTCTAATCGTATGGTCTGGCTGAATGTTTAGCGGGTAATATTGAGCGATATTAAACAGGATGAATTGTACAGGCTTGTGAAATGAACTCCAGCCATACTGTGGCGACATGACAACTATATTATGGCAGTAGTACTCATTGATTGATTGATTATTCCTCTATTTAGGCTGCAAAACAGTGGGGCCAGGGCTACAATGCTATAAGCCGCACTGCCGATCTGACTGGCGTACTAGCCAAGCCTTATACATAAGGTTTTACGGTACTGGCAGTATTAGCTTTAATTTGGCAATATTTGTACGTTTTTATCATATTTCTGATCAAAGATTTGCCCCAGAAAACTAGTTTTCCTCAAAATGTGCAATTTTTATTATGCACGCGTGATAAGAAACCATTCTATTCTTTTGAGTGGCCTAAGGGCTAATTGAATATTAAAGGTCTTATCATTTGGGCTGTAAAGTTTCTGGTTGAACTATGCTAGTAGACCTAGTCCCCAGACCACATCATACAGGTCATGTCCTAGATGTCGTCAAAATATTCCTGGTATAACAAGCCTGCAAAACACATATATAATATAAATAAAATGAATCTGGCTTATGTTTTTTGCCCAGGGAAGATGTTTATTCGCTATCCAAAAGATTTTATCATCCAAAAATTGGATTATAGTATTTCCCATAGGACTGATTGTAAAATCCTTTTTTTGAGCATTGAAATGAGGATTTCTTTCTAAGCTCTATGGAAAATGGTATTAAGTCATTTATCTTTTAACTTCTGTATAAATAATATGGCAGGTAGTACTATTCAAGAGCTGGCTAATGGTATAATGTATGTTATCATAACACTACCATGGCCTGAATGATTAGATAAAGCCGGAGAGTCACCAGAGTTAGACTGTCAGGAGAGGATACAATTTTATGTGCCGCCTGAGGCACTCTAGGGCCAGTGCAGTGCGTCGATCAGAAGGCCTACTGTAGACCTACAAGGCTCAATCTCATGACTTTCTTTGTAACGATTGGATAGTCTTTGACTGGGTGACGTCTTTGACTGGGTGACGTCTTTGACCGGGTGACGTCTTTGACCGGGTGACGTCTTTGACACGGAAACGTTATTATAGCATAAATTAGACCTATATAACAAGAAATGGTCGGAAAAAGTCAAAGGATATTTTTACACTATATGAAAGGAGATCTATTTAAAGTTTGTTATATTTATATGTAGGCCCTTTTACGTGCATTATAACATTAGGCCTTTGTTGTATATTTTCCTCTGCCCGGTCAAAGACGTCACTTTCTATATCATGTCGATTTTGAAGAGCTACACTTGTCTTAGGTATTATGCAATAACCATCCGCATGTTTTTTTTCAAATAGTAGAGATATGGGAAAAAATAAAAAATAAAAAATTGCCTTTTCTAACCTCCTGGTCAAAGACGTCACCCTGTTAAAGACATCACCCGGTCAAAGACGTCACCCGGTCAAAGAGGATCCAACAGTTACAAAGTCGTGAGACTGAGCCACAAACATATGTTTAAAGATGTGGAAGTGGGCATGGCAAAAAATGGGATCGGGGATGGAACCCTGGCAATATTAGGCCCACAAATACGAACGTATCCGTCATACATGTGTACGCTGTGTGGTGTTGACATGCATGTCATGCTGACAAGCAGGTGTCTGTCATGCGTGTGTTCTCCTTACTTATAAATAAAACGGAGTAAAGAATCAGGAAGCTTAATGTCAGAGGGCCTAGCACATGTGCATTGGATTACCTTTGCTAGAACCTCTATAGTCAGTCCTTGATTAGCCAAAAGCATCCAAGAACACAATAAGGCAGGATAACACGCTAACTTTACCAGTTGCGGGCCACCCCGGCCCGTAGCTCTGAAAAACTACGAGCCGATACCAAGATCTTTGGGCCAATAGTCAATATTTTTTTCTTTAACGGAAAATATGTGTGGGCCAACCCGGGCTATCCTCTTTATGGGACTGTCTTCACCGTGGGGGCCATTTTCTCCATGGGGCCGACCCATGCGTGCGGGATATACAGACTCCTATACAAATTGTGAAACACAATCTAGGAAGGTTCTGTAAATTATATCCAGTTATCATCTGGCTATGGTCGCATCCATGTTTGGGGGTCAGAGGTTTAATTAGGTAACCAAAAGTGGACGCCCTTCCCTCCTCCGGCTGACTAAAAACGGGGGCGTCTCAGTGACACCTATAGAAATCACTTAAGTACCTAGGTTCTCATGGCCCCTTCTGACCATGCAACTAATTAAGTGCAAAAACGGCTATAACCCACTATCGTATCCTTTAAGATTGAATAAAACCAAAAGAGCAACAACCCTTAGCATACTGTCCTTAGCCATAGTCTGGGTGACATATAGGATGCATATTATATAGCTTAATATGGGTCATGGATCCGAAAATGCACTGCATGGTGTCTAGTTTTCAGGGAGCCTCGGGTCAAGTGGGCCTAAAGCCGTGGGGCATAATGTACTGGGGTAAATGGTATAGGGGCTATGGTCCCAGGGCCAAAAAGGAAAAAAAGGAAAGTTTGCTTCAGGCAACATGGTCGAATTAGGGTAGATCGGATACTTTCTAGGTGTCTAAGCTTGTTCTACCTGACCAAAACATTCCTTAAATCTGACAAAAATATGAATACATTACACATGAAAAGACCTAATTCCCCATAATCAGTAAGACATGCTAGGCCTAGGGTCGGCCCTTTTTTGAATCTAGGGTCAGGTTGCCTGAAATAATTTGTTATTGCCTGATCCCGAAATGGATTGAGGTATTTTGAAATTCTTGATAAAAAGTGGCTTAAAGCCAAGTTAAACGTTTATTATATCTGCTACTTGAAATTAAAAAGTTATGTTATTCAGCTTACAATGGCCTATATGCCTATATTTCTATAGAACTCCATGTTCTTTTACTTGAAAGTATCAAATTATTCCTAGTTAGTGTCAAAGCACTCCCATGGATTAGTCTAACATTCCTCGTTGGGGTTATATGAAAGTGGCTTAATCACAGAGCGTGTCCCATTCAAAATTCTAGTACTGTTCTAGTCTACAATGTGGTAGCTGCATGAGTGGTGGTATTGCTCCTTTAAAGTATGATAGCAACATCTTTTATTTGGTGATATCATAAACCTTAGGATACCCAGGGACGTTTACTGGGAGATAGATACTTATATTATGTAGCAGATACCGTTTGAAATTAATCTGGTGCAATGCTAAGGTTAGATTTTGTATTTACAAATCAAATCAAGTGAGGTCATTCTATGATGCAACTGTCAACTATTAACAGGACTGTAGCCCTAAATCCACGGCGACAGGATCCTGTGTTAAAACCGTATGGCACCTCTGCCGCCTCATATCGCTGCTATTTTGCCCGTGTCCACAGCCAAACTGAGGCCAAATGGGCGCGGCAGAGGTGCGATACGGTTTTAAAGCAGGATTCTGTTGCCGTGGACATTGGGCTTATGCTATTGTGTATCATATCATGACTAAGAAGTCTTACCTCTTGGGGTTAAAGTTGCGGCAGGTCTCGGTAGGTAACGGCAGCAGGTGTGAATAACGTTTGGAGATTTCGACGTGAAGTGACGTGAAGGTGGAGTGTAGAAGTATCGGATGATCTGTGAATGAAAATTAAATTATTTTCCATTATGTATAATTACTATGATTATACTGCTAACTAGATCCTCTATTGGCCCCTTGAATGAACATGCCCTGGGCAGTGGACACTATATTCACTAAATACTCTTGGCCTTAGCCGGAAGTGACTATCCAAAGTCAATCATAGGGAGGATATTGGCCAGAATGACGAACTGATATTCCAAAATGACTAAGGCAAAACTAAATATGCATGGATAAGGCCTAATACTCATACAAATGGAATAACTAAGGTCACTACTGATTATACTTCATATCATAAACTAACCATGGTTTGTCGTACAGTGAAATCTGTTGTAATTATAACCAGCCCCTTCTGGAGCTGGGGTGTGAGGATAGTGTATAGACTTTCTGGCCCACTCCCACTTTAGGCCTTCCCATGTATTCTGTACGAGAGTAGGCCTATGTGTATCAGAAATCATTTTTTTCTTTTAAATACAAATCGATTCTGATCAGAATCAATTTGTAATTAAAGTAAAATGATATATGTTTCACATGAGAATTACTTTGATAGGTAAAATAGTTGTAAATATGTCAGCTGCTCTGAATATTAAGTGAGGTGCAAATTAATTAAATTCTATTTACCGGTACATGGGGTAGGGTAGCAAATTCTTGACACAGTGACATGGCCATTTTTTTAAAATCGACCTGCGACATGGAGCTTAGTGACATGACATAAGATGTTTCCTAGATTTAACATGCGACAAGAAAGGTTCTTAGGGGCGACATGATACAAAGGGATTGAAGTGACAGGTGACATTGTCATTGCTTAAAATCGACATGCGACTTGGGGACCCTTGTGAGGCCCCTATCCCTCAAAAGGCCCCTCTCTCTCTCTCTCTCTCTCTCTCTCTCTCTCTCTCTCTCTCTCTCTCAAAATGGGTCCATTTGAGATATATATAGGGACCAGGTGAAGTCCCTATGTGCTAAATGGCCCCTATCTCTCAAAACGGTTTGAGATGTAGGGCCTATGTGAAGTCCCTAAGTCACTAATTTTTTTAGCATGTCTCTATCCCTCAAAAGCCACTATCCCTTAATAGTGTCCCCTTGGTTAAATATGTGCACTAGATAGATCATTTATAGGATATTGGATAATATTCCGACTACCACCTCACCCTCAGTAACGTAGTCAAGACTCTTGATAATAGATTACCGCTCCCGAAATAGGAAGGGGAGTGGTCATATATTAGTTACAGGGGATTTGATGGGTTCGAGAGGGGGTGTAGAAAATGTGACCCCTCCTTAGGGAGGGGTCATTTTTTAACAACAGGGGGTCGGTAGAATTGAGTGGGGGGAACCAAAAAGCTGCACCGCGTCAAGGGCGGAACCAAAGAAAGGAGTCAGTGCTCGAGATTTCTTTTGAAACGCCTCGGTTTTATATAATTGCAAATGTCTGGCAATTCACTCGTCTAAAAAGAACCTAACCAGAAATCAAATATCTTGTAGTAACTCTCTGACAGGTTAGAATTGACCCAGTTAAGGCTAACCTGTTGCTAAAGAGCCGGAAACATTCAGATGTAGAATTTAATCCATGCTGCGTGCAATAGAGCTGGTAATTTCTTAACAGTGGATCAGGGAAAGTGCCTGGTCGATTGAGAAGAGGTGATGAAAACACCCCTGGACTACTCAGAAGGGAGTAAAACATGAAAATTAACCCCCCGCTTTTATTTTAAAAGAAAGACAACTCCCATATTGTAACTGATTCATGCTCACCAATCTATATCAGGTAGGATTACACAGAAAATAAAGTATTCAATATTTCAAAATCAGAGTTCAGAGTGAGAGCATAGATCGCGCAGTTATACATCGAGATGTTATTCACGATTATATGCACAGAGATATCAGGGGTACGTCAGTAGAATTATTATATATATATTTGTGAGTTCTTGATTACCATAGCCAAGTATTGGTAAACTCTGTGACAATGAATAAATGACATGGGAGCTATGTAGAAGTCAAAACACAACCTTACCTCAAGGTGACTTTGGCAAAAGAGGAGGTGTATAGCGGCGTCTTGGTATCTTATCTGGTAGAGATATGTTAAGACTTATCACTTAACCCACTTAGCACTGATACACTATAGGAGCGTAGCTTATCGATCAATAGCAGGGGTAGACACTAACATACTTAGCCAGTGCCCACACATAGCTTCAGAACTTTATAGGCCAGAATAAATATCTTATTTTTTTAAAGATTAGACCATAGATTTCACTGCATGTGCAAGCTATATCAACACCTGACCAGAACGAGATGTCTCATAGTGATTCTTGTATTTTCAACGACATAATGTAAATATATAGATATGGCTTCATACATATTTTCCTGGACATTTTGTTCACCTGGTCTTGTGAGCCACCCGGGCCCATAGAAAGGTAATTAGTGAGAAAAAACTGTGGACATGGACCCAAAACTACGGGCCACTGACTCCCTTGCCAGCGTTAGTGTCTACCAGTGCAAGAATATTTATCAACATATTACTGTTTGCAAAGATATAGGAGAAAGGATGGATGGCAGACGGGGGAACATGGTAATATTTATCACAAAAGAATATAATGAGATGAATATTTATATAGCATAAAATGTTTTGACATGATTGCTGAAATATGAATAGAACAAGTATTTGACTTTGAGTAAAATGTATAACAGATTACTTAATAATAAGATAATGAAACACATGACACGTAGAGAAATGTATTATTAGATATCCTGTGTTAGAACTTCATTTGAAACAATGGTTACATCATATATGAGGTGTGGATGGGTGGGAATAAATCACAGTAGTGAAGTTGCAGAGGGGTGAGTGAGATGTCGATGAGAAAGAGGCTCAGTAAACCCAGTAGGGATTATGGTTTATGAAGTACCCTAAAATCTCCTCTTGTGTAAGCCCAACTCGCGTATTTATGGTGGCCGACAAAGGTAATCATTTTTCTACCGACCCTTATGGGCCACTGTAAGTCTGAGCCAAGATGGAGCTGGCGCATTTGTTTTTAAATTTCCCGCTATGAGGAGATAACACCCTAGCACTACCACTGTGAGGGAAGAGTGAAGCTCTGACATGTATCAATGTGCATTGTGCTAGCATGCAACAGGCACCTCTCAGTTATATCCAGATTAAAGCCAATTACGCCCAAGGAAATCGAGACATATATTATTATCAAATCAAAAGTCAATATATATATATATATATATATCTCAGCTACTATCACAATGGCTGACAACAATGTCACATTTAAGAGTATGCTTTAAAGTAGCTTATTCAAGTACTTTGATACCACCTGGAGCTATGAACTCCAATTCACAAACCTGTAATTATAGTGAATGATTATTTGTGTTACATATTCTCTCTTGTCACCCTAAAAGCCCAGCGATGAACAAACTGCAAATGAACCTTTTTGTTGAATTTATTCAACTTGGCTGGCAAACTTAAATATAAACATAACCTACAAAGTCTTTGTATTGTATTGGTAATGCGGGGTTTTGAGATGTATCATACTCACACATCTATCTCTATTTATTCAAGTATCACATTATTGTATGATTGTCAACTGTCCGGCATGTGCCTTATGAAAATGTATCTTGATCACCTGGTCTATAGAACAGTGGGGTATGTAATATAAAATGCCGATTCTTATTGTGAAATACCCTGTCCATGTTTATGAGTCAGATAAACGATACCCTCATATAAGTAAGGTATTCCTCTACAAGATTGTATCAATCATAAGAATTTAGTATCACCTCATATTCATCTCCCCAAGATAGATAATTCATAATCCATGTTAAAAATGACAATTTATAGTTAAAGCGATTTCCAACACTCTTCCAAGCATGTTCACAAGTTGCTACCCACATGGGAGAGGGTAAAGTGAGGAAAAATAAGCATCAATACGAAGGTGATGATCTGTCAATTTTAAACCTAACACTGTTATTACATTATTGGGTTCATTATACTCGTACAAATCAGCTCTAAAACCTTCTAGCAAAGGCCTATAAGAAAAAAAGGATTTAAAAGGAAAAAAAGAAATGTCTATGACCTGTTGCCGTCTATTACCAGGTGACGTCTATGACCCGGTGACGTCTATGACTGGATGACGTCTATGACCAGGGTTTCCTGGATCAATGGGTACATACACTAAAAAAACAAATGCTCAGGGGGTTTACTACTTTCTAAAACCTGGTGAAATAAATATATAACATTTTTATGTACTACATATAAGCCCTTTTCAGTACCTCCTGGTCATTGTGGTCAATAGGTCATAGATGTCAACAGGTCAAGACGTTTCAATTGGATCGATTTCATAAGACAACGAGCAAGTCAGTGTAATCTGGTAACCTGATGTAGTCTCCAACAGCCCTGCGACGGAACGATCTAGGTCTGAGAACCACCAGCCAATTCTGCAGGGCTTCCCCAAAGAGGGAATCCCGAGTGATGACGTCATAGCGTAGCCAATAGCAGCCGTGCACACATCCGTGGTCGACTGGCCCGTACCCTTACGGGCCCAGTACAGGCTAAACCTGATGTTGAGGCTAAGTAGAGGCTTGGCCTCAACAGACTCGCCCTCTGGTGGTTTCATATTGACTTAACTAGATAATGCATTCATGAGTCGGTAAATGCTAGATCATACATGTATATATGTGACTGTACATGGGGGGCTAGATTTTTGACCGTGTCGCTGTTTCGAATTTTTGCAAAAGTGGCATGTTGCCGTGTCAATTTTTATCATATACAATCTTAAAAGTGCCGTGTCGTCTGTGTCATGTTTTGAGCCATGAATAGCCACATACATTTTTTCTTTACCGAGTGCATAAGATGTTCCATGTTATTAATGTACAGACCATGACATGTTACTTTTCAACAACGTCAAGGGATTAATTAATGGATTATAAACGGAGAAGTACAGACGTTGAGTCAAGAAAAGAATCATAGAAGTGTGAAACTTTGACTCATTTTACCATATGGTCTGAAGGCAACCCCGTCTCGGGCCCCAACTGTACGTTTACAGTCAGGGGGGGGGGGGGGTTACTTATGGACCAATACCTACACTGGCCCTTAAATACTATGATACTGTGTATCAGGACTCATATGGGCTCGAACCCCACTGTGGCGGAATCAGTATCTCAATTGATATCTACATGAATTTAGCCTAATGTAGCTAGTAATATTATGATATTGTAGGTGGAGTTATGGTTTAAATGGGTATAATAGGCAATGTAAAAAACGAACCAGCTATTGTGCCAAGGTGGGATTCGAACCCACAATCCTCACTAAAAAATTATCCGGGATTCCAGGTCATTTTATTTAGATATAGATTAGTCCAGGCCCAGTAATGAGCCTGGAGTGTTCGAGGCTGAAGGCAGCCATGCTAACCATGAGGCCAGGGAGCAACCTTGTTCATGGCGATAGTTTGTAGTGGCCATTAGTATTAGTAATGACTATGCGTTAAGACACTTTTGAGATCGTTCTGGCTGCCACTCTATAGATAAGCCTCTAACACAACGGAGATCACATGGACATGGTCACAGCAGGGCAAACTAGCGCCCTCTGGTGAAAACTGTGGTAAACTTCTGAGGAGTCGATATGATGCGTGAATACAGCCATTATAAGTAGGCAAATCATAATCTCAAAGGACAAATTAAAGTACTGTGTGGTTTAGTGAATGCGTTCATAAGGGCCGAGTCATTTATAACTAGCTGGGAGGTAGGGGGGGGGGCTGTAGGCTTTTTACAAAATGCCAACTTTTATTCCGACCCCCCCCCCGACCAGTTAGCCGAAAGTTATCTCGCATTCGCCTACTATTATGGATTTTGAGAAGTCCCCCCCTAAAATTACACCATTCCTCTTTAATGGGGTAATCAAAATGACTGTCCTTTGTTATTTATGATCTGACAAAAGAGGTCATACAATACTTCTTTATAATTCAAACATTATACATTACATCAATGACAATTACAATAACGTCCTTGATAGTCAGAATATTTTATTGTTTGTAAAATTATCACTTCGATAAAAGATAGGGAAGATATTCTGTGAAGAATGCATACGCTCGTTGCCTGTACCGCGCTTCATGACTGAGCGTCCTGTCGATGACAAACGTCTGTTTTGAGGCTGCATCGTAGGGTTTCCACGTCATCGGGGGATTCCCAGGCAGAGTAACTGGCTTTGGTGTAGGGTTCCTGTGATAATGTAAAGATGCAACTGATTGAATTGAAATTTTAATTAAATTGAAAATTATTTTATTCTAAATTAGACTGAAATTGTACAGTTAAATGACCTGCGATTATGATACATCCAGTTGAATGTCCATTTGTAAACGTAAGTTGCAATGTTTGTATAATAGATAGAGGAAAGAAAAATAAGATGAGTAAATCGATCGTGGTTTACCAGCAGCGTGGGATGCTGATTTGAGGGATGGAAAAATGTTGGCCATAAACCTACCCTACAGATCACACCGTTTTTCAAACTGAGTAATCAGGTAGTTCTAGATAGAATGTTGTTAGGCCAAATCTGATACCTCTGATAAAATGGGTGTATTGATTAAGTATTTTGTCAATATGATCTTTTAAATATTGGTGTATTGATTATTGGGCTATCAATGACATCCCTATTCCTTGCCCAGGGAGCCCAGAGGGTCATCATAAACTCACTCACGTTGTCATTGTCTTAAATGACTTAATGTAACTCAAGTTAGTTAAAATCAACTTTGCATAAAAAATTAAAAATGATCGAAATCAGTCATGAATTCGTTTTTGATATCTCAGGATATCTATTCTAATTATTAGATTCAAAGACCAAAAAACTTGGTTCCATAAATGCTTACCCAGTTTTAATGAAGTTGGTCCAGAGAGTCATCATAAACTCACTCATGTCATCATCATCTTTGTTCCAGTCAAATATGTCGTGAGTGATTCCTGACTCGTCTAGTGCCTGGATATTTTCAGTGAGGAATGGATACCCGAAGATGTAGGGGAGATCCAGAACATGTGTCACTCCTGTGGTTAAAAGTTTTAGAGTTTATGTTATTTGTGTCTGTATTTCATTTATTTATCCTGGTAGGATGCATGGTCTGGATTGATGATGATTGATTTTTTTATTTGGCAAAAAAGATTCACATAAAAATCAAAAGGGCGCTTTTCGGCTTCTACAGAGTTTATAAAGTTCTTAACTAGGTTGTGTACGTCTTATAAAATTATACTATGATTTTCATAAAACCCCTATGTGATACGATAATTATGCTTAGTGTCAGGATCTAGTAAAGGGGGCTTTTTTAGAAAGATGTCGCTTTTTGTTCGAGGTAGCTTCACTTTGAGATTGACATTCCCTGTCAAGACTTGTGGTCAATCAAACTTACCTAGCCACTCTGGTAAGATTTCTGAAGCATTAGAACTTAGGTATTTCAGCACATATTTGTAGGTGGGAGAGAATGCTGCGGAGTATTCGTTTGTCAGCTCACATGTGTATCCGAACCCAGCATCCGTTACTAACTGGATAAAACAATGAAAAATGTCGGTGATCTTAGACAAAGTTGTAACTTAAAAAAACTGGAACTTTCAATATCACAATGCCATTGTTTATGTCTATGGATTGGAGTTCCATACCAGGGCTACATTCATGCATCAGGCTGACCATCCAGGAATGTATTAAATCTAGTTTGCGGAAATAAGGTCAGCATGAATGCAACCATTGCGGGTTACTCGCCAGGACCATAGAATTTTGCATAGTATTATATCTGGGAGGGAATAGAATTGTGTAAATGTTTATACGAAATTTCATCCATAATTAACCATAGATCGGGCAATAAGATCGAATTTAAGCCAAATGACACTTGCAAAGAGCAGGAAAAGGATGATAGTAGTTACAGGTACAGTTCATTAAATATGTATAAAAAGTCAAAACTACTCAAGTTCAACTTCATTAAATAGTGTCTAAGCATGTATCTGCTACCTGAGTGAGATCTACTTCTTAGTCGGACTGTGCAGCACTAACCTGACTGAGTTGCTCCCGGTTCTGTCCTCTATTGTCCTGCTGCCCCCAGGCAGTGTAGTACATCCTAAAGGCGCTGTACACTGTGTCGTACAGGTC
Organism: Harmothoe impar; assembly: GCA_947462335.1. Lineage (NCBI taxonomy): Eukaryota > Metazoa > Annelida > Polychaeta > Phyllodocida > Polynoidae > Harmothoe > Harmothoe impar. The sequence goes on from OX381717.1 coordinate 17,347,310, forward strand.
CGGCCGCCCTGCCAGCCCCTGCCCAACCACACCACTCAGCAACTCCATGAACTCCTGCTTGGTAGGACCATCACCTAGCAGCATCTCCGGCTTAACTGAAGAAAAAATATCATCAAAATTTCATCAAGATTTCATTAAATTTTATCAAAATTCAATCAGAATTTCATCATGGTTTCAGCAAAACTCCCCAAAGTGTCATCAAAATTACATCAGAATTTCTTCAAAGTTCATCAAATATATAGGAATGTGTATTTTGAATCAATATTGAGGAACACCCAATTGCTTGTTTCGGCATGACTGTAGTAGAATAGTTGCACTTAATATCTGCTGAGCAAATATCGGAACAGCTTTATTTTTAAAAACAGTAGGCCCAATGCAAAGACGGAGAAAGAGAAGATGTACCTACGTATTGCTGCAATAAGTGAGCCATCGTTCTGCGTCATTCCAGCCATCGTAGGAACTTTGGCAAATTCAGAGCGGTTACGCAGTATCCCAGGATCTTCAGGAATCACCGTCCCATCTACGACAGGCGAGAAGCCCAGACACACAAAGCCTGGCTGAAAAGGTGAAATACAATATTTATATATCATGGTGAACATATGGGAGCCTTATTGATCTAACCAAAAAAGCTATACCTCACACCCCTTTTTAAATAATCCTACCCATCGCATTTAGTCAATAAGTCATTTGATAGAAGCACTTTTTTGCCCTTGAACCGTTAACCATAGTGCTTCGTTATGTAGCCCTTCCAAAATAAAACTTTTTTTCACCATCAATCTGTGCAAAAAAATGGCATATTCACTTTTGATTCATTTTCTGTTTTTTTTACTGATGGCTTGAAGACTACGTGCTGACATTGCAGATGCGTACACAAAATGACCAATGCAATCGTTTTTTCGATTTTCTTTTAATGAAAAAGATGCGATGACAACAACTTTTTTTAGGTCGCCCCTACATGACCATACATGTTGGTGTGAGGTCCAAGTACGTACAGGTAGGTGTGAAGTCTGTGACTCACCGTACAGGTAGGTGTGAAGTCTACCACTCACCGTACAGGTAGGTGTGAAGTCTGTGACTCACCTTACAGGTAGGTGTGAAGTCTACCACTCACCGTACAGGCAGGTGTGAAGTCTACCACTCACCGTACAGGTAGGTGTGAAGTCTACCACTCACCATACAGGTAGGTGTGAAGTCTACCACTCACCGTACACCTAGGTGTGAAGTCTACCACTCACCGTACAGGTAGGTGTGAAGTCTACCACTCACCATACAGGTAGGTGTGAAGTCTACCACTCACCGTACACCTAGGTGTGAAGTCTACCACTCACCATACAGGTAGGTGTGAAGTCTACCACTCACCGTATAGGTAGGTGTGAAGTCTACCACTCACCATACATGTAGGTGTGAAGTCTACCACTCACTGTACAGGCGGATGTGAAGTCTGTGACTTACCGTGCAGGTAGGTGTGAAGTCTATGAGCTGAGCGGCAGGTTTCTCCCTCAGACAGTCCATCATGGCGCTGTGGTCGGCGGTCGGACAGCTCAGCTTGGTGGCCAGCTGCTCTGTGTACGTCCATGGCATCTGCTCCTTACCTAGACACCAATGCAGCAAGACAGGGTCACTTTTCAGAAAGGTTGTTGATAAAGTTTTTGACCATTTCTAGAGTTTGACACAGACATACACAATTATTGCCTCAAAATCCTACATTCTGAGTCACACTTTTTTCAATATGATTACCCTTTAAAGCCTGATACGAGATTTTTGCAAATATTTGCATAACAGACAATGTTATAGCCCTTATTGTTATACACTTTCCTGTGAATCTCCTGATAAGAGATGTTTGCAAACATAGCCCTTACAGACAATGTTATAGCCCTAATACAGTTGTATTTACTTACCATGCACGGCCCAGGTGGCCAGGTCAAAACCGGACTGGAAGATTGCCTGATGGAACAAGCCTGAAAAAAGACAAAGTTGAAGCAGAGCCAATTCAATTACGTTTGCAACTGAATTTCTTGTGAGAATGATAAAGCAAATATATGTACATGCACATTGCCCGACAGATGTCAGCAAGTGGAAGGACTCATATGATTATGAGTTCAAAATCTGAAGTGAATTTAAATAACTTAAATGCCAAACTACAAACCAAGAAATGTGCCTAACAATTCACTTTGTTTAGAAAAATAGGCACAAGGGCAGAAGTTGGTGATGACATTGTTGCATTAGTAAAATCACCATGATCATTTTATTTCTACGGTTTGTGAGGTTTAACTCATAATTTCACCACTACTTATAGGGTCAGAGTTTTTCATCTTCCCTGAACTACCTTCAAGAGCCCCATATCTGCATCGTTTAAAATTCCTATCAAGAGAAAATAAAACAATAGTTTCATTTGGAAACTTTACTAATGAGTGTACATCAAACAATATTGACGCAATCGATCCTCCCCCCATCTCAACAATTCACTACTACGATTCTATGTGAAACACCTAATGGAAATTGCTGTTGTTATGTCTATATACAATGGTGTTCTAATTACATATTGTGTGCAACAGACTGAATCATTATGGCATGACAGGGGAGGCAATGGAATACGCATATGCCCAGTTGCATTTACTTTTGTACTTGCCATCCTTTACTAGAATAAAACACTTTAAAAAGAAGTAGGGGTATAAGTCTCCGGCGGCAGGATCCTGCTTTAAAATGGTATTGCTGGCCTGCCGCTCCCTTTTCACTGTTATAACGCTGGATGCTGTCGCCTTGGATTTTGGGCTATAGTGCATTGGAGAACTTAAGTACAAAGTTAGTTCCCACCTTTAGCACCAGGTGACAGGGTCTGTAGTCCTACACTGGCCCCTCCTGCACTCTGTCCTGCTATGGTCACCTTATCAGGGTTCCCACCAAACTTCTTGATGTTATTTTTGACAAACTGCAGGGCCTTTTGCTGGTCTAACAGTCCATAGTTACCCGGGGCTACAGCATCACCCGTCGACGCAAACCCTAAAAAATGATTGAAAAGCATTTTAGCAAGAAACAAAGTTGTAACAAACAATGAGGAATTTACCCAGCTTGTTTTAGGGGAGTAAACCATGTGTTCTTTTGACAAAGGTGGATTGGTGACTTTTAATATGAACAGGCTGAAAAAATCTCCGGTCCCCCTGTGAGAGAGGTCCAATTCTTTTTTTCATCCCCTGCCTAGGTGGGTGAGAATATTTTAGCTGCAGTAAAGTGCTGCCTTTCATGCTCCCCTCAAAAGGGGTCTAAGATATTTTTTTTCCTCCTGGCTCAAGGGATACCAATCTTTTTAATTCTCAAATCCGTCGACCGCCTGCCTGTTGTCAAAATTAATATTCACTACCCAATTTACCTACTTATATCTAACTTTTGCTCATATTCCAAATCTACATACATGAGTTAGATTTATACACAATGCCTTACGGTAACTTCAAAATACAAGTACAACATTACCTAGAGCCCCGAGGCGGTAGTTGGGTACGACCAGGATGATGTCCTTAGCAGCCAGGAAGTAACCGGGGTACTGGAAGTTGGCGCCCACCGAGAAGCCACCCCCAAAGAACCACACCAGCACCGGGTATGGTCCCTTAGACATGTCCTGTAGAGAAAGATGGTAGAACAGTTAAGGATGGCAGAATTTGCTCGTAAGTCAAATGATAATTCATCCCCAAAGAACCAATGAAAAGAGTCTATTCCATAAGCAGAAGGAATATACAGGATCAATGATCATGCTACCCTTGAGGCATTATGTCTGCCATAAAGTGCTAGAGTAGGGCCACCATGAATCAGTCACATACCCTAAGATGGACACTGAGAGTTCTAATTATTTATCTATGATAAAATGTCAAGGTTTGTGTCCCACTCGAGGTGAATTAATCCTATGCATAATATTTTGTTCAAAGTAGTGCTTGTTGAGGTGACACAGGTATATGTAAAATCAGCTTAGGTCTTCCCTCCCCCCAATGACTATTTTTACCAGAGCTCTAATGGGTGTAAATATCTACTGCTATTTATACATGTAAGTTAAACATGCACATGCATCCTAGTAGACCGATCATTTAGATATACAGCATATCAAAATCAACAAGTCAGCCATCGTTAAACTATGTATAATTTCAAGCAATACAATTTTTGATTCATAAGGTTGGTAAATACTCCCAAAATCTCTTTTTGATGTGTTGTGCTTTTTAACATTTAAATAACCTCATGGAACAAGCCAGAAGAATTTGTGTTTAGACTGATATTTCTCAGCTTTTGCAAGCCTTTGTCAAAATAATTTTATTCATTATTCAAAAAATCCAATGTATTGTTAAGGACTTTACAGATCCAAAATCTGAAACTTAAAACATGCTAGGATAGATATTAGAAAATGTATGTGAATATAAATAATTTACTGAAAAAATGAAAATGAAAAAATACACAAAACTACCTTAGTAGAGTGTGTAGACGTTAAGGTGGAGACAGTCCTCACTGTTGTCGTCCCAGAACAGCTGAACATTGTGTTTGGGTGGATAGGTAAGGTGTTAATACCTTAGGTTAGTGATCAAAAGGTGTGAATACCTTAGGTTATCGATCAAAAGGTGTGAATACCTTAGGTAAGGGACCAAAAGGTGTGAATACCTTAGGTGTGTAGACATTGAGGTGGAGGCAGTCCTCACTGTAGTCGTCCCAGAACAGGTGTGTGATGTAGATAAGGCCTGGTCGGGTCTGTTCACACGCCGACCGGATCTTGGACGCATTAAACGGAGCCTTCCATGTTACAGGGTCCTCTGGGGCCTACCAGAATACATAGTTAAAAGTGAAAAGGTTTCAGTCTGGGGGCCTAAAGTAGCTTTTTTACATTATATAAATGCGAACAAATCGCCATGTTGATGACGTCACAGGGTCATGAAATGTGAGCATGGGGTATTTCATTGGATTGTAAAAAATCCAGAGGTCTCTTGTTAAATCAATTGCACTGCCAAATATGATGTGAAATATACAAAAATCCTTGATACCAGCTGGTGACACCTCAAGGCTTTCTTTAGCGACACAAAATGTTTGCATGTAGGTGCATTAAATACGACTAAAGGAAGACTTTTTGCATATCTATTCCCAGTAAATGCAACATGAAGCCACTTAAAATATTTATATGACCTTCACATGGCATTACTGAAATTAAAGCCCGTTTAAGAGTTCCTTTAAGGCATCTCAAATTTGCCTAAAAGCATAAATTCATGCAGAGCCAATAACCCTGAATTTTTTTAAAGCAAAAGACATTGCATAATGATACAATATGGAGGTCGGCCAGAAAGATGTTGACATCTGCTAATAAAAAGTAGTGATATCTAATTTAAAACAGTGTTGTGGGCTGGGGTAGAAAAAAAGAGGTGATTATTTATTATCCTTATACATGCAATAGGATACAAACCTTCCAGCGGAGCTTCCCTACAGGGGGTTTAGCGAAGGGAATGCCGAGGTAGCTGTTGACTTGTCGGCCATTGTTGAGTGTGACTGTCTGTCCCTGCACCGGGCCATGGTTAGTCTGTACAAGGATGCCCAGTGTACCATGGCTGCACACTGCTAGCAGGAGAAGGAGGCAAAGTAGGTTCTCCATGGTCAGTGGTAGATCTGTGGGTAAGAGTGAACTTCTCTATTACATTGGGTATACAGCACTTTCTATATTAAACCTATGGTAGCTCTATACTCTATGCCTAATGGAGTATGATGTAATTATGGCCAACAAGTTTGTTGATTTTTTAAATTTTAGTTCGTGCCAGGGCCACATTGAACATGCTTACCCTATGTGGTTTATAGATTTCTACTTTAAATCTTTTCTACAGTAGACTCTACTATAGATCTACAGTAGATTCTACTGTGAACCTACAATAAATATGTTCAACTCTTCAATTTAGCTTGGATCATACACCAAGCGCTAATACGAGACAGGCACTGATCCAAGGTCATGTTTTAGTGCTTGGATAAAGTTGGAGGTGTCTATACCCCCGGCACTTATACAAGACCAGCGCTCTTTGGAAACCTGATGCCTTAAAGCGATGGTACTGTAAAACCAAATTAATTTGAGACAGACAATAAATATTGGTTGTGATATATCAGAACTGAACCATAAAATGGATGACAATATATTCATCCAAATTATCTTGAACTAAATTCTTAAATTAAGTGTATCTGATACCTGTGGCTCAGACTAAAATCTTTAAAATGAGATCATACTTCATTTTCTGTAAACTTAGTTTACTCTCATTCCCCCAAAATTCACTTGATATTTGATATATAACTGTTAAATCTAAGCCCATGGTATGACTTTTGATGTGCATGATCTAAGTTGCACCTAATGGAAATATACTGCGCAGGTTTTTAGCTAGGTACCATTTCACCTCATATCTAAGCCTTTTAATGCCAATAGAATGTATATGATTACCTCTAAACTTTCAATACAATATTGCCATAGTATGTAACATATTTTAAGGAGGATTTACAAAATAGACTTTTTGGATGTACTTACTTTAATAACAGCCCTAATGCACAGATTATGAGAACCTAAACAACTAGACAACCATTCCTCTAAAAATAGTTATATTAGTATGGAAAGGGAAAGGTGTGTACTTACCGTTGTGACTGGTTCATATAACTGAGCCCCTTGTGGTAACCTAATCCTATTTGGGGAGCTGTCATTATTTACCAACAGTTGAGGAGGCAGAGTGTTTTATATTTTATTAAGGGGTCATAATAGGCAGGATCCAAGAGGTACTCTAATATCTGTAGCTTGGTCAAAAATATAATAAATCTTATATTTTCTGAATTTTTATAACCAAATATCATCTCTCAACCAGAATTCCTCTATTTAATGAAATTGTCAAAAATGTTCAATTTAGCTCATTCCGGTATGAAGAGAAGTTGGGGACAGAAATATAATATAATTTTTAGTTTTATTGATTGAAATACGCCTTTAATATCGTTGTCGAGGGCATATTATTATTTTAAAAAAAAAATCTTTAAAAAAAATATTGTACAAAAAGTTGACTTACCCCCTGCCAACCTTCTAGATTAATAATGCCCTCTCCATGTAGTGCAATGCTATCTACAGTAAGCCTGATTAGATTACCGGTGGGTGTTTGGTAGCTTTCATCCTTGTCCTGTTGTCAGGGATTATAGATATCTAAAGGAAGGGTCATTTTTAGCAACAAGGGGAGGTTGGTGGATTGTCACGTCAGTGGGCCGGAGTCTTTTGCATCTATTCCCCCAAGGACGGGTTCAAATTGATCGAGGCTATAGTACCGCGCATGATTTGATCTCTCCCTCAAGTGGGATATACTTTTCTTTACTTCCCCCCTCCCCCAAAAATGTTAAAATTATGTTGGTCCCTCCCAAACTCAACTGACCCCCCCTAAATACTTGTTGAAAAATGACCACTCCGTAACTGTGTTACACACCCCTTGTTAGATAATGTGTCAACTTTCATAACACATGTATATATAGCCCATCAGGGCAGTGTTGACTTTGATTTGGTTTGTTGTCATGGTTCACTACCACATTGTGCCAACCCCTTTAGGACAGGATCGGGAGAGTGCATAGTGCCGCTTATGGAGTCTGGGTGGTGGGGGAGGGTTCAAAATGGGGTTAAATTTAATTCTAAAAGTATGCCAATTAACAATATTGCTGTTGCTGTTATATAAGGTCGTGCAGAGAGGCTGTAAACAGTCAAAATCCAAGATGGTGGCTGCTTAAATAAAATATGACTTTTAGATGTATAAATAATGAGTCCGGAAAGATTCTTATGACACCTTCACCCAGTAAATCCACACCAAGGAATACAATGGAGCAATATAGCTAGTACTGATGAGTTATATCTTTTTGGCCCGAAGTGGTCATGGATAATTACATATATAAATGACTGTCCTCGATATTTAAGCTTGCTTATATACAGCAACACAGATAGATTACATCCAGTTCATTACTCTTACTTTCTTTCTACTGGTTACTTATATATGCCAAATATGATAAATGGTACCTGGTGTGAACCGACTATGTATGGTGACTTATGAGGTGGTAAGACGGAGCCACTGGTGGGCAGATGTAGGTTACGATGATTCAGAGGAAGGGGAGGAGCAATGGCCCTAGGGGTAGTGTACACAGTCCAGCACCACATATTAACACAGATATATTACATCTTCACGTCTCATTACTCTTGTCTTTTTTTTCCGACAAACTCTCTATATTACAATGAGACTGGTTGTAAGATGGATGTGTAGGGGTTTACTATTTCATCCCAACCTTTTAGATATCATATACACCCCTTCCCGTGCCCTTCGGGCATGGATCAGGGTATCACTACATCTATTTCACTCACTTCAAGTCCGGTTCGAGCCACCTGGATGGCTTATGCCACCTACCACCCTCTCAAATCTGTGGGTCCTTGACCTTACCCTCGGTGTGACAAAGTATTGTGTCATCTGTCACCTTGGATCATGTTCCGATAGCCACGCTATAGTTTGGGTTTACATGTACCTGCCATTCCGTATGGGGTCCCAGGTAGCCTTTTCCTACTTACCCTGGGTACCGGGTGCATCCCAGGGGTCAGCAACGGTCACCTTGCCCTACTATAAGAGTGAATCCACTGAGGCAAATCCGTTGGATCGGATGAACCTTCACAATATTAAACCTATGGACGAATCCTGTCCGATCCGACAGATTTACCTCATTGGATTTAACCCTTACATAAGGTGGCCCATTTTACCTGGTCAGGGTCCGGTCCTTGGTTCAAGCTTAGCTTGGACATCGACACTTCACGTCCCCCACCCCCTACTCCTCATCCCTACCTGGGCTATCCCCCACCACTGCCCTACACTGATATTCCTAGGCTCCCTATACGGCCAATTTCTCAGTCACTAGTGCCTAACCTAGTTAGTCATTTGTTGGCTCCCTATACGACCAACCTAGGTAAGTTGTCAGTGTCAGTACTGACCAACCCACGTTAGCCTTTCGATTTCCAGGGGGAGCCACTGAGTGGTCATCACAAGTTGCACCAACTAGTGGTATATAAATACAACACACCAATGATGAACCTGGGTTAGCCACTACTGACTGACCCCTTGGTCATTTTTGAATATAACTTTGCTATTGTGACTAACACTCATATGACTAACCTAGGATGGTCTGTACTGACTCACCCTTTCAACCTATGGATTTTCAGTGTGTTTGCAGGCCTCTGACCGGGCTGTCCCTCGGAGACCATTCCCTGTTTCCTCCCTTTGTGAGGTTCAATTCTGGCTTGAACTGACTGAATGACCTGCTCGCACTAGTCTCAAGCCAGTCCTGAATCAGCCCCTAGGTACCCGATTCCTGAGCTTGTCCAGATCATGCCCCGAACCAATATCCAACCCTCTCTGTGTATGTCTGTTGACGGCCCATACAGTATACTGAACTAACTGTTCTGATTGTATATATTCATACACACAATGAGTATTCAACTAATATGCAGCTATAGAGCGTGATTTGGATTAAACATAAGGTGTGTTTATCCTACATGCCCCCCTCCGACTGCAGTTTTAAGATTGTTCATGCTCCTTTATTGACCCTGGCTATTTTACTGAATACAGGTGAAATATTTTTACCTCTCCTCCCAAAGAGAGGGTGACATTTTTTGTCCGTTCCCAGTCACAGGCTGGATACCCCAGTCCCAGTTAAGATTTGTCCAGATGGTCCAGATCGCATAAATCCAGTAACCACTGTGGAACTGTGTTTCGCCAAAGAATGCAGTTTTTTTTCAGTGTCGATCACAGGGTCGGGTAAGATATATTCAGATCTGTTTTTTTTTTTTTTTTTTTTTTTTTTTGGGGGGGGGGGGGGGTCGGGGTTTTCCAACAGCTACAGACTAAAAATACATAGACTAGTATTTTGCCTTGGTCGTTTAATATAAAAGGGGACACTTTAGGCTTTCAGAAAATTATTAAATTTAAAATGTACAATGACAGGCTGAGTATACTTGTGGGAAACACATCCAACCCTTTATATATCATCTTAGTTTATGTGTGCTGTATTGTGCCCTATATTTATGGGGAGAAATGCCATTATTATCAATTATGATATTTCACATTTAATCCATTTTATGTTAAAGTGTTATCTGTCAGGCCGATAGCACATAATTCTGAGCACTGTGGCAAAATGTTGATAGTGGTGACCAGAAAAAGCATAGCAGTAATTAATGTTGGTACTCTAATATATCTATGCAATCCAATACTGTATATATATACACAAAGCATCTGACTATGTGCTAAATTGTGGCCCACACTTATCGAGCCCCTTGGATGTAAACATAAAGCATCTTTCATCCCTTTGAAAGAGAAAAAGAGAAAATGCAAACAAAATGCAAAAGAAAAGAGAGTAATCTTACCCCCTAGAGCCATCTGTGCTCCACATGCCATGGACTGCCATATAGTTGTATATCTTTATATAGTGAGGGTAATTTACTCAGCGTTGCCTCATTAAACTACCCTTAGAGGATAACTATACAAGTTTGTATTTAGTTCATGGCAATATTGATTATGTTTCCTAGAACTTTAATCAATTCATCTGAATATCAGTTCTATAAATAGCATTACCACAGAGGAATTAGGAAAATAATATATTGTAGTAATTTTTAGTTATATCGATGCGCAATGCCATCTAGATGCCAAAGCTGTTTTAATTATGTGTCTAGCACGTTTAGAACTAACATAATATGAGATTATTTATTGGAAAATGGGAGCCTCAATTGGAGGAGTATCCCATAGAGAACTCGCCATCACATGGGCCCCCTAGCTTTACAAAAGCTTTCACAGCTTGTCTGCGGGGCTTGTTCACAGGGCTTGTGCACGGGGGTGCCGGCAGTGTGCCCCCTCCCCCTTGCTCCCCCCTCAGGGACCCCAATACACATTGTTTTACAATGTACAAAGTAACAAAGCCGTGGGTCTTAACATTAACTCATGTTAACCATATATGTATCAATGGAAAGCCACATTTCTCCTCTAGACGATATGCTTATGAGATAATGGGCGCGGGGTGAATATTTTGAACAGTCAATGAAATTGCAAAAAAGCATTTTTTCCCTTTTGATATTTCTGGTTTGAATTGTCCGATTTTCATATAGAATACGAAAAAAGAAAGCTGAATATCTCCTCTAACTGACTGGGAGATTCACACAGCTTGATTACCTTTTTGGATAACAGGTTTTACTTGACTAAATAGAGGCAGTTCCGAGTGGTGACCAAAAACGTGGCCCGTGCATAGTGGGCATAACAGTAGCAACAGCCATCCAACTGATAATAGGCCCGCATTGGTGATGCTACTATAAAGGCGAGATTTATCAATAAGGGTGTGAAATGTGTCTCTCTTTGGTTAAATCGTTGACCTGCCATATTTACCATAAAAAAAGATATTCATGAAATATGATGATGAAGTGCATAATACATAACAGTAGTATACAGACTAAGTTATTTTGTTTGTTCCTTCCCTGCCATCAGTCAATGGTCAAGACATGCACAGGTACATATTGTCTTTTTAGCCTTACTTTCCGTTGTTTTAGAAAGATCTAACCAACAGCTTGTTATGAAAGCATTTAAAAGCAGCGACTAAGGCTGCAATACCAACTAGGCCTACCTGAGTTTGTATGTTTAGAGTTACCTGCCCAGGTCTGTAATGCATTAGGTTGTCAAGGTAACCAGGGAAGAATGCTGAATTTAACCCTTTCAGGGCAGCCAAAACATTCATAGTTAGTGATCAGGATGAGATGTTTGGAGGATATTTACCAAAAGACAAGGCATTGCTGAATCTTATAGAATTATGATGATTATGGTCAATGCTTGCCCTGCCATGGCATCATATTTAGTTGCCGCATGCGCACAAAGGGTTAAAGGAGCAATATAACCACTTGTGGTGCTACCCCATAGTAGATCAGAACAGTACTGGAATTTTGAATGGAATTTGCTTGGTGAGAATGCCACTTTAAAGCAGTGTATGTATGACTATATATAGGACAATTGGAAAGGAAACCTGAATCATCCAACCATGAGAGAAAGTCTGTAGGCAGACAGAGCAGGGCCACACTCACTGCAGTCACAACCCTACTACTGGTTACTGACCTTCTATAGACCAATGCAACAAGAAAGGGTAACTTTTTCATAATAAAGTTGTGTTTACTTTGGTTTCAGCAGAAACCTCATTACATTGTCTCTTATGGCTTTGTTTGCAAACTTCTCATAGAAAAAAATTCCAAGGACCATTATCTTTCTAATAGTATATAATAGTATGCAGGATTTTGAGATTCTACATGTATTTAAGTATTTGTTGGTCAGGCCTCAGAAAATGTTTAAAAACTTTATCAATCATTTTTCTTAAAAGTCATCCTTTCTTGCTACATGAATCTATAGCTGCATATGAGCAGTGGAGTCCTGGATCATACTGGGGTCACCATTAAGGTTTTGTACGGCACGGTATCTGTACGATCACCCTCTAGCCGGATAAATGCAGTGAAGTCATAAATCGTATAGAAGATATGCTGCTTAGACAAGATGATCCGGACGCAACACATGAGGGGCCTCCTGATTCTGCTTCTTGCTGGTATGTACTCTACTTACATCCTAGTTTATACCACTGCCACTATTCTAGTTGGTTTCCTTTGGGGAGATATGCTCCGGGCATGATCTATGACTGGCCGCAATCTATGTCCAACTGCAACAGGGGTAGACACTAACAATTGAAACCGTGGGCCCTCAGCCCCAGAAAGTTATGCGCTTGGAGGTAAAACTGTGGGCCCAAGATTTCCATCATCAAAATTGTCCATGCAGAGCGCATGGGGAGAGGGCCGTTTCATTCTGATAACTAGGATTACAGATTTGCTTCTAGGATTTTTGGCATTTACAGAACAACAGAATTTACAACAATATTCATATAACAACTTTAAGGACTCTCAGCACCCAAATTGCACTAAAACAGTTTGAGTGGTATACTTCTAAGGAAATGTGTTAAACATGTACACATTATACATCAATTGAACCATCTATAATAGCTTTATCAAATTCCTTCGATTATTTCTCATTTTAGTAGCCATGGAATGTGGATGGAACAAAAACGTTCCATTTTCAGCCTCTTTTTTTCCAACAGCATTATGGGGTAGAAAATGGACAAAATTCTTGAATTTCTCAATTGAAAACTAAAATTCATGTCTATACCTGGGGTCCTTTTTTTTCTTTTCCTGATATTCCAATTATTAAGGCCTACACAGCTACAAAGTTGCATAGTTAGCTAAAAAGTGGGTGATAATAGGGGTAAATAGCCTTTTTTACCATTTCTTAGTAACTATGCAACTTTGAAGAGCTCTGTCCCAGTGGGCACAAAACCTTGATTCAACGTTGACAACTGGTTGATATAGGGTTACAGGGTAGATCAACTTTTTTTTCAACATTGATGCAATGTTACTATTTCAACATTGTCAACCAACACCTGTTTCAACATTGATGCAATGTTTGGATATCAACCTTGAATCAACCATGCGTTTCCCACCTTATCCACTAGGTGCCTCCACAACCTACTCCTTAGCATTTCTATCTACATGCTACGTCTATTTTCCCTAATTGTAAGCTCTTATTTTCTTATTAATGTATACAATTGATCAAAATGTCATTCCTTTTCATTGACAACTATGGTGTGTTTATTTATGACATTTGGAATTAAATTACAAGAATACATGCATGGTTTCAGTAAGATACCCTTTATGTACAATATATAAAGCCTCAGTCCTGACCAGGTCAGTTTGAAATGGATGTGAACGCCTCTTAGTGTGATCATCAGAGGTCACTCATGTACCCCTACCATGGATGGTGCTAGAATTAGCATTTAATCGACAGGAAATGGGGGGGGGATGTTGTAATGAAAATCAATATTAAATCAATGTGAATCATTTTATTGTGTTTATTCATTGTTAATTCACAATGGCCACATGAATGTTGAATCACTGATGAATGATCAATGTTGATGACCTCATCAAAATCAACCAAATGACAACCCTGTATCAACTGTGGATATCATTTCGCTACACACATTGAATCAACATTGAATCAACTGAAGTTTGCCCACTGGGGTAGGCCTTAATAATTGGAATATCAAGAAAAGAAAAGAAAGGACCCCAGGTATTGACATCAATATCAGTTTAAAATAGTTAAACCTAAGAATTATGTCCATTTTCCATCCCATAATGATGTTGAAATGAAAAGAAGATAAAAAGGAACGTTTTTGTTCCATTCACGTTCCACAGTGACAAAAATTCCAAATAATGGAAGGAATTTGATAAAGGTATTATAGATGGTTCAAATAATGTGTAATACGTAGAGATGTAACACATGTACTTGGAATTAAACCCTCATAACCATTTTAGTGCAATATAGGTGCTGAGAGTCCTTAAAGAACCAATGTGAACCCCTATATATTATACGTAGTTAAGAAAACAAATCAAGAAAGTTAGTATTGGCTATGATAAGGCTGTGGAACTTGAGAAGACACAACTTGTGCAAAAACAAAAATCATCCAAAAAATAGTATTAAATTCAAATTTGCAGAATTTCTTCCTAAAAACTTCATTTGGCAAGAATAAAAGTTCAAAAATCAAAAAAAGTTTTATTCGGCAAATATTTCCCCCCTCCAAAGAGGGCTTCATGTCAATGATAAAGAATATGGACGCCAGTTGTTTTTGACAGTTGACAGATTGCTAAAAGATCTGCTGTATGACATGAGTCGACTGATTATCCCTTTTGACCTAAAAACTTTCACTTTAACAATAAAATTTGAAATGAAAGGTTGAAATCAGAAATGAAAAATTGATATCTGATGTTTGCCTCGAAGGGTCACTGTACTACTGGTATCTATGTTTGTGGTATTACAGAATACCTTCTTTAATTGTGTGCCATCGTGCAATATAGTAATTCTTATTCTTATAATAGAGGTATTGGAATTGATACATTTAGTAATACAGAATATGAGAACTTCTGTGGAATGCTGTGTTATGCACTTACTGATATGGGGCCTAGTATAGCTGGTTATTATGTTTGTTTGTAATTGCTTATTGATACTGAAAAGTATGTAGCCCTTTGTAGGAATTGTTTCAGTTTCTGGTTTGTCTGTTCTTTTGTTAGTCATAGGCCTGCCTTCAATGATTGATTGACAGATGCTCTTTTTTGGATATATAATATCAAATGTGAGATTTACAATAATGGGATTTCAAAACTTTGTTTTATTCCAGCTGAGATCCAGACGAGTTACATCGTCCCTATGCCAGCAACCACAACTACCCCAACCACCACTACAACCACCACAACTGAATCAGAAACCACACTTATCTGTGTAGTAAGTATGTTCTAGCATGATAATCTGTCACATGTTAAACATTTGCAAAGTAGGTAACTACCAACCATCTAACCAGCTCCACAGCATGGATACCATGATGTTCGAGGTCATTTTCTTAAACTGTATGGAAAAAAATAGATGGCTATTAATTATATCAGTGTAGTGTATACAATATGTTCATAATATAAATACCAACATGTAATCTTTCTCTTTATGTTCTAGGCAATTGGTTGCATTGATGAATTTGGGGATGTAGCAGATGCATTTTGCACATTCATATGCAACACCGATAATATCACTTGCCCAGAGGAATGCTGCTCCTGTTCACCCACCACCACTACTACCCCAACCACCACTACCCCAACCACAACTACTACCCCAACCACCACTACTACCCCAACCACCACTTCTGCCCCAACCACCACTACTACCCCAACCACCACTACCCCAACCACCACTACTACCCCAACCACCACTACTACCCCAACCACCACTACCCCAACCACCACTACCCCAACCACCACTACCCCAACCACCACTACAACCCCAACCACCACTACTACCCCAACCACCACTACAACCCCAACCACCACTACTACCCCAACCACCACTACTACCCTTACAACCACCACTACTACCCTAACCACCGCTAATACCCTAACCACCGCTAATACCCCAACCACTACCACTACCCCAACCACCACTACCCTAACCACCACCATTACCCCAACCACCACTACAACCCCAACCACCACTACTACCTCAACCACCACTACTACTCCAACCACAACTACTACCCCAACCGCAACTACTACCCCAACCACCACTACTACCCCAACTACTACTACTACCCAAACCACCACTACTACCCCAACCACAACTACTACCCCTACAACCACCACTACTACCCCAACCACCACTCCTACCCCAACCACCACTACTACCCCAACCACCACTACTACACCTGCCACCACTACTACCCCAACCACCACTACTACTCCAACCACCACTACCCCAACCACCACTACTACCCCAACCACCACTACTACCCCAACCACCACTACTACCCAAACCACCACTACTACCCCAACCACAACTACCCCAACCACCACAACTACTCCAACCACCACTAATCCTATCACCACCACTACATCAACAACTACTACTACCCCAAGCGTCACTACTATCCTAACCACTACTACCCCAACAACCACTTCTACCCCAACCACCACCACTACCCCAACCACCACTAATCCTATTACCACCACTACATCAACAACTACTACTACACCAAGCTACACTTCTATCCTAACCACTACTACTACAACTACCCAAGCCACAACTTTGGCAACAACTCCAACCAGCACAACTCGCCAAGCTATCACTACTCAGTTCACCACCTCCCAAACTGATCCCATACCAATCACAACCACTTTACCAGGTAATTTGAATTGATACAGATGTTTTCAGCTATATTTTAAATAACACACGTTTCAATGTGATGATATAAACAGTCTTTACCTAGATATATGATCAATTCTTATATACCTAGACTAACTCAATTCTTTTCATAGCAAGCATTAAATTTGCTGACCAGTAAAACTAAATGCATCAAGACGTTTAACTCTTTGTGCGGGAGCATCAACTATACTTGATGCCATGGCTGGGAGGGATTCAACAAAAGCCTTTACAACTAACTGTATCAATTTTGGCTGTCCTTAAAGGGAGAAAGTATATCATATAGTACTTGTAATCCAATAAAATGATTTAAGCTGATCTTGAATTCCATCATCTACATCTTGAACCTTTTAATTCTCTTTCAGTTCAGGTGCAGATATCTTTTGCCTTTGCCTCTGCTCAGTCAGCATCATTGCCATCTTTCACAGCTTTTTTCAATTTTTTGGTAAGTGCTCAAATGAAATGAATCACTACTACATAGTATAGAACTTGAATCTGGTGACAACGGTTACAGCATATCTGTTTAATTGCCTTTACAAAGATTTATATAATCAGCTAAAAAATAATACCTCTTATCAATCCCAAGTTCATTTCATTAAATCTGATCCTGTGATTTAGGAGAGTTACATTGAAGACCTCTTTGACACAACTTGTGAGAATCAGTGCACCAAGTAAGTCAAATACCGTTCAGATATTTCTGTCATAGTTGCAATTTTATCGTGGTTTTTTAACTAAAAGGACTATATTGACCAATAGTATTTCAACAAAATGGTTGATTACAGCCTTGTATCAGGCTAAGATACAAAATATGATACTTTACCATTGAATATCTCTTTACAATACTATGTTTACAGAATTCATGATATCAATAATGAATGATGAATGATAAAGTGGTCATTGATAAGTATAGATAAGTAATGGTACATTGATTTGTCAGTGAATTGATTAAATCTGAATGAAATACTTTAAAACATGATTTGACAACAAGAGAAAGAAATGAATTATTAACTTGTTTGTGTTTTATTTGTGTATCCAGTGGATGCGATGATATGATTGAGTTCCAAAACGTCAATTCATCAACCTATGTGGTATGTATATCTCAGTACATCATGATTTATCAGGACCCAATGAATGCCTTGGGGCAAATTCACCTAAGTTGACTACATACCTTAATAATTTTTTCTGAGATAGTTCCATACATAGGCACATTAGTATGCTTCAATAATAGGGTAGATTCAACATCTGGCCATGTTTTTCTTGAAATAAGGTAGGCCCGATCATCAAGTTCTGATCGTTACCGTAAAACCTCGCATATAAGCCGCGGCTTTTACGCAAATCAGATCGGCAGTGCGGCTTATAGGATCGGCCCATGGTCAGGGTGCGGCTTATACGCGAGTTTTTATTACTATGGTACAGTACTAAAGCCACCATAATCAGATCGCTGATGCGGCTTATAGGATCTGTCCAAAGTAGGGGTGCGGCTAATACGAGAGTAAGGCTTATACGCGAGGTTTTACGGTATATACCAAATAAGAGGACCAATAATACATGAAGTACAATTTGAGGTGGATAAGTTATGTGGTCCACTTCAGGTAAATAGAACTTTCTTGGTGAACAAATACATCTTGGAATTAAAAAAAAAGGCAATATGTATTAGTATATCACATGAAACATCTCTTGACATTTTCTTGAATATTTATTAAAAAATAAGTTCTCTGAAAACCTGAATTTTCTTTATAGTGCATATATATATATATATATACTGTTCATTTACCCAAAGTTTGTCTTCTTCATGTAGAGCCAACTACTTTGTGAAGAACCTGCTGCTGTAAATGCCTCTGAACAACAACTGCCAGATGTGATACGTGATGTGCTGTTGGCAAACTTTGACAACCTTACTCGAACCGTTGATACATGTTGTGAAGATGGTATCTTAGCGGCATGCTGTGATGTGGACTTTCTGGAAGATATAAGAACTGACCCAGTGAATGGTATGGTCCAGATTCTTATTCGTGTCAATCAGACAACAACACCTACGACAACAAGCCTGACAATGGTTAACAGTGGACGGAACTACCTTGCAGCAATTTGTGGAGGTTTGGTAGTGGCAGTGGTCTTTGCCGTTTTACTTATCGGTTTTGTCACACTTGCAACTGGAGAATGTAGATGGTAAGGAATATTTTATCTTAATATTGTTCACAAAGTGTTGTTTCGTGACCTTATAATTTCCATTGTTCCTGATGAAGTTGAGGCTGTTTCTCACGACCTTGGGCCAATGTTTTTGTCTCTGATCGTGTGCCGTCTCTGACCAGGTGCCGTCTCTGACCGGGTGCCGTCTCTGACCAGACATCACTTTGTGAGTTTAGTTACCTTCTACCAAGAGCAGGAGGCTGATTATAATTACATGACAACTACCGTAACGTTTCTACAAATCCTTATATATATGAGTATAGGTTTACAATTAAAAAACACTTTTCTCTGACACAAGGTCAGAGACGGCACCTGGTCAGAGACGGCACCCGGTCAGAGACGGCACCCGGTCAGAGACAAAAACATTGGCCCAAGGTCGTGAGACACAGCCATGAGTCTAAGGCTACAGCATAAAATATGATGCTATAATTAATATGTTAACTGTGATGACCTTACTTCAAATTGTCCATCATGTGCTTCTGCACAAGTATATGGCCTAAGTTATTTTATAAATACTCTAACTTTCCAATGGATATTATTAATTTATCTCAGGAAACCAACATTCAAGCAACCATTCACTAGAGGGCCACTAATGCCATCTCTACCAATACATGTTCATCCTGTGTATGTGACAACTCTGACACCGGACCAGACCCAAATCAGCAGAGCAGTTACGCTACACAGACATAATGACTTGTTTGACCCCCGCTTGTTTCAACCTCGCCTACAGTAATGTATTGGTTCGGAATCTCAGAAGAGAGAACAAGAACGTCAGTTTCCAGGTGCGAAGTAGAATTGAGTTTATTCAATGTATCCCTGTACAATGAGTCTAAGTCTCAACCCGAAGGAGGAGACGGAGCGATACTGCTGGTTTCAATCGTGCGATTGGGTAGGGTAATGCTGGGAGTCAGCCGGGCCTGCACTGACTGGCGACTATCCAAGGAGGGGAGGTTTATATACCCCCTTTGGTTGCGAAATCTACATGATCACGTGGTGAGCTGGCTCCCGCCTGAAACGTGGTGCGCAGTACCCAAGAGAGGACAGTCGCCCCCTCTGGGATACCGCACACACTAACGCCAGGCGGGAACAACCCGAACTAACCCTCCTCGGTCGCCTGGATGGAAATGGTTATAGTAGTAAACCCCTACAGTAACTTGGCATTTCAAGAAGATGACATTATATATATGTAGCAGAACCAGTATTATTGATTCCGCTATATAATCTATGAATTAATTTCGACAGCACTTACACCAATATGAGCTAGTATCTAGATGACATGTGGTATATATTATTTTGAATTGACTTTTTAGTCAGTGATTTGCCAGATATTGATTCTCTATGCTTAATTGTATTTTTATGTGTTGTTAATACTAGGTATGGGAGCATAATAAAACGCAAGCTAGTATTAATTTGTTTTGAGTGGATGCCATTGTGATGTAATTTTCGCTATGAAGACATTATCTGTTGTTATCTACTTTAACAGGGTACTCCTGATAGGCTAAAACAGTTAGTGCAGAGAAATCTGTCATAATACATTGACAACTTTTTAGTAAGGGACCCCGTTTTTCTACTGGAGATTGTGTGATTTGTGGCATTAACATTTATGTTTCATGATTATTCTGTTGAAAATATGTCTCATATTGTGATATGATGACATTTATTCAAGAATCGTGGATATGTATTCCATGGCTACAGAAAAAGTGACTTAATTTATACTATACATCAGTAATAAAATGGGCATGTATTCCAACCTTCCACAAAACGAATTATCATCATTATCTATTGATAGTCTGAGTGATATATTCCATAATAAACCAGAATTATAATTTACATTCCCATATAAAAGACAATGGTCCATCAGTTTAAGTCTGGGTTATTTTATGCATTGGCCCCTGGACCATATTTCATGAGTCCATATGCCGCGTGAAATATGGCCCATGCAGGGCCAACAAATGCAATAATCCAGTCAAAAGCCTTAACCGAGTTTTCCTCTATTTTCATTATTAATTTTTTCTTATTCAAATTTACAGGTTAATGGCAGGGAGAGCCTAGAACAGCATTTTCTACATTGCTCAAATGTAAACAAACCGCCATATTGATGACGTCACAGTGCCGTAAAATATATGAGCTTGTGTTATTTCACAGGAGAGCGTGAAATACGGCACCCTTTTGTTAAATCAATGAAGCTGCTGAGCTCCTTAAAAAGTAATACACTGTTTTCTATGTGACAAAATAATTGATACATGAAAATATTCCATTCACAGTATGGTAATGTTAGGGAGTGGTCATTTTTTAACCACAAGGGGTGGTCGGTAAATTTTCACGTGAGCCGGTCTAAATGTTTTTGGCTCCCCCCAACAGAGGGTCCAAATTCTTTTGGTGCCCTCCTCAGCCAAAATGAAATTGAGTGCAGCCATCCCCTTTGAGCTATAGAAACTCGAGGGCCTTTTCACTAAAAAGGGGTGCAATTTATTTGCTCCCCCCCCACAAGGGGGGCTCACCTTTTTCTGGTCCTCCCCTTAAATCAACCAACCCCTCCCACCTTGTGCGCCAAATCTACATTAAGCCTCGACCAAAGGTCCTGCATCTCTCTGTTAGCATTCATTCAGAACGTCAAGTCGCTTGGGGCAAAATATCAGAGTATTTGATATTATTGGAATAAAAATCAAGTAGTATGATACCCATTGAATAAGAAAATTTTGAATTGGACATTTAGCGCATACATCGGCAGTTCTGTGCTACCAGTAACTGCAGTAGTAAATAATTGTGTTAATTTATTGTAAGTAAGGTGGTAGAAAAGGCATGCTTAAACATATATATGCAACAGATTTACCACACAAACAGCTCCATTGTGAAATAACTCAGCCAGGGGAAGTGGGTGAGAATAGTTATATCTATATATATATATTGGTGTCTGCCTAAGGCATAGAGTGCACAGCTATAATTATTCAGTATGCTTTTGGTAATTTGACCCAAAACTGTGAGACTGCAACCCATACTTTGCGGTTGACATTTGAAGTAAGGTAGAAGTCAATCATTTTGTGTTACTTTGCAAGATGTAATAACAAAGCTGGGGAATAACTGCAAGATGACACCATTTTTAATCTACATATATCTATCTAGGTAGAGTAGGACAATTTTTTCTCTTTTTCTCTTTTCCTTTTTAACTCGAAAAATAGCCAAAAATTGATTCACAAACTTCAGTGCTGACTCGCTGACAACAGCTTTGACTCATTGACTATCTAATCAACTGTGAAATATTCCAAAGATGACTTGAAATATAAATATTCTTTCAAAATTGGATAACAATTTCTAAGGTCGGCCCACTTTTGCTAGGTAGGGTACAAAATTGACTCCCAAACTTCAACACTGACTCCCTGGCAACATCGTCAAATTTTCTAGGGTTGGCCCTGTTTTGCTAGGTAGGGTCAGGTAATCTGAAACACACATTTTTTTTCCTAAGGCAAAGTATGGTCATAATTATTCCGCTATACTCTGTCTGGGTATAAGGGGTATTGCATTACCTAAGGTATGTCTCAAGCTAAAAGTGTTTGGGGTTACATGACCCACAACTGTAGAGGGAGATTTATTGGTATTTATCAAAGGTGGGGTTTCAACATCCTGTGTTATAGGGAAATGCTTATAGTTGGGGAATAAATAATATTCTATTGATCTTTGCAAATTCCTCAGACTTATACTAGTTCGATTGATTATCAAAAAGAAAATGAAAATAAATTGCCATGTCTCTATGCTAACTTTCATGATTTGAAATAGAAATGAATATTTTGTCTTTAGGCCAACCTGCTGTGGCCATGGATAACTATATGGCTGCCATATACGTTTAACATTGCTCTTATACATCAATATGGATAGGTTACATCCCATTACTCTTGTCTTCTGTGTCAATGTGGCTTGTTGTAAGTTGGATGTATAGGGCTCAGTCTCATGAGATCGTAACAATTGAAAAGTCTTTGACCGGGTGTAGTCTATGACCGGGTGTAGTCTTTGACAGGGTGTAATCTTTGACCTGGGAGTGATAAGATGGAATAAATGAGGCATATATAGTAAGGAAATCGGTGAAATACTGCATTAATATAGATAACAAGTCACCATAGAGCCGAGTAGGGACACCCTGGAAGAGTTACTGAGTACCGGTGGGAGACCATGGAGGAAGGGTGAGCACAACAGGGATTGAATTTACCACCCAGGATACACTTATGTTTAAACACCCTTACAATGAATCATTGCGAGGAGCCTGGGTCCAAGCCAATGGAGAAAGCACAACCAGAAACTATTTTGATACACAGCCAGCTTCGGCAGCATTCTGAACATGTTTGGCCATCCTCAGAGGTTTTCGGCATGACTTCAGCGTGCTGACCACCAAGCTGGGAGTAGCTACACTAGGGCCCTGCCAGTTACTCCATGCACTGTGAAGCTACATCAGGGCAGAGTAGGGTGACTCGAGAGGGAGAGGTTAGGGTGCTTACTCCAAGGACGTCCGTGCTGCAGAGGGAACGGGGTGGGAGGGGGGGTAGCAATGCATTTGGCCAGAGATATGGATGAGACATGCTATAGAAGGGAATACCACATCGGCCCTCCAGGGTCAACCATCCATCCCCCAGGCTCCTCCTCTCTTTTTATGGTTCCTCCAGACCTCAGGGTCCCCTTCCTCCAGGGTCCCCAATCCATCCTCCACAGCCCCCAGCCATCCTAGAGGGGTCAATGTCATTCTTCCAAAGTTCTTCAACCCTCCTCCACAGTCTGCCTTCCTGTTTTATGGGCCACATCCCCCTCCAGGGTCCCCTCCGCTCCTCCTGGTCAGTATGTTACAGGGGTGACTGAAATATAACACGAATATTGGCACGAATTGATATCATTCAGGTGAAAACCAATGATCATTATTTTTTTGGTGATTTGTTTGACCTTAAGGTTGATCGCTACTCATGGAATATGGACTCCTGCGCAGCTTTCTGGGCATATAGCTTTAAATTATGAGAATGGGCTAATATTGTATAACTGGATACATATACATGCATACTAAGCCATATCCGAAGATTGGACAATTCCGAGCAGAATTGAGTATTTTATTGCACTTTAAAAATTTGACATATTTGGAGCCAGTGAAATTTGCTATTTTTAACATAAATTAGAATATTGCTAGTATTTACCAATAAATCATTATTGAGATTGATATAGATCTCATTCCTGTACTTAAAACATTCAAGGGTATGAATTATATACATTTTTTACCCTGATTCTTGGCATGTTGCCCATTATTTTGGCCTTTAAATATGAGATTTAGACAGTTTTTTCCCTATTTCTAACTTCAAAGGCCCAAAACCCTAAAATTATGCATGGGACCCCCTATTAAAATTACCTTTTTATGTTAGCAAATGATCTAAACTAATTTTTGAAAAAATAAAAGTAAAAGTCTATGGATTTTTTTTTTGCTGTATTTGAAGATTTTGTTGACAAATTTAGCATCAAATTTAATTAATTGTCCTAAAACTACCACTTTTTTCACAAAAGGGTTGTTTATGGACCATAATCTTATTTTTCCTGTTTAAGGACACAAGATAGGATTATTCATCTAAAATATAACATTGATGTGCGCAGTGGTTCACTGAGAAAACAAATCTTGAAAATTTCACAATTTCTGGTATTATTTGCCAAAAATAGAAAATTCTTTTTTTTTCAAAAATCTGTAACAAAAAAAGTAGCTCGGGACCCCCCCTATTTTTTTACATTTTCCATTTCATAATGATCTAAACTACCCTGAGCCAAAAAAATTAGAAAATTCTATGGATGAAAAGTTAAGAGTACCGATCAACCTTAATGCCTTTATTTACTGAACAGCTGGGGGCAGGTGAACTCATGCATGGCAGACCACAGGTAGGTGCTAGGGGTGGGGGGTCAAACTGCAAGGGCTCCATCTCCTGGGGTACAGGGGAACTACATTGCTGTGTGTTCTCTCCAACTCAGCATGTCTGGGGAAATGCCATCATACTCAAACACTACAACATGTAACAACTAATTAATGATACACCCATATCAAAAAGACTTCCCCCTGTATACCTGATACATACTAGAGGCATGAATTGTTTGAGAATAGAGAAATCTAGGCTAGTTCACTTGACATTGGGTTGTCTATAAAGCCTTAGATTAGATTTTGATCCAAGTTTATATCTGAAAATTATCTGCTATATATATCAGAAAAAATATACATGCATTATGATGATAATGGAAGTGCCATGAAATTGCGGAGTTTATTGGTGACAAAATCTAGAATTGCTCAGAGATACCGGAAGGGTGCCTATATTCACTGGAAGGGTGCCTATATCCACCGGAAGGGTGCCTATATCCACCAGAAGGGTGCCGATATCACTAGATATCAGCACGGGGATATCACCTAAAAAGCACGATGAGTGGCCCAATCGTGTAATAAATATATATATGTGTGCGTCAGTTAGACTATGACAACGATTGATAAGGGCCAATGAGGCCCTCCCCAAAGGAGACACAACCTTCAACCCCTTATCTAACCATACCCCATCACTCCAATAATTCCACTGTGCAACGACGAAAAAAAAACCGGGGGCAGACCTACCTGATTAGACTAATTTGAGGTCACTGAATCCAAAAATGATGGTAAAAAATGCCTCATAAGTCTCAGTTTCAAGATATTCCAACCATGATTATTTGTCGGTCTACTACTGAATATATGGTCCAACCAATATACATCAGGGACAGCATTCATATAAAAATGGTCAATTTTCTTTGCCTGGCAGAGAAAACATGACTCTGAAGCACATTTAGTGGTAACATACCATAAAAAACAGGATTCTACACTGATATGAAGCTAAATTAGTGATATTTTACCGATATTAATTGAAAAAATACCATAAAATATATAGATTCATCCTAAAGCGATATAACATTTTTTTAAGGTACTAAGATCAGGATTGTGACCCATTCTGACAAGAGGTACCTTCAGGAAAGCTATTATTACTGTTTTTAGCCCCCACCAGTGCCAGAATCCCAAAAAGAGTAATAAATAGACAGAAAATTGCTCGGATAACCCTTTATGCAGAATACAATGATAGATCATTGGTGTTACATCTTTAGGGTTAAAATTTTATGTCTATAATGATTTTTTTAGACAAGAATGGTACAAAGGCCAGTTTCTGGTTACTATGGTAGCCATTGACACAGTCAAAATATTGGGAATTGGCTCTAGAATATTGGAAATGTCATCAATATCGCAAACCTCAAAACAGGCCTTTCAAATTCCTTTCAGAACCAATTTTCTACTAAAAGGTATCCTTGTATGAGGATATTTGACCATAAGACCTAATTTTACATGAAATATTAGCCAGGTACATTGCTGGAATATGGTCAGAGGTGGTCCTTATGGGGAATACAATAGGAAGACAAAGCGACCTTTTTAAGCATTAGTTATATGTTTCAAAGTGTTATTTTGGACCTATTTATTCACAAAGAATATTTATTTCTATAAAGGATCAGTAATTAATAATTAGCAGATTAATAATGTAACTAGTTAAAAATGAGTTCTACATGAAAAGAAGCATTTTCCTACTTTTTGAACAAATAGTGTATATATAAGCTCTAACTGGGTATACAAATAAGACCATGTGAAAATCTGAAAACTGAGACTTACCACACAATTTTGAGTGCTATTTTTGAATTCCCCAGGTCAAAATACATAAGAATAATTGAGTCTGGTCCCGGTTTTTTTCAATTTTTGAAAATTTGTTTTCAAGTGTAATGAAGGGCCAGGTTTTCTGTCAGTCTTGGGGCTCAACCTGTCCATTGTAAATGCCAGCTGGCAAGAAAAACCGCAAAAGTCATGCTATTTTCGATCAGGTGTTGTTAAGGGGGACCAGCTTTTCTATACCCAATTACAAATTGTAGACCAGTAGCTACAGTGGCCCAGGAGGGCCAAAAAGTGAAATTCCATTTCAGAAATGAGGACTCAGTTTTCGATATGAGAATTCAGTTTTCGATATGAGAATTCAGTTTTTGAAATGAAAATTGAAATGAAAATTCACTTTTGAAAGTGAAAATTGAAATGAAAATTCACTTTTGAAAGTGAAAATTGAAATGGAAATTCACTTTCACATCTCAACTTCAATTTTACTATCACATTTGCAAGTGAGAAATCACTACTGTCAAGGTGTCAACTGTCAACACACAGTAACATGCAGCCAATTGTAGAGTTACATTGAATTTTCATTTCAGAAATGGGTGCTGTCAATCTGTCAACTGTCAAGAACAGCTTGTGACAGTTATCCTTATAATTGACATGAAGCCCTGCAAAGCGTGTAGTATGGGGACAATGGGGCAATGGAGGGAAATGGGGTAATATTTGTTTAAAAAGAGCTTATTTGGTGAGAAAAAGTTAAAAAATGCAAAAAAGTGAAATTTCCCCTAAAAGGCCCAATTTTGCGAAAAAAATGTTGGCAGCCCAGCTAACAAGGAAACATTATTTTTAAGTCAAAATAACATTTTTAACGTTATTTTATGTTTTGCCATGATAAGAAGCCATATAGAACTGTTATATAACATCTATAATATTTTTTGTTTACTAGGAGGGTTGGTTTTACAACAAATAACGCTTTCTGTGTAAGTAATATACTATAGTATATTTATTAAATAACCCACGAAGGTATCTATTGGTAACATCCCTGTTGGTGAAGTCTTCATAATATAACAGCGTTATAATAGAGAGTGGGAAATACAGCCATGTCTGTGTTATATAGATCCTCACCATCAATTAGCAGCAAGAACATAGCAAAACACACCTATAGTTGTATCTATGTTAAACAAATATCCATATGATAAAACCGAAAGCCTCTAGATACAGACCCAAGGCCCCAAAGGCGGACCCAAAATGCCACAGGCAGAGCCAGGGCCCTACATGCAGAGCTAGTGCCCCGCTTGCGGACTCGGGACCAAAAGTGATGCTCCAGAAATATCCCCAAATATTTTTCTAAAACGATGATGCTCCCTCCCCCCTTGAATAAAACACAAAAACCCCTACCCATATTTCACCGAACTTTACACAAGCAGAACACACCTCTTGCCCTGTCAGTTTGTAAAGCTGTCAAAATGTGAAGACTTTATAGAGGAGTAAAAACATTGCCAACCCATATGTAAGATCCATTTAGAGTTATATAGAGGGGTGGGGGCATTTATCAGGAGGGGCTACATGACATTGAGGTCACATGTCCTTGGGACTGATAACCATGGGGCTTTGTATAATGGGGCTATATGTGTGTTTTACTATATAGGTAAAATAATGTGCCATGATTTACTGTTGTATTATCATCCTACCGTATTTGAACTGTGCATAACCATTGTTCCCTATGTAATAGCATAGTTTAACTACTTGTGTAGCATAGTATGGGATTGTTGCTGGTCAGTAGGAGCCTGTAGTCATGTCCCTGGATATAACCGTCACTAATATAAACGCAGTACCATACTGTAGACCTGACATTGGTACACGTATTGAAAGCTGCCGGTATATGTTTAGAGTTGAATACCATGCAACGTCATTAACCACAACAAAGATATAATTTAACCATAACTGTTTACATAGACCCATTACAGATTCATTGTCCCATTATAATAAAGGCAATTAGTGTGGTGCCATGTGCATTTAATTAGCTTCTGGGGTTATGAAAGGAGCAGATGGCAACACAAAAATGTACTTTAAATCCATAAAAAGCACGTTAGTAACACTCTAAATGTAAGGCTAGGTGTAAAGTCATTGCCAAGAGTGCCCACACATGATGTGAACTCCCCTCTAAAAGCTTGTTTTTTTCTAGCTCATGACCAGTAAAGCAATGCATGTTTTAGCTTGATATATAAAACTAATATTTAGTCATTTCTATACTGAAAATCCCTCCTTTGGGGAGGTGTATTTGTTTCTGGCCCATACCATGGTCTAAATGTCTCTGGGGTCAGATGGTTTAAAAGTTGAAGATTATGAACTTGTGCAGAATATTTATAATAAAGGATTCCCACATTCAACAAGTACAAATTCTGACCAGAATTCATGATTTGGAAAGAGCTCTGTCATGGGTCAAGATGGGCAGTTCAACAACTTCTTTAGTTTCCTTAAATTTCTGGGTTATTATTTGAGCTATATTCCATTTCCAAGTGTTGTGAAGAAAAAGAAAGTTAGGAATCGTTTTGCCCTGACCATGCTCAATGTGAAAAATGGACTTCCCATATTGCCCGTTTAAGCACTCCGCACTTGAAAATGTTGTGGTCTGTTATCATGGGCAGGGACTGCAATTAAATGAGTCATTTTAAAGAGAGCTTTCAGGTTTTTAGGGGGTCCTATCCCTACGAGAAATGCAATCATTTGAGACCTGCTGCTTAAACAACCCATTACAGTACATTTTCACTTAGTCTGTCCATGTGGATAGTCTAACTTTCAAGTCACTGATAAGTAGGGCAGCAGTTGTTAAGTCATATCATTATAGTTTTATCACGCCTTAATCATCATTGGTAGGGTGTAGAGGAGGTTGCATGATCATTGAGATATACATTATGGACATAACTCAGTGACAGGAGCACTTCATGCTATAGGAACTTCCTACCTAGGTCCAACATATTCAATGCTTTGGATTTTACATTCCTAAATGGCATGGTCTGTAGAAAAAGGTTATCGAGATCTAGCAACTAACAGTCAGGCATCCTTCTTGGTTAGGATCTGCAGGAGTTCATTTAAAACAGTCTGGCATAATTCTTGGTCTGGATCTGCAGGAGTTCAGCTAAAACAGTCTGGGACACTTCTTGGTCTGGATCTACAGGAGTTCAGCTAAAACAGTCTGGCATAATTCTTGGTCTGGATCTGCAGGAGTTCAGCTAAAACAGTCTGGCATACTTCTTGGTTTGGATCTGCAGGAGTTCAGTCATGTCTGTGATCCCTTCCTCCTCCTCTATCTCCCCCACTGTCTTATTCTTCACAAACCACTCCACAAAGGTCTTCCCGAGAGCCTCCACCATGACCTTGTCCTCCTGCAGAGCCTGGAGAGCCTCATGAAGGGTTCTGGGTACCTCTGCTGCTCCTTCTATGTCATGTGGTTTAGGACATGTGAGCTTCTTGTCGACTCCATCCAACCCAGCAGCGACTGTTGCAGCCATTGCCAAATAAGGGTTGGCAAGTCCACTTGGTAGGCGATTCTCGAAGTATGTGCCATCAACACCATCGGTTTTCACTCGGATCATGGCATTGCGGTCATCAAAGCCCCAGTTGGCTACGTGAGGGAGCTTTGTATTATGCAGTCGTAAGTAGCAGTTTGTAGTTGGACAGCACAGAGCAGTAATGGCTGCAGCATGAAGGATCATTCCTCCAATCCAGTTCTTGGCATACTCACTCAAATTATCATCACTTGTTTCATCCCAGAGCATATTCTTTTTATCTTTGTTCCATATTGAGACATTCAGATGTAGACCATTACCAGCACAGGATAGATCTCTCTTTGCCATGAAGTTTGCTTCCCACCTTCTCTGAGCTGCCATCTCTCTGATGCCTTGCTTCAAGATCACACAGGCATCAACACCTTTCATGCCATATTCAGGAGAAGTGGTGAACTCAAACTGACCGGGGCTATTCTCTATATGCATGCTCTCTATGGAAACTCCAGCCTTCCACATGTTTCTCTCCACTGCTGTCAGCCATGGATGGAACTCAGCCTGTAGAGCGATGCTGCAGAAATAAGGGAATGAATAGACAGGCTTCTTTGTTTTTGCATCAAGGAGAATGCACTCTACCTCCATGCCGGTGTAAATCTCCAAGCCTGAGTCGTCAAGTCGGTTAATAAGTGTCTTCACGATTCCTCGTGGACAAGCCTCCTGCATTGTAGATTTGTTCCAGTACATGCCACACAGAAGTTCTGCAGTTGTGGATCTAGAATATCAGAAACCTACATGAAAGTAGTTTATTCATAATACATGCAAAACTTTGTATTTAATTCAGTGGTAAAAATGATAGAATTTTAGGCATCAATGTTAGCAACCGGCTTATCAACTTTGATTGAATTTGTCAACTGGGCTACTGGACAAAGGCAACCAGGTTGCTTTAGACCCTGGAATAGTAAGTCCATAATTATCATATCATATATCTAATTTCCAGGTAATGATAAACAAGGAAGAACGTTTCACTTTTCATAGTTATTGCAGACTTACTCTTCAGACTCTAGCCAGGGTACAGAATGCAGAGTTCCAAGGTCAGGAATCATCAAAGCATTCCCCATGTGGGAGTCAACAATCTCCTTGGTATAGACAATCTTCTTGTGTGCAGCTACTGCCAGAATACCTGGAAGAAATGACAAAATATTTGATAGAAATGTGTTTTTGATGTACACTAATGTGTAATGTATCGGTGATTTTACAAATTATCAATGTGTGCTATGAAATGATTATCCATCTTGTAATCACAGACATATTTTGCTTAAAAGCTAAACTTTGAAAGCTAAACTGAGGAGAAAGATGAGAATAAATACTGTATGTAAAACATGGAATATTGGGACTTATTCATAACTGATGGGAGATCTTGACCTCTTCAGGCAAGCATATGTAGATATATCCATAATAGTATACTAAAATTTGCAACTTACTATTCAGTCAAATTATATTTCAGATCACAAGGAAACTAAATGCTCAACACTTACCTGCAGAACAGCTAATACCTTTGTGCAGGACTTTGACGGCTGAGGATGACGGCAGCACAAACCCCCGAGGGACACCATTCATGTCCAGTGCCGTGAACCTTGTATTGTGGAAGAAGGACTAGTCATACACTAGATACATTATAAGCCTGCAAAACTTAATGAAAAAGTAAATACAATTTCAAAAACCTGAAATACAGGCTCTATGGCTCATGGTTGCACAAAATCCAAACTTACCAAGACACAGAAAATACCTGGACCATGCAGCTTTCCTGACTTCCAAAAGTGTGCTTAATCTTTTCCACCAACCCACACCGCTGGGATAGGACAAATACAACAGTTGTTATCTTTTGTAAATGCTTAAGCCATGTTCATCCTCAATTTAATATAATTTATGGTGAATGAGGCAATCCCATTGACATCACCAAGGAAGACCTATTTCACACCCACTGGTGAATAACCTCCTCCCATATGACTTTTTAAGGTTGATCGCTACTCTTAACTTTTCATCCATAGAAGTTCTTATTTATTGCCTCACGGTAGTTTAGATCATAAAGAAATGGAAAATGTAAAAAAAATAGGGGGTGTCCCGAGCTACTTTTTCTATTACAGATTTTTGAAAAAAAAAGTATTTTCTATTTTTTGGAAAAAAATAACAAAAATTGTAAAATGTTCATGATTCTTTTTTTTAGCGAACCACTAACCGCATCATTGTTACATTTTGAATGAATAATCCTATATCATGTCCTTATATGGGAAAAATAGAGTTATGGTCCAAAAACCTTTGTGAAAAAAATTGTGTTTTTAGGACGACTGATTTAATTTGATACAAAATTTGTCAACAAAATCTTAAAAAATAGCAATAGACTTTTTTTTTTAATGAACCTAGCATATGCAGTAGCACCAAGCAGGGACTGTTGTGAACACTACTGGTATGCAGAGTCTATTTGTCAGGTCCAAGGATAGCTGTGGACTTTTAGTTGCACACCTTCCTATGATACCCTGTATGGCCTCCTCACTCACCAAGCTGAGGTCTTGTTTAAACCTGTGGCCTCCACACAGGCTAGACTGATGGTCAGCAGAGCTTCCCAGAACTCTGCTGTTCCTTCAGGCCATATTCTAGCTGCTTATAGACAGGTTGCCCATTACATGTAACTCCTAGCGAAAGTTTACAAATGCCTAACGTCCTTTTAGATGCTATTTGGCTTAGTTGATAATACTGACATGATGCGCCACCTACTATACTATTCCCTGCCTAAGTAGATCAATCATTTACTAAATGAATACTGATTAAACCTATCAATATGAGTTTGTAGTATTCAGTAGCCTAGTATGCTATGTATACATGCCATAATCTGATACATACCTAATATAGGTAAACTCCTTCACAGTGCTGTTTATATCTGTAAAAGAATCTGCCATTTTGCTGGAAGCCCTGTATATATAGATATGGTCACATCTAGTGCAGCCGCCAAACTGAACCTCTGTGAAAGCTGCACAGTGTCAAATATAAACTGGGAGATATGTATGCATATATGGGTAAATTGTGCTTTTCCTCATCCTATAGCGATACATTTTTCTATATATAGGTCTGAATAGGATTGAAGAGTAAGTGCTATTTATAGGTGATTGGTCCATAACGGGATCAAAAACGTGCCCTGTGCTGGGTGGGGTCAGTAGGGTTAGTCCAGTTATAACCAACCAGAGGGTCCATAAGGGGATCAAAACTAATTCACAGGTCTGCCTGGGTGCCCCTAGTAAGAGGTTTAAAAGTGATCCCCAATACTTATCCCTTTATCTAACCAGAAGACTACAATTTTAAGTGATTCTGTCTTTTACTAGGTGATATCTTTGACCAAGTGACGTCTTTGACCAGCAAGTATTATAAAGGCCAAAAAGGAGACAGAAATCTGGGGGAAAAGTTGGTCAATATTTTAGCACTATATATTACTAATTTATTTCGATTTGGTTATAATCATTAGGTATGGTAACACATAATGTATGCTCATTTACCATTAGTACCATTATTTTGTTGTGGCCTCTTTGACCATTTAGTAAAACCCTATTTCGTCATAGTAAAAAGCATATTTGATGGTTCAGATTTTTTCCCACCACCCTTACCCCTGTAAAGAATAAAGTCAATATGCATTGGTCAAAGACGTCACCCTGTCAAAGACGTCACCCAAAGACCATACCCAGTCAAAGATGTCACCCGGTCAAAGACTTTCCAATTGTTACGTTCTCATGAGACACCGCCTGAAGTATTTGGTCAAAACACTGTGATTTTATGTCCAAAAGACATATACAATCAAATCATAATAGATACACTCCCTCTATGAGGCTATGAGGGTGTATCTACATTTAAATTTCTCCTGCATGTATCAGACCTGCAGAGTCGGTCTATTTGGTGTAACCCTTTAGGGGCAATGCAGTGGCCTTTAAATTTTGTATAGCCTTATCACTTATTCTATAGTATATATTCATAAATATGCAACGATCAGGCCACCCCCTTCTTCATGTAATGACCAATACAACAATAATGGGTGGCCATAGAATGGACAGGGGATTGACAGGTAACCATGGGATAGTGAGAGGAATTAGATGTTGTCTACATGCCAGTTGAACCCTAATATATATATACATACTTTACCAGCATGTGATGTATTCAACTAGAAGTGAAGAAGGATTTAATAGATGAAGACTTCATTGTATAGGCCTAAATAGCGTAGGTGATAATAGTCAATAGCTTATGATTATCTCGTTTGGACCTGAGCCCTACACCCTCAGAAAAGTGAGAGTCATTGTCGCTAAAACTACCCTCACCTGAGAGTCAAGCAGTGCCTGACCCTCATGTGAGGGTAGTTTTAGCCACAATGACTCTCACATTTCTGTGTGTGTAGCTAAGTATGTCATGGCATCCTCTAAGCTAGAATGATTTGTTCATCAAGCCAGCCCAAACTATATATGGTGAAGAGTGTACCATGTGACTAAACCAACAAGAGACATCTCGGGGGTCTGTAGTCAAGTATCTGTATATAACAGTATGTACTATAACATGGAACGTTGGTAAGCACTTAACCTCAGTAATATAAACTCGATACCATACTGTCGAATTAACGTTGGCAGACATAGTGGACACTGCTGGTATACATTTTAAGCTAAATGAAGTGGTTACATTATTACCTGCAACAAAGACCATACATTAACAATAACTATATATATAATGTTGATTGTTCTATTATATCAAAGGCAATGAGTGTGATGCCATGTGTATTTAGTTAGCTCCGCGGTTATGAAAGGGGCAGATGGTAACACAAAGTAACACTCCCAGTTTGGGGCTAGATACAAACCAGCATGAGCCTAATGGGAGCAATGTGATTGCTGGGAGTGCCCGTATATTATGTGAACTCCCCTTTAAAAGTTAACCTTTTTTAGCTCATAATCAGTAAAGCAATACTTTTTTCAGCTTCATATTAAGGGGGGGGGTGATAAATCTACTTTTCTTTGGGGACAGGCCCAAACTCTGCATTTGGGTCCAAAAACACGGGAAATCACAAAAATATTTTTTTGGCACTCCCGTGGCAGTCCCCCGTACATAGGGTCCGAAGATTGGCCAAATGGTGAGAAAACAGCCAAAATTCAGGATTTCAGATTCCTTCTAAAATCAAATCATGTCTTCATGAAAATGGCCAGAAACCTTCATATTGGACCCAAAGAGACCATTTGAAGTCATATTCTTGTCATTGTAGAGGTGTCAACATCTCTGGGGAGTAGGTTTGTCCTTGGTAAAATACCGATAAATCAATTATTTTAAAGGCATTTGCTCCCTTACAATCACATCCTTATACTGCCATAAAAGATCCTCAGGACACCTAATCGGGCAGAATAAACCCTTCTGGAGAGTCCCTTCTCACTGTTAACTCCCTCTATGACCCCCTCCCCACTCCCCGATTATTACCGATAGCCATCAGATAAATCCCCCCCAGTAGTATAGTATGTATCGGAACGGGACTATAGTTAAGTACTGTTTATTACTCAATCGACATGCAGCCAATCAGAGGCCTCCATTTGGTCACGTGACCGGAAGTGACCTACTTAGGGGATTAGTGGTGCATTCTGGGTAACCCTGCAGCCAATCAGAGGCCACCATTTGGTCACGTGACCGGAAGTGACCTACTTAGGGGATTAGTGGTGCATTCTGGGTAACTTACTGACCTACTTAGGGGACCGGAAGTGACGTCATATGACCTAATTTAGGATCACGTGACCGGAAGTGACCTGATGAGTCACGTGAGCGGAAGTGACGTCACATGACCTAATGGCCGACCGGAAGTGAGTGACCTCATTGAGGATCACGTGACCGGAAGTGACTTGATTGATCACGTGAGCGGAAGAAGAAGTTTTTTGTTTAGGAAGTGAGGGTCTTTAGGATCACGTGACTGGAAGCGACGTCGTCACATGAGTGACGCTTTAAGAGACTGCGCGACTTACTAGTAAAAGAAGACGTATGAAAATAAAAACACAACAATATTTTATTTTATTTTTTTTATTTCTTTTTTTTTCAATCTTGATAAACACTCTATTTTTGAAAAGATGCACACGCTTATTATTTTTTTTCATATCTCTAAAGGACTCATTGTCACACCGTCAGAATGCACGCGACGCTTATAATACAAGTAGCGCACGCCGTCTTTCTCTATGGTGTAGGTGACCATTTTGTTTCGCACCACTTTGAAGTTTCTATTTACAGCAATGAGAGTTTTTCGTTGGCGAAGAACATCCAAGAAGTCGTCTGGTTCCTGAGGGTTTTGTTTCTTCTGTACGTCTTTTGCACTCCATTTTTTGGATTTTCTTTCACCGGTGTCGCTGACTCGATCGTAGCAAATGTAAGTCTTAGGGTTGAGACTTAGGATCCCGTCACCTTCCCACTCCGCTTTCATAAGCCCCGAAGTTCTCAGATCGTGAAGGTACCGTCTCTCACAACATCCGCCGGGCGGCGGACACCATTCTCGCACTCTTTCCGTTTTTGTCTTCACGAAAAGCTCTAAGTGATCGTCGCACACCGCTGTCGGAAGCCACTTTCGTTTCTCTCTGAAGTATGTCTCTCTCAGGCGAGGTTTGACTAGGTCATCCAACGTGTCACCGCTGAGAGCCATGTAAAGACTGTCGGTGTCCATTTGACAAAGGGCATAATCGCGCCGATTGACGAATCTATCCAAGAAGTCGTATGTGAACTCTAACATTTTCAACTTCGCGTACTGGTATACCATGAACCCTATTTGAATAGGGAGGTTGTTGTTGACTGTTTTCGGTTGTAGTTCGACTTCAAACAGATCGGAACTCAACTCGGACGCCTTTTTGAAGCGCCACGAATTGGCCAATAGTTCGAACTTCCGACTGTCAGTGTATCTCACCGCCGTGGGTTTTTCTTTGTTGCAGATTGTTTTACCGTACGTAGCGTTTCCCATTAACTTGTAACAGTCTGACAGAATTTTCTCGTTCTCGTTCACGTCGCCACTTCTTCGCGCCGCCGTTACTTCGTCCGCGAAACCGGCAAAGGAGCGTTTAGGTAGGTATTCTACCACCAGCTGCACTTTGGTGACTATCAAACCGTGCTCTAAATACCACTTGAGAAGCGGCGTTCCCAAGAGAATATTTTTTCCGTGGTAACTCCCTATCAGACATCTCTGAGGCGTGTTCAACAGCTTTTCTTCCTGCGCAAAGTCTGACATGTGAGGTCCTATGTCCGATTTTGAAACGGTCGCGTTCTTGAAAACGGGGGTCATTTCTTCGAAGTAGTCTTGTAGGTGAGGCGGCGTAGTGATGTCCACTTGAACTAAACCGAACATTTTCTCCTCTTTCACAGCGGAAAGGATGTCGCTCTCGCTCATCGCGTTTCGAGACACTTTCAAAGCGTCAACCTTCCAGCGTTGTTGGGAGGCCTTGACCCGCTCATCTCGACGCTTCATCTCTCGCCATTCGCACTCCCACACGACGACCAGCTTGTGACCTAGCGCTTTCAAGTAAGCGCTTACTCTGGTCGTTCTGTCGCGTCTCTCCTCTCTCAGTGAAGCGCACTGATATCGGTGCGACGGTATGCACTCGTGAGCGTGGAACCAACACCCGTGAAACTGGAAAACCGTATTAGAGGCCGCGTGAAACCCGTCCACGCGAATTCTCCGACAGCCTACAACCATCTCGCCGCCGTTCAAAGCGTGGCGCAGTTTCACATCGCGGTCGTGCTCTACGAAGCGTAACCACTCCAAAGCGCTGTGAGAGTTTCTTTGCCTAATTTCGGGCTTGAACTCGGTCTCGGGCCGTCTCACCGCGTAATAGCCCGTGCAGTGCGCTTCGCTCATGCAGCGCAAGTACAGAGAGTTAGCGTCTAGTCCTAGGATGTGTTGGCACGGTCTCGCTTCTTCGCCGTACTTTTGCTCCCTTATCCGCGTGGTGCCCTTCTCATGAAATCTATGGAAGATGATGGAAGGACCGCCGACTAGATTTTCTTTGATCAGAGCGTGGAGGACGGCGTCGAACTGGGGGAACGTTGTGAACGCGTCTTCTAGGTTTTGGAAGAGGAACCGTAAAGTCAAACCGGCGAGAGAAACTCTGTCTTTCAACATGTCAATGCCGCGATCTTGGAAAAATTTAGCGTGATTTTTCAGAGCTTCTATGAAAGGTTTGACGTCTTTGTTGTTGTAGTGGATCAAGTAGTCTTCCATAGTTTGCATCTTCTCGTCGGACCAAACTTTCTGACATGCGGCGTAGTCGGATTCGGACATTTTGACGCCCGTCAGCTCGCTGTCGAAAGCCGATCTCGGTGGCAGCGTTCTGTTTGCCAGTTTCCTGGTAGACGTCATCCATTCGTAAGGAAAGTGACCTTTCTCTTCGTTCCTGGTGAAAGCTCGCAAATAGGTCGCGTAGTTGTAACCGGGTGCCAAATAGTTGACTACGTCCAAGAAAACCGTGTGCTGTGTGTAAACCGCCAAGTATTGATTGCTTCTCTTTATGACGCTGAATTCTTGGTTTCTTCGGTCTCCGGAGGCGAAGAACGAGTGAAGGCGTATTTTGATCAGGTTCAAGTCGTAACGCCCCGAGTTGAAGCCCACGACTGGAGCTTGACGGATGTATCTCAGAAGACGCTTCTTCAGTTGAACTAACGGGTGTCTGGTCTGAGCCGCAGCGAAGCCGCCTGGAGAAGGGGTGAACGTCCCCTCCTCCAGCAGGAGAGCTTCACCTATCGCCGCATCTAACTTCGCTAAGGTCGGTCGGTAAAGTTCTAGCACAGCTTCCCCGATGACTTTGGCGTTCTCGTTTATGTGATTTAAAACTCGGTCCAACAAGGGGTCGGAATCTGCGTCGGATTCTCTGACGAAGCAGACGGGCCCCTCCCACCCCGGAAAGTCGGATGCGACGCTAGCCGACAAAGGGACGTGATCCCACAGCAGGGACACGTGTTCCGTCGACGGTTCTTTGCACGGTCTGAAGAAAGCCTCGAAATCGAAGGCGATCTTGTAAGGGTAGATTCCGGAATGTCCGTCGGGGGGAAAAATGGAGAAGTCTGCTAGCGCTTCGAAAATCGTTCTCGAATTTTGGTAGATGCCACCTACGTAGCGCAACTTGACTTGTCGGCAAGAGGAAAGCTGGTTCCTGTGTCTCTTCAGCAAGAACTCGGTGGTGAACGCCGCCTTACACTTGCAACATTCGTATATGCCCGCGTACGCGTTGAAGTCCGTGACGAGAGAGACGTGCAAACCGCCTTTCGCCGTCAGGTGTAGGTTGACTTTACCTCGGGCGGCCAGAGTTCTGGAAGGCGGTCTGATCAGAGTAACGCGTCTTCTCAACTTCCGCCCCGGCACTTGACGCGACGCGGTGTAAACCGCTATCTGTACGTCAAACAAGTTCTCTAACGCGGGTAAGTCGCGGATGTTCAGACCCGGAAAGGATTCAGGTGTGGCAGCGGGACAGAACTGACGTAACAAATCTGAAGCGCGCTTGCTGGTGTTGTATAAGTGAAAGGAAATGCAGCGGAGGTTGTCCTTGTTGGGAAAATCTAACACGCCGCTTCTCTTTCCAACTCGACCGGCCTGAGTGATCCTACCGCCTATGGGGAATTCCCCCGGTCCCATGTAAACGCAAATGTTCAAATTGGTAGGAAAAAGAACGTGCCACTTGGTGTCAGCGTCGCAAAGTTTCCGTACTTCCTCGCAAGCGACGGTGTTTTCCATCTTTGAGAGGAGCTCTTCCAAAGTTTCTGAATTAGTTATAGTAGGGAGCGGTTGTATGAGAGTTGCGTTGTTCTGGGAGGCGTGAAAGTAGCGCAGTTTGCTCTTGTCTTCTCTGTGTTGTAAGAGTAAGCCTACCGAGAAACCCACTTTGTATCTGAATCTTTGTGTCAAGTGAATGCGACGCATAGTATCTACAGCGTCACTCAACTCGCCGGTTGGTAGCCTGAAGTTTGTTACACTCACGCGAGTCCCGTGCATCCTGACGCCCGTTTGTATCGCAGGCCAATTCGCCGTGAACGTTTCCTCCCCGTTCGGTACAGCACATATGCGCGGAGGGACGGTCACCCCGTCCAGAGATTCGCGTCGACAGGCGATCTTTCGGCAATCGCCTTCGCCGCATAGAGGGCAAAACTTAGGTACTACTCTACAATTTTCTACGTGTCTCTCGTGGTTGTACGGTCTTTTAAACATTTTGAAACACTTTTCGCATACGTACTGTGTCATGTTTTTTTTCACTCAGTTACCAACTACTTAGCCGTCTAACTATCTATCTATCTATCAATCTATCTGTCTATCTATCTATCTATTTATCTTTCTGTCT
This sequence comes from Harmothoe impar, assembly GCA_947462335.1. NCBI lineage: Eukaryota > Metazoa > Annelida > Polychaeta > Phyllodocida > Polynoidae > Harmothoe > Harmothoe impar. The sequence goes on from OX381717.1 coordinate 17,387,877, forward strand.
GCTGTCTGTGTATCCGTCTGTCTGTCTCATACAGCGTACGTCAAACGCTGTGTGTGTGTGTGTGTGTGTGTGTGCGCGCGTGAGCGTTGAGCGTCTCTCATTCCGAATCTATGCCGAGATATTTTAGAATGATCTCTGTTTTGTCATCCAACTCTTTGAGCGCTCTGGCGGACAGCGTCACTCCCTGCTGTGTGGGTTTTTTGTCAGGACCTTCGTACTTGCGCACGTGGACGAGGTTCTTACCGCTGTAGTAGCTCACAGCTGCGTACACTTCGCCCTCCTCATCCAGCACTGCGAACCAGGGGGTGTGATTAGGTTTTTCTTGCGCGGCCGCTGTGTCGCGTATGCGCACCACTGCGCGGATATCGGCGATGCGTGCTATTAGCTCGCGCAGCGCGTCGGCCGTGAAGTGCACTCGCTTGCTTCTGGTCAGAGACGCCTCTTTCACCTGGCCGTCTTTTGTGTAGCGCGGCCTCCTAGACAGTCTAGCCACGTCCTCCCAGATCTCCAGCGTCAAAGCTCCGTCTAAGCAGAACTCTAACCCGAGAAGACGGGAGAAGGTTTTCTCTGCTTCTTCTCGTCCATCTCGTTCTTTTTCTTGTATTTTTCTCTTCTTACTAGGCCTTGTTGTTCTGGAACTCACCTTAGAACGTTTCACACCCGCAGGATGAGTAACACCATCAGCGTGAGCTGAATCAGCAGCAGAACCGATAGCAGGAGCAGCGTCAGCGCTGGTGGTATCCGAGGCCTCGTTGTTGGAACAGCGCAGCCACACGCCGTCGGTGCTGAGTGTAGCGGTAGAAGATGAAGCGCCGCCGCCCTCGTAAGGTGGCGGTGAGGGCAGTCGCCACGGACCGGACGGGACGCTACTAGTGGAGGAAGTGAGGTCGAAAGGTCGAAGAGGGAAGCCGAAAAACGTACCGCCCACCCCTTTCCCTTCGGGTTGTTCGTACGCCTCGTCGTCAGCGTCGTTCTCTGTCTCACCCTGTTGCTGCTGCTCCTCCTCCTCCTCCTCCTCTTCTTCTCGGTTTAGGGGCTGAGTGTCCGAATAGCTGTCACTCTCAGCGCGAGCGGCGTCGAGGGCGTCGGTCGATGTAGTGGTGGAGGAGAGGGGCTGTGCAACGTGCGGCAGGTCATCAAAGTCATCAACAGTAGTGGGGAGGTAAAAACCCGGTTGCCAGTACTGCGCTGTGCCAGGAGCGTTGTCGTCAGTAGTAGTAGCGGTAGCAGCAGGTGCAGCAGAAGCAGCAGCAGCAGCAGCAGCAGCAGACGCAACAGCAGCAGACGCAACAGTAGCAGGCGCAGCAGCCTCAGCAGGCGCAGCAGTAGCAGGCGCAGCGGTAGCAGGTGCAGCAGCAGCAGCAGCAGCCGCAGCAGGCGGGGCGGCAGTAGCAGCGGCAGCGCGCTTAGCAGCAACGTGTACCGTCGCGAGTGTAACAACGTCGCTAGCACGACGACTACTACCAGTAGTACTACTACTACTACTACTACTACTAGTACTACTACTGCTACTACTACTGCTACTACTACTACTACTGCCGCGAGCGCTAGCTACAGCGGGAGGGTGATAAGACCAAGCGGCTGCGGCGGTAGTCTCATTTTCAGTAGCAAGAGGAGGCACTGACGCTAAACGAGCGCTGTTCCGCGTAGTCTTCTTGTTCTTGGACGGCGCTAGGTGTTGTCTTTTGCTCATGGTGGTGACTGTAGAGAGCAGCAAAAGAATGAGTGAGTGAATGGAGGTTTCCAGACCCCTTATATACGCCTTCTCGCTTCTAGAGCTAAGCTACTTACTGTCCCTGTTCAGCTGCCGCCGGCTGGCCGGCGGCCATTCACAAAGAGAAACAAAAGACATAAGGCATGACGTTTTCAGCTGGATCCCTTTCCCCCCTTTTGAGAGATCGACTGTCATGAGCTAAGCCGCTTACCACCCTGTTCAGCAATTCAACGCGCATTAGCTGTATAAAGGATTAACCGGTTGCTGCCGTCGACTGACCGGCGGCCATTCACAAAGACATAAGGTATGACGTTTTCAGCTGGATCCCTTTCCCCTCTTTTTTTTTGAGGGATCCACTGTCATGAGCTAAGCCACTTACCACCCTGTTCAGCCATTCAGCGCGCGTTAGCTGTATAAAGGATTAACGGTGATGAGCTTAGAGTGTGTATACAAAAAAAACTACAGGAGGCGTGTGGCGTGAAGCAGGACCCCCCTAAGACGAACGTGTCTGTCTGTGAGTAGAGGCGTGTGCATGTGGTGAGCGACTTAAGTGTAAGACAAAAAAAAAATCACCACCTCCTGCCGTGGTGAGTAGACCGGGCCGGCCAGGCGGCGGCCGGCTAGTTCAATAGGGAGGGGTGACAGCTGACTAAGGCTGTGCATGAAAAAAATCCGATTTTCACCTGACCTCTGACGTTTGTTACAATGAATGTCAGAGGGAGGGAGACGTCCTCAGGTAGGGGGTAGGAGGTAAGGCTATGGATGAGGAACAAACACCGTTTTCAGCTGGTCTCCACGGATAGCGATGACACACCCCTCGTCATCTAAGCTCTTAAGGAGCGGAGCGGTTGAAAAAGCGTCATGCGGACAGGTCGCTACACAGCTGGAGTGCTGTTGGAAATGGGATTAAACTCCCTCTGTATAAAAATCTCTGATTTCTGTTGGAAAAAAACCATATCGCCTCTGACCACAGTAACGTCTACTACCACCACCGCCGCCACCACCGCCGCCGCCGCCGCCACCGCCAAGACGAGACGAGATGGCTCAAGCTATTCCACTTTCAAGCTCGCCTTCACCGCCTTGTCCACCTGAAAAAAAGTTAATGCAGCTTGACGACGTGAGACGCGCGAGGCAGACCGATGGGGAGAACAGAGAGGTAGGACAGCGGCGGTTAGCCTATAGCGACGCCTTGCTTCGTCAACTAGGTAAAGAGTTGAGCGGCTGTTGGAGAGAGTTGGGCAGTAGCTTAAAAGTTACCGCCGCCCGTATGGATGCTCTAGTAGAGCGCAGTGTCAAGACACCGGAGGAGCTGTGTACGGCGATGTTCCGAGTCTGGTGGGGTGAAACCCCGCATCGTCATAGATGGGGAGAGCTCGGTCGCGTCTTCACCCGCATTAGACGCGTGGAACTGTTGGCTCAGTGGATGTCCCTTCTCCACAGACAGGGGTTGGATTTCGAAAACCCCGACTCGCGCGCGATGCATAAGCACTTGGGCACCCTCGGCAGACGTCTAGGTAGCAGGTGGAAAGAGGTGGGGGACCATTTAAAATTGTCGCCTGAGAGGTTAGATAAGATCGCTGAAGAATGCGAATACGGAGGAAGTCCCGCTGAGTGGGCCTTCCGAGTGTTGAAAATGTGGCAAGATGAAGCTGACGGTGCCGGCGGTACACCTTTTGAACTCCTTCGAGTGTTGACTGAGGACATGGGAAAGTTTGACCTCGGCATCGCGATATTACTTGACTTTATCAAGCAAGAAACAACGAGAACGACGGACATGTGAATTGTTGTGTTTTATTTTCATACGTCTTCTTTATTAGTAAGTAAAAAAAAAAATATCATAACAATTAAGACGCGCGCCCTCTTAAAGTGTCACTTCCTCGAGTCGCAGCTGATCGCCTCATCGAAGCACGTGATAAACAAAAAAAAAACGAAGAGACACGCTTCTTCCTCTCGAGAGGAAGAAGCGTGTCTCTCGATTGAAATCTTTTTCTTTTCTTTTTTTCTTAAAAGAGACAAACGCCCCTTAGAGTGCCCCCCCACCCCCCTAGAGTGCCCCCCTCCCCCCTCCCCCCCTCCCCCCCCCCACCACTCGCCCCATGCATCCTAAAAGCGCCCCCCTCCCCATGCATCTTAAAGGGGCCCCCCTCCCCTTCCCTCCCCTCCCCTCCCCTCCCCTCCCCCCCCCCCTTTATACACTCTAAAGAACGCTTCTACCTAGTTCAATAAGTCACTTCCAGTCGCTCGTAAAACAATAAAAAATGAAAAAAAATCAAAAACTTATATCGTAGTGTTTTTTATTAGTTTACCGAAAAAAATAAGAGACTCGCCTCCTCCTCCTCCTCCTCCTCCTCCTCCTCCTCCTCCTCCTCCAAAAAAAAAGATATCACATTTTAAAGCGCGTGACCCCTTAAAGACGCTCATCTCTTCATTAAGTCGCGTGACGTCACTTCTTCTTCTTCTTCTTCCGGTCACGTGATCAATCAGGTCACTTTCGGTCACGTGATCCTCAATCAGGTCACTCACTTCCGGTTGGCCATTAGGTCATGTGACGTCACTTCCGGTCACGTGACTCATCAGGTCACTTCCGGTCACGTGATCCTAAAGTAGGTCACTTCCGGTCCCCTAAGTAGGTCATATGACGTCACTTCCGGTCCATAAGTAGGTCATATGACCTCACTTCCGGTCACGTGACCAAATGGCGGCCTCTGATTGGCTAACTAGGTCACGTGACCTCACCACTAATCCCCTAAGTAGGTCACTTCCGGTCACGTGACCAAATGGAGGCCTCTGATTGGCTGCAGGTCGATTGAGTAATAAACAGTACTTAACTATAGTCCCGTTCCGATACATACTATACTACTCCCCCCTTTGCCTCTATATTAGCCTTTACTGAAATAAAGTATTAACATAAGATGTGTCTGATAGTTTGAACCTTTCTTGAGGGCACCTGGTTCCTGTTAACCACCCCCTATGACCCCCTCCACCCCACCCCCAACCTCTCCCCGAACTAATAGCCATGAAATAACCCCCCCCCCCCCCCCAGCCTCTATATTACACAGTACAACCATGAGCCCAACCCTCCCTCCATGTGTCACAGTGCATTTTCATGGCATGTATCATGCCTGGGAGTGGGGCATGTGTGGTTAATAGAGGGGACTCACCTACAGCTGGTAGAGGGATACTGTACTTCAACTCTGGGTTCAATATTTGGTCTAATATCAAGATATGTATTCATCCATCCTCAAAGATTGATATTAGGTTCTACCAACTTACCCTTTACCCTTTATAGGGGATGGCATAGATCTACCAAGCACCAGGCCTATGTTATATTTTCATAATCTTAATATTATAGCAGCACCCTGACATGTTGCATGTATGCCTGTCTTTGATAAAATCTGATTTTTAACATTGCAAATGAGCGGTCAGGGATACCTACCCCTCTCCATAATATAATTGCAGGGTTTATTATTGGCTTCAATAATATTTAGGGTTCATAGTATCTATTTAACATCTCAGAGAATTGAATAAAATAATTGTCTCTTGTCTTATCTCTAGGATGCTAACCATGCAGGCTTCCCCCCCTCGCCCCTCTACCATCCATCATTCTATGCATTTAACCACTTGGTTAAGGCAGAGAATCAGGGTTTCTATTTATTGTTGTACCAGGTTATCAGTGATGTTTATATTAGATCTCTGCATAACTATTATAGAATTACTATGCATAATAAGTGTAACAACATGAAGCAGTCATCTTAACTATGAATACACATTGGGTAAGGTACTAGGCATAGAATGGAGGGGGGGTCTTGACCATTGGTAGGGTTACTCAAAATAAATATATAGAGACCGTTGAAAAGGGTATTATCTATCTGATCTAAACTCATTTTAATATGTTGACAATTCAAATATATTGAGACAAAGACCTCAAAAACTTGGGTCATATTCATGCAATCACACAAATATAACCTGTAATAGTCTCTTTGGGCCCCTTATCAGTTTTCTGTTGAGGTGTGATGGTTGGAGTTCTTAGATGGGACTGAGGTAGCCCTCTTCTTATGTCTGTATAGGGTAAGGGAGGAGGTCTGTGGCCCCTCCATATCCCCCACCCCTCTTTTAAACACACCACTGTCTTACTCCCAAGACAGGCTAAGGTGTCTCTGAATGACTATTGATGTTCAAAGATCCTGACATTCTGAGTACAGTATAACATAGAGGCGAGGGGGAGGGAGTTATCTCGATCGCTATCGGTGCAAGCTGAGGGTGGGGGGGGGGGAGGGTTAACAGAAACAGGGGGCCCTTCAGAACGGTTCATGATGATGTTAAATGGCAGTATAGGGACCTGATTGTAGAGCAGCAGATGCCTTCAAAATAGCTGATTTATCAATATTTTACTATGGACGCTACCCCTCCCCAGTGGAGGAAACACCAATATGACTATAAATGCTCTCTTAGGGTCCCATATGAAGGTTTCTGACCATTTTCATGAAGGCATGGTGCATGAGGTTTGAGTAGGAATCTGAACGCCTGAATTTTGGCTGTTTTCTCACTATTTAGTACACTAGGTTATATAACTAAGGGAGGGGGGGGGGCTTTTTTTTTTGGTTGACATTTGGCAATGAAGCCAAATCTGACCTAAAAAAGCTGCTGATTAAAAATTTTGATATTGCCAAATTTTCAATTTAGCCGAACAGGGTGCAACGTACCAAAATCCAAGATGGCCACCAACATATCAGAAATTCATCTCCCATTGCAAGAATATCCACATTAAAGCACTAATAACACTACCTACCCCCCCCTAAATTAGATCCAGGGAATCCAGTAGTGTTATAAGTTTGTTGCTAGGATAAGCGCTTGCCTAGCAACAGCCATTTTCCGTAGCAACATACTCAAAATGTATAGAAACGAGCAGATACCTGCTTCCTAGACCACCGACAATGATACTTACCCCCTTTAAATCAGACCCAAGGAATCCAGTGGTGTTATTGGTTTGTTGCTAGGATAAGTGGTTGCCTAGCAACAGCCATTTTCCATAGTAACAGACCCAAAATGTATAAAAAACGAGCCAATATCTGCATCCTAGACCACCAACAACAATACCTATCCCCCTAAATTGGACCCAAGGAATCTGGTGGTGTCATTGGCTCGTTGTTAGGATAAGCTGTTGCCTAGCAACAGCCATTTTCCATAGCAACAGACCCAAAATGTATAAAAACAAGCAAACACCCACATCCTAGGTCACCAAAAACAATACCTACCCTCTCTAAATTGGACCCAAGGAATCCAGTGGCGTCATTTGCTTGTTGCTATCATAAGCAATTGCCTAGCAAAAGCCATTTTCCATAGCAACAAGCCAGAAATGTATAAAAACAAGCAATTACCTGCATCTTAGACCACCAGCAACAATACCTACCCCCCCCCATTATCGCACCCAAGGAATGGAGTGGTGTCATTAGTTTGTTGCTAGGATAAGCAGTTGCCTAGCAACAGCCATTTTCCATAGCAACAAGCCAGAAATGTATAAAAACAAGAAAACACCTGCATCCTATATTACCAACAATACCCAACCCCCTAAATTTGGCTCAAGAAATCAAGTGGTGTTATTGGTTTGTTGCTAGGACAAGCATTTGCCTAGTAATGGCCATTTTCCATAGCAACAAGAACAAAATAAATAAAAGAACAAGCAAATACCTGCATCCTAGGTCACCAACAACAATATCTCCCCCCCCCCCCTCCCCCTAAATCAAACCTAGGGAATGTAGTGATGTCATTTGTTTGTTTGTTTATGATCTATAGCATACCAAAAGGTTTATGATAATAGGCCAAAAGCAAGATTGTTCACCCCATTCCAATCCTACAATTCTGGCCAACTCATTTCAATTGTCAAACTAGCAATATCCATCATAATTGTCAGTCATTTTCTATAGCATGGTGTTGTTTTTTTTAAATTTAGAAATAAATAGGGGGGGAACCCCTGAATCCGCCCCTGGGAACTGCCGAACAGCTAGAATGTGTACAGGTCAGTCTGTAAGGGGTTAGTACTGACGTGAGAGGATCGGGAGGCTTTAGTCCACCTCAGTCAGTCCTCATGTTCTTGTTACTATGCTTGTTGCTATGTAATGTGGCTGCCAAGCATGAAACAATTGAAAATATTGCAATGGTAACACTTGATCTAAGATGTGGATCTAAAATGTTGCCAAAAACCTTTAATGCACACAAGCCAATATGGCCTGTGTCTCAAGGTCTTACACACAGTACAGAGTACAGCAGCAGCTTATCCTTGCAATCTCTGACGTCAGCCTGTTATGTAACCTACACTTTTAGCATGCTTTTAGTAATACGGTAGTATTGTAGGGGGCACCACCATACAGTAGATTCACCAGGTTGGTGGCCATGTCCCAAATATGGGGGAGTAGTTAGAACACTAGAAATAGTAACAGCAGCTCAGGGAGTTGCTCGAAGCTCGGGGATAGAGGGGCCTAGAGTAGACGTAGGAGTATAACTGAGAGGATACTGCAATAAACCATCAAATTGCAAGAACTTAGATTGTTGTCATTGATAACATCAACACAACACAACATCATAACACACTGGGGCCCTGTACCTCTCCTTTTCTCAGTCTCCCGGTCACCACAGATGCTCTGGGTGTCACAAATACACATCCCGGCCTGGGACATGCTGTGACTGCTGTGCTGCTCTCTTCACAGGCCATTTACCTTCCACACAGGCCACATCCCTATGCAATGATGTCATATGTGCATTAGTATGTGCCAATAAAGATGTAAATGTTTTTTCAATAACTGATAATATTGATAAGAAATGAGTAAATTGATGAAGTCATGTTCTTCTGGCCATACCTTTGCTTCTACCAGGAGTATCTGAAAAATTCTTTTACAGTTGCGAAGCTGAGATCATGGGCCATTACGATTCTGCCGGTGTGTCACTGTCATTTCGGCAACACTGCCATATGTAGGTGTCCTAATATTCCTTGTACTGAATCCAAAGCCATATAACCGAATGTATCTTGTAACAGGACCAGATAGAAAAATTGTGGTTACTGTCGATGGAGCTTTACAAGAAAGTTGTCAAGCTGGATATTTTGATACAAAATTCACTAAAAAGTGGATCTTCAAGCCCATATTAACATCAAGAAAACAAGATGGATGGCAGTTTCATGGGTCGTTGCTCGATCACAGTGAGGCAGGTGTGCCACTAGAGCTGCTAAATCTAATTAGGTGGATGTTACAGGGAGCCAAAGCAGGAACATCTGACACTAGGACTGCCCAACTGCAACGTTCATGCCTCAGTGTTTCAAAGACAATTATGCAAGGATGCTTGACATGCAGACAAATAGACAATCCAACCGAATCAGCATTCTGTACAATGTATGACAGTCCCTATGCTGTGGGGTTGTCCCTATACATGTACAACAACTTCAGAAGTCAAAAGGCCTTGACAATGCTACATGACTTTGGAGTGGGTGTCTCGTATGACAAAGCAACCAATATCTGTGACCAGCTTGCAATTGCTATCAAAGAGAAAATTACAAAGCATGGTGTCTATGTTCCACCTGGTTTGCTGAAGTTTAGGAGCATCCTAGACAATGTGGACAAGAAGGTCGATACTTATGATGGCAAAGGAAGTTTTCACGTAACTGCTATTGGGGTGTACCAAAGCACTGGTAATGGTGAGCAGGTTGCATCTCCAATCAAACTGAGCAACCTTACCTCTACCACTGAAACACTGAGGGATGTTCCTCAAACTGTTGTCAAACTTCTCCCATGTGAGATTACTGGTAATCCCAGACCCAGTCACAGTCCATAAAACAACAACTACACAATACAACAACTACAAAACGACGACTTCAGTCACACTGTAGAATAAGATAACACTGTTTGGATGCTGGCAAGATATTTAGGCAGAGACCTTAGTGCCTACGATGTAGAAAACCCCTCATAAATCACGACACAACCTGAAGCAGGAGTTCAGCAAGTGCATGTGTGCTCTGGCTACAATTCTCTGCTACATAAGGATCAGCCACCTCAAAGGGACAAAGCGTTCAGTCTCCCTATAATCAATGTGCCTCTACATGGGTGCCCACAATTTTGACAGTGTCACTGGGTCGACTTTGAGCAGAAAAAACATGCCATTGTGCTGATTTTTAGGTATATAAGAACATAGAGAAAAATCCCTGTGGGTCAATTTTTACCCCTAATGTTCCTGTGTCCGTCGATTTTTAAAAAGGCCTAAAACGGCTGTGTTGCTGTGTTGCCCGTGTCGATTTTAACCCATGTAGAGGCACATTAATGCCATAGATATCAGAGTGGTCCACACTCATTGGACTATCTTTTGAGGTAATGCTACAGGCATTATTTGATCTACGATTGGAGCAATTTCTCAAAGAAAATCACACTATGAATGAATCACTAAAATCACTGCTTGTGAGAAGGATGGACACATATCGGCTGCTCATTGTGAATTCCTTGCAGATGTTTAATCCCTGAATCTTGAGATGCAACTACTTTACTTAGATGAAAGGCACAATCAGAGTGCAATGTACAGATGGGTTAAAATGTACATGTCCATGATGCAATTCCAAAGGGCCATTCGTTAAGCAAATTGGTTTTTGTACTTGTCAACCCTGGAGACTATGCTCAACACATTCCGGAATACCTTGCACGTATGCAACCCTTGCAGACAAAGGAACCAGAAGTGTGGAAAGATTTCATGGATGGTTCCTTCACAGTCAATTCCTGAATGATTCCTTTCTCAAGTACTGCAGTGGATCAGGCAATGGAGCATCTTAATAAGATGACAAAAGGTCAAGGTGGAATATTTGGAATCACTTTGAACTCAGCAACCCTCTTGAAGTTTTGTCTCACGGTACCAGAGCTGACACGGCTATCAGCGGAGGCAACATAAATATATTGTGATCATTCAGGAAATGCAGTTACAAAATATCACTGTCTCTCTCAGTCTAAGGCAAAGATTGCCCTCCAGGAGAAAGCAATCAGTAAGTTGAAGAAAGTGTTGGCTCCCTGCAACATCTTTGACAATACAGAGGATACTGCATAATGGTCAACCAGTTATGGAACCCTGTTTACATGAGGAGGCGGACACACTCATAAATTATCATGCCGTGTTAGCATCACATGAGGGATATGAGATAGAAATATATTCCCAAGACACTGATGTTCTTTTGTTGGCACTTAGGAGAGCCCCACTACTTGGTAGAGAAGCTGTAATCATCACAGGTACTGGAGAGCGTAGTCACAAAGTTAGTCTGCGTGCATTGTACCAGAAGCTTGGACTTCAAAAGTCCATGGCATTGATTAACTGGCATGCTCTGACAGGTTCACACACAACAGGACATATCCACAGCAAAGGCACGATGTCAAGGCAGATGTTCATGTAAACAACACAATGTTGTATGCACAGAAAATGGCTGTTGCTAGGCAACCGCTTATCCTAGCAACAAGCCAATGACACCACTGGATTCCTTGGGTCTAACTTAGGGGGGGTAGGTAATGTCATTAGTGCTTTAATGTGGATATTCTTGCAATGGGAGATGAATTTCTGATATTTTTGCGGCCGGCTTGGATTTTGGTCCGTTGCACCCTGTTTGCCTGAATTGAAAATTTGGCAATATCAAAATTTTTTATCAGCAGCTTTTTTAGGTCAGATTTCGCTCGGTTGCCAAATTTCAACTGCCCCCAAAAAAGCCCCTACACAAGCCAGCGTACCCAACATACTGGGGGGTGGATAAGACGAGGCAGAGGTACTTTCGCTTTGCAATGCGACCACGATATGAGTTTCCAGTAAGAACCCACCTATCCACTTTGAATCTACTGCCCAGGGGGAGGTAGTCCAGCAGGATCCAGGGACTGGCACTGTGATTGGCTGTGCAGTGCCAGTCCCTCCCAACCTACCCTACAACAGCCAAGCTGATTGGTTCAGATGGCTGCCCTTCCAATAGCCATTCTTCCTCCCCACACTGGGTATGTGGGGGGAGAGTGAGGGAGCTTGTCCCTGGCAGGTTGGTGGGTCATGTAGGTCTCACCACACTAAAAACCCCTCTTGGGATTTTAATAGCAGTGTGGGGGTTCCCCACTAGATGGCCCTAGTGTACCTTATTTCATGTCCAGTCCTCCATGGGAGTGGCAGAGCTAGGCGGGTGCACAAGGGTAGATATACTACAGGGGTAGTACATCTGGCTAGTAGGGAGGTGGGGGAGAGAGGGAGTTTAGGCCTATATGCTTTGGCCACATTACATCAGGGTATAGGCATATCGTGGTTTTGAACCTACTGTTCTCATCAGGCATACTTAAACGAATTAAGGTGGGTAGCTACCATGCTCGGCAGTACCCGTGGAAATAAAGGTGAGGGGACCTTTATGGCAAAGTTTTTTTTTCATTAAAAATGATACAAGTAGCTCGCCAGGTCCCTATCCAAAGGGGTATGGTCTTGGTGGGTAAACCGGGTCACAGGGGTCCTAAAAAAATGTTTTTGTGATTTCCCAAGCTTTTTGGTCCCAAATGCATAGTTTGAGCCTGTCCCTAACCGTACGACAAAATAAGCAATTAAACACCACCCCCGATTCATATATAATATGACTGTTTAGTTATAGCTGTATTGGAAAACCCACTCATGGGGGAGGGTATCTGTTTCTTACCAATGGTCTGTGTCTACATTATTTTAAAGTGGGTATATCCGATTTTTCTTCAAATTCTAAATAATGCTTGAATGTATTCCAAACACTCTAAAAGTATCTAGTATTTAGAGAATAGATGTCAATTAAATGTCATCACTGGGTGTTAATAGGTCACAATGGGATCCAATATCCCCCAAACATGGGCTTTTCTAGTGTATTTTCAATGTGGGGAATTAAAGCGTGCACGCTTTTATTCCAAAATGACCATATTTTGGGCAATAAAATCCAATAAGAGCAAAATCAGAGGGAATTAGGGGAAATGGAATAGTTAAGAAGTCAAATATATTATTTGTGAACATTCTGACTCATTTTTAGGGAAATCTATTTTTTTGTCCACGCATCGGATGTACTAACTTTAATATTCACTTTAAATATTATGACTGAATCCATACCATGAACATAAAAGTGTCATTAATGCTACTATATCCTGCTTGGGTGTCTACCATTCAACAAATACAAATTCTGACTAGAATCCGTGTTTGTGAAAGATATTTATTATGGGTCAAAATGGGCAGTCACCCATTTCAATTGGAGGGCTTCCTCAATTTCAAAGACACTATTTGTGCTAGATTCCAATGCTAAGTGTTGTGAAGTGTTGATTAGAAAGTTGATTAACGTTTTGCCTTGACTTTGCTCAGATGTGGAAAATTGACAGATGCCTGTCTCAACAAAAAACATCCTCTCAAAATATGTTTTTTGTTTCATACAGATCATCACTAATTCCACAAGTACACTTTAGGTGGCAGCATCATGCTGAGGCGGGAAAGAGTTGCACTCTCAGAAAAAAGTGACAACAGGCTCGTTCCCTCTGTCAAATCACCCACTTTTAGACTGATTTACAGGCAGAAAAGTGGCACTTTTTTAAAGTGGGTATATCCGATTTTTCTTTAAATTCTAAATAATGCTTGAATGTATTCCAAACACTCTAAAAGTATAGTATTTAGAGAATAGATGTCAATTAAATGTCATCATGGGGTGTTAATAGGTCACAATGGGATCCAATATCCCCCAAACATGGGCTTTTCTAGTGTATTTTCAATGTGGGGAATTAAAGCGTGCACGCTTTTATTCCAAAATGACCATATTTTGGGCAATAAAATCCAATAAGAGCAAAATCAGAGGGAATTAGGGGAAATGGAATAGTTAAGAAGTCAAATATATTATTTGTGAACATTCTGACTCATTTTTAGGGAAATCTATTTTTTTGTCCACACATCGGATGTACTAACTTTAATTTACAGGAACGTTGGGAGAATCTCTTTCTCCTAGAGACTAGAGTGCAGGTTGGGGTCCCAGGGCCCCGGGCCCAGGGTGGTTGCATGTAGGGTCCGCCTGCCCTCTTTGGGCCGAAATCTTAGTGGGTTTTTTCATGTAGGCCTCCACGCGAAATCTCACCACCCTCCCCTCTGTAATTAATAAATGAACACTACCTTATATAAGGGAGTGCTCACTTTTTAACAACAGGGGGGGTGGTGGATTTGGGGGGGGTAGAAAATTTGGACCCCTTGGCCGGAGGGGGTAAAAAATTCAACCTGTTTTGAGGGAAAAAGCCTGCGCGTTACTATGCTACAAAGGGGCGAGAACGCGCACAATTTTCAGCCTGCCGGGGGGGGGGGGGGTAATTTCGACCCCTATAGGGGGTGGGGTGAAAAACCTACCAACATAAAAAGTCTCGAGTCTAACACTAGGGAGAGATAATAATTCCCTAGTGATCCCCGATAGGCCTATAGTGGGTGATATGGTATGTTTTTATAGCCCATGTTGAGGATAATTATGGGAAATTAGACCAACAATAGCACAATGTAGGCCTAGGCCGAATCACCTTAATAGGCAAAATAATAAGGGAAACTACACAGGCCTCTCCACCAAGCAGATCCGTTGACGGGAAACATTAATCTTTTGATAGGCATATAGGTCTACTGTACTGGTAGTCACCTTTGTTTTAATTTATATCTTTTTTTCTTGTTGTCTTTAGCCCTACAGTACCGGTACAATATATTCCTTTTTATTGCTGCTTGCCTCCAAATCTTTTAGACTAAATTAATCCTATTAAAGGTTCTATTATCCGTTTTCGAGATAGCCTTAGGTTGTGGGTCTGAGCAAATATGACTGTCGGGGGGGGGGATTTTAAATTACTCAAAAAGAGATATTGGTACCAAACCTATTAAAACAGTAAAAGATTGAACGTCGGCTTTAAATTACAAAGTAGTCAGGGTCAGGATTAACGCCGTAAGGACAGATGTCGCTAAAATATGACATTTGTCGTCATGATGCACCAATGTCTCACCAACTTGGGCCAATGTTTTCGTCTCTGACCCGGTGCCATCTCTGACCGGGACACTGACTGGGTGCCGTCTCTGACCAGCCTGAATAAAAACGGGTTATTTAGGGCAGATGATGATAAAAATGGGCAACTAATTACTTGTTTAAAGAGTTATAACATCCATTAACCTTATCAGCCAAATTCTATCTACATCTGCCCTAAATAAACTGTTTCCACTCAGGCCGGTCAGAGATGGCACCCGGTCAGAGATGGCACCCGGTCAGAGACGAAAACATTGGCCCATGCAAGTTTGTGAGACACAGCCATATATAACACCATTTTATTAGGAAGACAGTCATTGATGACATGTTTAACAAACGTAAATGTCAACTATTATTTCACATATCAAGGGATGTTAACATGTAAAAAGTCATTGCTTATTTAGATATGGCCTAGAATAATTTATGAAGCACATTGCACACGACCAGAAATCAGAAAAAATATTTTGACATACCCTTTAATACTAATAGCTCATTCAGATTGTTGGCAAATCATGGAAATGCTCTTCATGACAAGAGTCTTAACCTTTACTTGTCAATGTGCCCGACACCTGGAAATAAAATAAGACGATCGTCAAAAGCGTCATTCTATAACATTAATTTAGTAAAGGAGGCCTAAACATATATGCAAATTACAACATACAGGTAATTCATATATGAAAGCAGTCGACTAAGAGATTAAGGCGCAACGCAAGCCTAGGGGGTAGTCTGTGTGGAAATTTTTACGAATTACCATACATTCAATTTAGTGCAATCTATTAAAGGTTAATTGTCAATGTATTTAAGATTCTTCAACAAGTATTTTTAAACCTAATTTTTAATTGTTTCCAACGAAAAGTGATTACGCCTAAAAAAACTTTTTTATTAGCAGTGAAAGAATTAAAAAAGAATTTAAAAAAAAAGAAAAGGTACCGCCTCATTAACGTAGGGTCGGTCTGCATAGCAGAACATAATCTGCATAGCAGAACATAGTTTTTTTCTTTTTTTGCCTTAGGGTCTTTCTCAAAAGTTCAACACTTGACCTACTGTAGGACCATGTCAGTTTTCTGCAGGCCTAACTAACCGCACACTCGCCCAAGAAAATCCTGGTTGAAATGGTTCTGCCCCCCCCCTCCCTTCTTTTAAATCGGGGACTGTAGTAAAATATCGGAGAATTTTGAAAGTATAGACTTGAAATGGTGCAGTCTGGTGTATTTTGGGATAATTTTCAGTAGGCCTAGGCCTAGGCCTAGGCCTTTCTATGTACCGGTACCTTTTCTTTCTTGAACTTGAACAGAAATTGTCCGATTTAAAAACTGTGAAAAAACTGAAAACCAGAGGTTTTGGTGGTTTTCATGCAAGAAACCCTTAGGCAATTTGACAGTCCAAAACCCAGAGTCTCAGGGTAAACAGCTAGGGTTGGCAGCCATGCCAGTGGCTGCAAGTGGATCAAAAGCGACCTGGCGACCTGGCCCTGGGCCGTTTTGGAGGCGACTTTTGACCTAAGGCAATGATAAAAACGACCTAGTGACTTTTGGTCAAAAATGAATATAGGATAAAGGGTTAAAAAAAAGCAACTTTGTGACGTAGGCCCCTTAATTTAGGCGACTTTCCGACCTAAGGGGGGGGGCCCATTTGCACCCCCATGCCAGTTCTAGATCTAGACCTAGCCTGAGCTGGACTGTGTAGGCCTAGACTAGAGTTAGCACTAGACCCGTCCCCAAACCACATTTAGTATTTGGAGGGGGACGGAAATGATACGAATCAGTCCCTTAGCTAGCCTAGAGTTAGTTCCAACGCAGACTCAACCATCCTGGCAGTAGACTGACGTTGTTGTCTCTCAATTTTGTCGTTTGCTCGGCCTTGGGGTCGAGGTTCTGGAGTCTGGTGCTTACATTAAAACACAGCCATGTAACCTTTAGCCATGATATGAGTACATGGAATAATAAGCAACGAAGACTTACTCCCCTTACAGACCAAAAAAGTTTCCTCCTGGAGTTCTTGATACCGAAGCATTTATGAAACTTGATGCAGAAGCTTATGGAAACGCCTAGAGACGTCATGGGCAATCTACAGCTGCCACCTGGCGATCATGTCTTGTATTAATTTTAGTTGAGCCTGGACTCAACAGGTGTCAGGTGATGTCGTTTGCCGCCACACTTTTTGACAAGCATCACCATCTACATTGTCTTTGAAATGACTCATCGAGCATATAACCGAGTATGTCATCATGATAGACATTTCCCGCAGTTTTTATACAGGTAGCGATTATGACGTCATAAACAATGCAGTGTCACAGTTGATGTTGTTTTAGACAGGGGATCGTAAGTTTCATATTTTTACATTTTTTATAAACGTGGTGTTGTATTTTCATCTCAGAGGTACATGGAAAATCATCATTTAATACAGGAAATGTAACTACATTAATGTTTTCCGACTTCGTTCTCCTGTTCATGTCCCCTTGAAGCCACTGCCTGACTCTGGGCAGATCTGTTAAGCTGCACCGACAATCTAACTAACATAGTAGCCATGGCAAGTATGTGAGGTTTTACGGTATGAGTATAAAAAGGCATACCATAGTCATTTGAATAAGCACACATGCTTTTTGTATATTTTTAGGTGCCGCCGCAGTGAAGAGGGACAGTTCTCCTGCATCAGCAGGCAGTGACTCGCTGAATACTTTCCTGAAGACATCGGATGACCGGCGGGTGGGATGGCTCGCTTGTATATTTGAACGTGGAAACTAGACGTCTTCAGCCTGAACGCACTGTCATCCCCTTCAGACGTAAAATACACAAAATAAATGTCATTCATGACAAATGCATCCTGTTGTTAATTCTCCTGGTATACAGCATGTTTATTCACCAGATACATTTTGATAATAACGACCACATCCACAAGATGTTGTACAGAATCAGAAAATTATTATAGCTGCAATTATACATTTTTTCATAATTCTTTAATCTGAAATAAAGGCTTAAGCAATGACAGCGACCGGTGTAAGTCTCTCTATATATAACCAATTGTCACCAAAATGGATCACAGCCCGGTATGCTATAAAAGTGTGCAGACCGTAGAAAAAGCTGCCAGTCTTGTTTTATCTACATTAATTTTCAATAGATCTTCCCGATCCTCTCCACCATTGATATCAGCATTTTCATGGATGGATAAGTATTTTTTAAGGCATTTTCAAACAGAAAAAAATAGAATGATAATATTCCAATTAATATCTTAGATGAAATTATATGAGGTAAAATTTATTCACAAAATCCAGTTGAATAGCCCCTGAGAGATGACTTGGATTATTTAATGCATGGTCTATGTAATTATCTTTTTAAAATATGTTTTGGGTTGCTCGGAGCTGGGAGGTGCGACCAGGCAGTGGCAGCTAGGCAACATATTGATTTTTTCAATTTACTCTGTTTTGCTTGTTATGGAGTCATGCCCCCATGAAATTGTAATTTCTAATTCCTAAAAATCTATAATTGAAAAGTGAATGAGACATATGCTCTCAGACATATAGTGCTATATTCTATCCATTTATTGCAATAAATAAAAGGCAACCTATAAATACTTGTATTTTACATCCATTCTGCTACAAAACCTTTGACAGCGTCGCCTACTGCGGCTCTTTACATTGCAAAGTAGAGCCATTTGAGTTATGCCAGCTTGGGGCACTTGGACCACGCCTGTCCCAAATAAGGATGTGTGACGTCAGCACATCATGACCCTTTCAATGTAACCACTTCACCACTGACATTGTCAATGAAAAAAACATTATTGACATACTTGCTCTCGGTACCGCTATTTTATATACATTTTATTGTGTTGTAGAGTGAATTCAGCTTAAATTTAGTGTGAGAATCTGGGCCAAGACATTGCATTATCCCAATGAACAGTTTGACTATTGATTTGTTAAATAAAACTGGAAAATAATCATTATAAAATCCAATAATTCATTTTGATGGTGGCAAAGTTTCTACCATGATTGGTAGGATGCGTTAGTGTGCAGAGGTCCAAATTTAAATGAGCCTAAAATGGTATTTTATAGAACCAATGTTCCCAAACTTATGAGTGTACTCCCTTGGCGCTATCTATTTCTGGATTTTAGCCCTGTTTAGATCCTGTGATCCATTTTCGTGATAATTGACCATATATATGTGTATGTGTACACACTATGCATGCCAAACCTATAACTGTCCATGCTGACAGAGTATTATCAACATGATTATGTAGGTTAGAATGATGATAATACTCTAACCTACATTATCTTATTCTTGGGGGATGCTGAAATTAGCCAAGACCCTATATTATGATATACTCATTGCCCAAATTGTACCTCTTACGCATGGGAAAACGTTGGGACAGAGTTGCTTGGACTCCCAAACCGAACACCAAAGGGGGCTCAAAACCTACTTAATAAGACTCTAATACATGTGTGTATGAATGCCATCATACTTAAAATCTTATCTTAAATCTGGTTGTAATGGGCCTCCCAATGAAGTTATGCTTCCTATGCTTCTGATTTAAGATAATATGGGGTGAGCTGTTGTCCAAGTTACATGATGTCAGGTAGGCCTAGTCACTAAGTATGTGGAGGTATGACAGTTGTTGTCATGATGCACCAATGCAGCCCTGGCGAGTGCACTGCATTGGTATGACATGCCAACCTTTCGGGAGTGTCCCAACCCAATAGGGTCGACATGATGCATTAATGCATTATGCCGTCCTTAAAGGGGTAAGGAATCAACCTTCTGGGATCAGCATGATGCAAGCATGGATGCAGCACTGATGAGTTACCTGAACTCACCTTGACAAAACCTTTTTAAATTTGCCATTTCTACATACTACCCATAAGCTGTGTACTATGTGGAATACAATACATTTAGTTATATAATAAAGTTTTTAGAGTCATGTCCCGACAATAGATATGTTAACTACAGCGTAGACTATGATACAGCACATATATACTTTCAATGTTATGATAATGAATAAAGACACAATAAACACCATAAAATTAGTGGTGCAATTTAGTGTGTGGATGGCTTTACTTGCCCTTTTATCACATGTACCGTCAGGTAGGCCTAGTCACTAAGTATGTGGAGGTATGTAAAAATGAAATCAATAGCTTGTACCTGCAGTATGAATAAATCAATAAAAGTGGAAACACCACATATGGCCACGAAATTGTACTACTGCCACAGCCTACAGGGTTATTGAGATCTGTGGAGAACTAATGGGCAAATAAAAGCGTCATTTCTTGTAGGTGTGTGGAAAAGTCATCTGGAGAAAGCAGGATTCAAACCCGGGACCTCTAGACCCATGAGCCAATGCTCTACCACTAAGCTACATCCCCAAATCCGACAAATTAACCACACCGTACATTACTGGATTGGTATGGCATATATATAGGGGTGTCGAGTTACCCAAATGATACCTCATTGCAGGTTTTTCACCAAGGTGTGAGTAATCCCAGCCTCTACAGAGGTCTGGCTAACAATGTATGACATTCTTATAGATTCTGAGATTATAGTTCTACAATGATAATCTAAACTGCTCATGAAGGTTAGAATATAATAAAGAGGTATTATAGATTTGTCCTATTGATTTTTTGACCACTTGATTTTTATGCAAAAGAATAATTAGAAGTCCTTATAAAGCGATGGAGCACATTTAGGAGGAAGTGTCATGCGCCTGCTAGATAACTGCACAGATGTTTCATATCTTTCTTTTCACTGAATTTACTTTCAAAAATACCTACTTGTTTTAGATGTATTGTAGGCTGAGTTGAATAGTGAGTTAAACTCCATACAACTTGATCAAGCCAAACATGGAAACAGCATTTCCAATGGGCACAGAACATTGATAACCTAACTTTAATTCAATGTTAAACTGGATTTTGGGCGCACTTGGGTGGATGTATCAAAGTATCAATGAATCAAACATAGCTCAAATATTTCACTACATCTTCCTTAGTTGACTGTAATCAATATTGAAAAATGCTATAAAGAAAGAACCATGACATTTCCAGATTAAATCAACACTAATCGGAATTACAAGGGCACTTTTCCTTGAAGCTCTACCTATCTTTAATAGGGCACAGGAGTTGCAAAGCTCCCACCCTGGGAATCTCTTATATTAGCAGAAATATTAAGGAACACATGCCTGTGTACTAGAATTAGAGTTATATGTCAGTGGGAAGGGAATTGCATGAGGAAAACAATTAAAGTGAATGCTGGGTCTGCCTTTGATATCTTTGGACAAATGAATTTGTATAATTTCATCTTAAAATATAGATATGTTAAGCCCACATAACTAAATGTATATAGCTTTTTTAGCATTTAATATTGGGCAAGTTTTCAAGCTAGCTATAGAATTGCCGATACAAAGTTTTGTGGATCGATAAAAGTATGTAATATTTCTGTGAACGCATATTGTTTCATGAGTATCAGTATAACTGGTGACGTGGCTGAATATTCTGTATGAGCAGCTCTGATGGTGGAGATATCCTCCAGACTGACATTCTGGGACAGAGAGAGTAAATAGTAGGCCTCTCTGTGTGGTTCAAGTCTGTAGCGGAGGTATCACTCTCCTAGCAGAATCTAGGTACAGACTCAAACCCAACTGCATACATTAACATATATATTAACACCATTGGATAAAGGGTAGTTGACTGGACGGTGCCATATTTTGTCTCATGACAGAATACCGAGAGGTGCAGAATGATACCATCTACCAACACTTGCTGGGGGGGATGGTGCTGCCAGACTACTCGTGTTGTGCACAATGATACCATCTACTATCCCTTTAGAGACCACGTATTGATTTAATGTGCTATACTATTTTGTTACCATGATGCTTGAATGCAGCACTGGTGAGTGACCAACCAAAGCTGCATCCATGTATCAGGCCCACCCCACAGGGAAGACTCAGGGTCAGTATAATGCACAAGAGCACCACTGGTGAGTCACTCCCAAGCAACACTTTTGTCTGTGAGAGATTTTAATCCCTCATGCCACCCTTAAAGGGTTAACCTGTGCAGAATGATATCATCTTGTAACCCCTTACAGACCACATACTACTTTAATGCACTAGACTCTTTGCCCATCATGATGTATGAATGCAGCTCTGGTGAGCAACCCATCACAGCTGCATCCATGCATCATGCCCACCCCACAGGGAAGACACAGCGTCAGTATAATACACCAGAGCACCACTGGTGAGTCACTCCTGAGCAACAATTTTGTCTGTGAGAGATTTTAATGCCTCATGCCACCCTTAAAGGGTTACCCAGCAGATAAGTGGTGTTTGTGGTGGACACCACAGGCACCATGTGCTGACAGCATAATTAACATGATAACAGACGCTGTATATAAATCAACGTCCACCACTAGGGGCGGCACTCGTCATCTCCACACGCTGACAGCGACATCCACAGCTAGAAGCAGCAGTTGACAGTATCACCCCAAACACCTACATCAAAGTCAGCCACATCCAGAAGCAGCCACCGGTTCGTCCTTCTCATCACCAGCTAAATCCAAGCCAGCCGCATCTACAGTTGTGAGTATCTAATTTAGCTTTATATTGATTGTGCAAAGGCTCCCATATGGATGTGTCTCTGGGCACTCTGGGCTGACCAATATCCAGGTATTTACTGGTAATTGTCCGGGCTTCCAGATTGGGCCCATGTGGGCTCAGCCCAGAATATCAACATGTCATGTTTGCACTGTAAATCCTTCAATTTTCAATTGATTTACATTTTAAATTGACATTATGTGCGTTTTTGCAAAAGTGGGTTTCACCTGGGTGAGACATGGGCAAACTGGCCAAAGGTGTCCCTGAGTTTCCCATGGACTCAGCATGGGCAGCCAGGTAGGGCCCAGGTGGGCTGAGCCCATGTACTGAACTTAGTTTTTAATGGATTTCTTGCATTGCAGATATTTAAATTTATCCTCACTTGTCCCTTTTTTCTAGAAAATGCAAGTTCAATTTTTTTTGCTAATGCTATGTTATCCACCTAGGTTTCACCTGGGCTAGAGCTGGGCTAAAAGGGCTGAGGTCTGCGAGGGTTTTCCATAGGCTTGGTGGGAGCTGCCAGGTGGGCCCCAGGTGGGCCAACCCACCAACTTCACTTTCTAGGCAAATTCTTCCAACACAACTTTCATGATCACATATCAAAGAACTTTCCCCAAAAGAGTGGGGTTCATCTGGGCCAGCCCTGGGCTCAGTGGGCAAGTATTGTTCGTGAGCTTGATGTCATCGTTGAGAGTACATGGGATTTGATATTCTATAGACATTTTCTTGTCTTTATTACAATGAGCCATAAATTCACAATTCCTTTAATTTAAAACCATTGAAATGAAACAGTTTTCACTGTATGTTCTTATTATATGAAATTATCTGCACAATTTTGCATATGATTAGAGAAACAAGAAGCATTCTGATACTAACACCTTTCCCCTGGATAAGATCATAGAGGGAAGAGATGACATTAAATGCAGATAAATTCATTGACCCACTGGTAACTACTCTTAACATATGGTCATCAACTACATAATGACTAAGCTTATAGCTAAAAAAATGTTGTGTCAGTCCCCAAGACCCTCCCACCCAACAACGTGTTTCCCAACTGAAAGAGCTCACCTGGAGGGTGTTTTTCCCCATTGGTTTTGTGTCCGTATGTGTCATACGGGGGTCCCGGCAACCCATACGGGCAAAAGGTGTTTTTCTCATCAGATACGGAGATTTTTTACCAAAAAGCAGAATCCCGTATCCTATACGGGATCCCGTATGCGCATATGGGAGAAAAGTGTTTTTCCTCATCGGATGCGGGAATTATTTTCCGCATGGTGTCCGTATAAGTCTCCTTGATTCCTGAGCTATCGGAGCAGCATAAATTCAAAAAAAGGGCCCGTATGCAGCATACGGACATAAATTTTTCCTTTAAGGGTCGCACAGTGTAGAATGCGGCCCTTAACGGTTTGGGAAGGGACAGGAGAGGTGGGGGAGGGACAGGAGAGGTCGGGGAAGGGACAGGAGAGGTTGGGGGAGGGACGGGAGAGGTGGGGGAAGAGAAAGGAGAGGTTGGGAAAGAGAGAGGAGAGGTCGGGGAAGAGACAGGAGAGGTAGGGGAAGAGATAGGAAAGGTCGGGAAAGGCACTGGATTTGGAGTGTTTTCTTCACCTCTGGCGCCCAGCCAGCTCTGTTCTCTGATAGCTATTGTCTACCAGCGTTTATACAGAAGGAGTCTCTACGCAGAGTTTTAGCTCTGTAGGGCCATTATTTACAGAGTTACAGAAGAAAAGACATTTTTTTGTATAACTTCTTTGAAATTCAATTTTTATTTTTTTCATTTCTTTCATTATAAAGGTAGAAGTTGGACTTTACTTATCTATTCATTAAAACAATCCTAGAGCCATTTTTTTTACATATATATGTGCACTTTAAAAAGGGAGAAGGGAGGTGGGGGACTGTACTAACCTACAGAATGATGGTTTAGGTCCACATGACCTCCCGCAATTGGCTTGTGATCTCCATTCCCTTATATATATATGAGAGGAGTTGAGGCCAGCTTGACTTAGCCTCTAGGTGGCAGCACCAACACAGCCCGGAATTAGCAAGGTAGTAACACTTCTTTGCCTGTCCAGATGCATGGACTGTGGGAATGTGAAGGACTACACCATGCCCCTCCCTTCTCCATTTCCCGACCTCCCTTCTCCATTCCCCACCCTCCCCTCTCCATTTCCCGACCTCCCTTCTCCATTCCCCACCCTCCCCTTTCCATTTCCTGACCTCCCTTCTCCATTCTCCGCCCTCCCCTCTCCTTTTCCTGACCTCCCTTCTCCATTCCCCACCCTCCCCTCTCCATTTCCTGACCTCCCTTCTCCATTCTCCGCCCTCCCCTCTCCCTTTCCTGACCTCCCTTCTCCATTCCCCGACCTCCCCTTCTCCATTCCCTAGCATCCAAAACAGAATGCGGACCCTTTCCAGCCTACCTCTGTATGTGTCTCTATATTATGACGTCACAAAGGGAATTCCCTAGGGGTTTCCTGGAATGTAGACTGGTTTTTGTACATTTTTACAATAAGGGCAGGTGAGTGCCACATTGGTACCCCATATGCAGCAGAATTTATGCCAATCCTGTATGCACATACGGACGTGAAACGGAGGAGGAAAAAATACAGTTTTTGGGCTTCCCAATATGGGTCCTGTATACGGTCCGTATTTTTACCCCATTTTGGTCCCGTATTGGACCAATAGGGAAAAACGCCCTCCTGGGTCCCACCTAGATCTTTACAGGGTGGCAAGCCCTTCTGTGCCCCAGCTGATAGCCCTGGATGGGCCCCATGAGGCAGCCCATCTAGGGCCCACTAGCGTGTGCTGGCTGGGTTTATACTGCAGGTTCAGGTGTCTATGTTTATACTGCAGGTTCAAGTGTCTATGTTTATACTGCAGGTTCAGGTGTCTACTGCATGTTCAGGTGCC
Source organism: Harmothoe impar (assembly GCA_947462335.1). Lineage (NCBI taxonomy): Eukaryota > Metazoa > Annelida > Polychaeta > Phyllodocida > Polynoidae > Harmothoe > Harmothoe impar. Next base: position 17,413,085 of record OX381717.1, read on the forward strand.
TATGTTTATACTGCAGGTTCAGGTGCCTATATTTATACTGCAGGTTCAGGTGCCTATGTTTATACTGCAGGTTTAGGTGCCTATATTTATACTGTAGGTTCAGGTGCCTATGTTTATACTGCAGGTTCAGGATGGCGTACCTACTCGGAGTATTGCTGCTGACCTTTGCCTGCTTCCTGCCTTATGTTCAACCCACAGATGACTGTCAGGACAAAGCGACCGACTGCAAGACAGCCTATTTAGGCGCTGCAGGTCTCCGTCTCCTTATTGGATGCCAGAGTAATCAATGGCAAGTGGCAGATAACTGTCAATTCACCTGTGGAAATTGCCCAGGTAACAATTTTTTTAATTATCATGTTAAATTGACTGTATTTTAGGTAGTTATGAAACCAGCACTCCATAATACAGCTCAAGAATAGCATTGCATGCAGTTGCTTTTTGTAAAGCTCCTGAATGATGCCATCTGCTAGTTATCAGTTGAAGGAGATCCCCTTTATAGTATATATGTACTGTGAAGCTACTTTATTTCCCTGAATAATATATTTTCGCCATTTTCGTGGAAATGAAATTCACTCTATCGCGAAAATCTAAACCAGTGAAAATTAAAACTTTCACAGTATATATAAATCCATAAATGGGAATTTTTCAAAAGGGAACGTCAACTTTCACCCAGGAGATTCTAATACAATAGTCATAGGCCATTGGTATCATTAAAGCCCCAGATCTACAGCAGCAACAGCAGTTCTGTTCTGTGCCACCCCTGTCCCCATGTGGGCAGGGGTGGCAGATCTAAGTACATACCAAGAAATTACCCTGCAATGACTTATGAAGGCAGGTTTATTTCTCTTCATGCCTGGTAGTAGAAGATAGTAAATAGTAGACTCGCAACTTCTCACCAATGCAGTAGTCTAGGGTAAGGGGATTACAAGCCCTTGTTAGTAGCCCTTCTTATGAACTCTACCACTCTTTGGCAATTTTAGAGAGGTGGGGGAAAATATAGAAAGTGTTGCCCAAATGGTTTAAAGACTGCCTGTTATTCAAAAACTTAAAGGAGCAATACCACCACTCATGCAGCTACCACATAGTAGACTAGAACAGTGCTAACATTTTGAATGGGACATGCTTGATGATTTACCGCTTTAACAATGCTTATTTTGCAGGTTCCCCAGACTGTCAAATGCCCGAGCTAGAACCAAACTCTATGATTCTCTATCCGACAACATCGACAACAGGAACAATCCGTGCAGGAGGCTATGTTATATATAGATGCCTCTATCCTGACAATGACAATGGAATGCCGGTGTCAGGTACCCTGTCTCGGAAGTGCACTGGGGACGGCACTCTCTCGGGTTCACCTCCGGTCTGTCCCGGTTTGTACATGTTTTATGAGTTTTATTCTATTAGGGGGGGGGTGTGATAAATCTACTTTTCTTCGGGGACAGGCTCAAACTATGCATTTGGGTCAAAAATCACGGGAAATCACAACAACAAAAAAATTCGCAAGAAATCATTCCATTCATTAAAATTGCATGAAAAAACGTAAGGTAGGCCCCTTTTTGATAGGGCGGTGGGGTGTCCTGAAACAAAACTTCCTTTCTTTTTGGCCTAGCTGGTTTTTAATCTATATTAACAAGGCTTTTTTTGGTTGAATGTGATAATAATTGCTCAAGTCCAATATCACATTATGTTATGAAACCAGCACATCCCAATACAGCTCCAGAATCTTGCCAGTGTGCTGATTTGCAGTCATGAGAGAAACCCTAAAATTGGCCTACTGCTCACCTGTTACAAACAGTGGAAATGAGATTCTCTACCTGTAGGGGTAGGAACAAGACCTCCTATGCTTAAGGACTGGAAGGCTGTATTCAATGCCCCCCACTGAATACAATGTGGCCATATTCAATGGGCTAAGAAAAAGTAGTTTTTCCTTTACTTAATGACTTCAAATTAAAAAAATAAACACAAATGCCAACTACATTGATACCGCTCTGACGTATTTCACTCATAGGAGCTGGGCCGCATCCTACTCAGCCTGCAGCTTCGTGCAATATTACCCCAGCCTCCACTCGTGAAATATGACAGAGACAGTATCAATGGGCGTTGGCATTTATCTGTTTATTCATGAATCGTTACTCACACTTCTTTGATTTTTCATGTATTTTTAGAGGAGAGACAACAATCTTGAGTAGTGAAACTACTGCTCTGATGACGCAGGAGGTGAGACATTGCTCGTATATAACTGAATGTGCAAGCAAGTTAGCTTCAGCCTAAACTCATCACCGCCTTCAGATGAAAATAAATGTCAATCATGACAAACCAATTTTGTTGTTACTTTACTCCAATATCAAGTATTTGACATATTTAATACAAGTCTTTTGCGAAAACTTTTTCATCCCACAGAACATTTGGTCCTGCAGTTTTTTAATGTTGCAGGACCGGCTCCCTTTTTGAAGGAACGGATACCAACATATCTGGTAATTTATGCAATTAAACTAAAAAATAGCATTGTACATAGTTGTAATCATTTATGGCCAAATTAGGATAAATACCTAGTTTTACACAGTATATTATTGGCAAACATATTTCAGGTGTAGAAACCCAACCAAATTCGTTTAGTTCAGAAAAGCCCAGCATGTGACTGGACATTCAGTACTGCTACACTTGTTAGCTGCTGGACCGGTGGCATTTTAGGAGGACATTGCTACTGTCCTGCAGGTTTTCGCAGAGACTGCAATACCTTGATTATTTCCATAATCTAAACTAGTCATCCTGAGGGGAGGCCACATTCTATCAAGTTAGGATCACAGTCACATAACTGCAAGCATGGCATGGAATTGTAAGATGTTTAATTCAGAGCAGACACTTTTTGATGTAATCAAGGTGTGAATTCCATTGTCTTAGCCCAGGGGTGATATACACCATTGCATGAAAATCTTGTGGTGGAATCAGGAATTAGAGGGCAAAAGTCTTGGTCATCAGGCCAGCATGCTTTAGGGAATTTTAAATAACTGTACTATTATAACATGATACACTTTGTTGTGTTGAGGTCCATTGAACTTATCATTACTAATAAGTATGCCAGATTATGATGCAGAATAAAATCCTATGGAGAATATTAAAGACCCCGTGCTTGTGGCAAAAATCTTTGTTGTACAACTACCAATTTGGAATAACAAAAAAAATCAACATACCCACCTTATTTTTTGGGGGCGATGTTACCTGAACACAACTTTTAAATTTCTTTGGCATAAATCAGCAAGTTGCTTACTGGAGCTACGAATGATGCCATGAGGCACCATAGTGTCCTCTGAGCGTTAGAGTGGATAATTATGGCTGTGTCTCACGAGATCTATGACCGGATGCCATCTATGACCTGTTTGAAAAAAAAGCTTTAAAAAGACATAAATGGTGGAAAATGTTAATGGGTGTTTTTAGACTTTATATCACTCATTTTATTTCAATTTATATCTACATCTGTCCTAAATAAACTGTTTTCTTTGAAGCGGATCATAGATTGCACCTGGTTATTGATTGCACTTGGTCATAGATTGCACCCGGTCATAGCTAAAAACATTGGCCCATGTTTGTGAGACACAGCCCTATTCAAATTACCAGTCTGCACATAGGAGGTTTAAAAAATTATGGCTGCCTCCAGAATGACTTCCCTCCCTAGGGGATCCCGGGTGCTTATGTGACTCCCTTAGTTGAGTCAAGAAGCTATCTGACTCCCCCTAGGTGACCCATCAAGAGAGTCATCCTAGGCTCCCTGAGATAGCCTAGGCTCCCCTAAAGAGGGGAGTCATTCAGGAGGCAATGTGGACTCCCTTTTAACACTGTTTCTTGTCTCTGTGTATGATGACCATTAAATGAAGCATTCAGGCATGACCTGGGCGTTAAGTGATTTCATGGACCGTTCACATAAGCTAGAATATGACAAGCATTAACTATGGGATGGGTTAATATTTTTCAACAAAGGGGAAGGTATTGGTTGATTAGCTCAGGGTGCAAAGAAGTAGGCAAAGACTTTCCCTAATATTGAGGAATTAGGCCTCAAAAAAAATATCCATTATTATCTGAGATCGTTGGAAAATTGGTGACAGCGTTCATCCGACCTATACACGGCACTGTGGGAATGCCTGCCCAGCTAACAAAAAACGTTTTCCAAATGTTATTTTATCTTTAGGCTTGTATGAAAAAAAGTTTTCCTCCAAAACGTTTGCAAACCTTTTTTGTTACCTGGGTGAGCATATCGGAAACAGTGTTGGACTGTCGTAACATTTTCAATTTCCAACACTGATTCCAAAGGTAGAAATTGTGATCGGACCTGCTTGGGCACTGCATATTTGAATGTATAATAGTAACATCATCTATTTTCATATTACTAAATACAGAAATCAGTTGATTATTGACCCCAATGTCAACTGGGAAGGCACACAGTGGGTCAATATACTTAGTGTTGTAGCACTCACCTGTGTCTGGCTTAGTAGCAGTGGCCACCAAAGTGTCACACAGTAACACTACAGGTGGGACTCCCTCCCTAACATAAGTCAGAGAGGCCACAGGTGATTCCACATCCTAGCTACTATACATACAAACATTTTTACAATCAGGTGTAGGGTCATTGCATTTGAAAACATGAGAAAAGCTGCATACCTTTGAATCACAACCTAAACAGTTATAACAATCACAAGCTAATACATGCCCAGACTCATTTACCCTTAAACCCTGTTGATTGGAATAAGAGTGATTACTATTAGTACTGGTGCCATGTGACCTGTTAGCGTTAGGTCTACCTTCCCCCCTTTTTTGGAATTTTTTGATTCCTCTCTGACTTTTTGGAGACCCTCTGTCCAGAAATTAAGAGTATTGAGCTGTTCATTTCCAAAGCCAAACTCCTCCAGGCCCTTCCCTTTACACACTCTTGGCAAAGGTCCACATCATACTCAGCAAATACATTGGTATTATATAAGTCACTGGAGGCTTTGAAGGATAAAGATCCCAAATGTTTCAGGTACCTCTTCATCTCTTCAAGCTCAGAGATAGTTCTCTCTTCAACACCTGCAACGGCCCATTGCAAGGAAATATACATCAGTTCTGCATAAGACAATGACTTAGGCTCCCTGCCCCTCATAAACCTCTTCGAATCAAATCTATGTGTACCCTTAGTGAGACTCTGCAGAAAAGTCTCTACCTTTGAATTCTCTTCGATCAATTACCCAGGTACTTGATCTGGGGCGATGATCTGGAGAGTTGTCAGTAGTATATATTGTATCCGAACGGGACTATGCTTAAGTACTGTTTATTACTCAATCGAGATGCAGCCAATCAGAGGCCTCCATTTGGTCACGTGACCGGAAGTGACCTACTTAGGGGATTAGTGGTGACGTCACGTGACCTACTTAGCCAATCAGAAGCCGCCATTTGGTCACGTGACCGGAAGTGACGTCATATGACCTACTTATGGACCGGAAGTGACGTCATATGACCTACTTAGGGGACCGGAAGTGACGTCATATGACCTAATTTAGGATCACGTGACCAGAAGTGACCTGATGAGTCACGTGACCGGAAGTGACGTCACATGACCTAATGGACAACCGGAAGTGACCTCATGTGACCTCATTGAGGATCACGTGACCGGAAGTGACCTGATTGATCACGTGACCAGAAGTGACGTCACGCGACTTAATGAAGAGATTAGCGTCTTTAAGGGGTCACGCGCTTTAAAATGTTATATATATTTTTTTTGGAGGAGGCGAGTCTCTTATTTTTTTTGTAAACCAATAAAAAACACAACAATATAAGTTTGTTTTTTCATTTTATTTTTTATTAGAGACTGGAAGTGACTTATTGAACTAGGTACAAGTGTTCTTTAGCGTGTATAAGGGGGGGGAGGGGGAGGGGAGGGGGGGGGGAGGGGGGCACTTTTAGGATGCATGGGGTGGGTGGGGGGGGGGAGGGGGGAGGGGGGCACTCTAGGGGGGGGAGGGGGCACTCTAAGGGGAGTTTGTCTCTTTTAAGAAAAAAAGAAAGAAAAGATTTTTTTTTATTTTAATCAAGAGACACACTTCTTCCTCTTGAGAGGAAGAAGTGTGTTTCTTAATTTTTTTGTTTAGGAAGTGATGGTCTTTAGGATCACGTGACCGGAAGTGACCTGATTAGTCACGTGACTAGAAGTGACGTCACATGCCCTAATTAGGAGATCAGCAGCGACCGGAGGAAGTGACACTTTAAGAGGACACGCCACTTAATTGTTATAATTTTTTTTTTTTTTACTTACTAATAAAAGAAGACGTATGAAAATAAAACACAACAATAATTTTATTTTATTTTATTTATTTTTTTTTTTTCAATTCTAATAAACACTCTATTTTTAAAAAGATGCGCTCAATCAATCAATAACACACTTTTTTTTTTTTCATATCTCTAAAGGACTTGTTGTCACACCGTCAGAATGCACGCGACGCTTATAATACAAGTAGCGCACGCCATCTTTCTCTATGGTGTAAGTGACCATTTTGTTTCGTACCACTTTGAAATTTCTATTTACCGCAAGGAGAGTTTTTCGTTTGCGAAGAACATCCAAGAAGTCATCTGGTTCTTTAGGGTTTTGTTTCTTCTGTACACCTTTTGCACTCCATTTTTTGGATTTTCTTTCACCGGTGCCGCTGACTCGATCGTAGCAAATGTAAGACTTAGGGTTGAGACTTAGGATCCTGTCACCTTCCCACTCCGCTTTCATAAGCCCCGAAGTTCTCAGATCGTGAAGGTAACGTCTCTCACAACATCCGCCGGGCGGCGGACACCATTCTCGCACTCTTTCCGTTTTTATCTTCACGAAAAGCTCTAAGTGATCGTCACACACCGCTGTGGGAATCTACTTTCGTCTCTCTCAAGTGAGGTTTGACTAGGTCATCCAACGTGTCACCACTGAGAGCCATGTAAAGACTGTCGGTGTCCATTTGACAAAGAGCATAATCGCGCTGATCGACGAATCTATCCAAAAAGTCGTATGTGAACTCTAACATTTTTAACTTCGCGTACTGGTATACCATGAACCCTATTTGAATAGGGAGGTTGTTCTTGACTGTTTTCGGTTGTAGTTCGACTTCAAACAGATCAGAACTCAACTCGGACGCCTTTTTGAAGTGCCACGAATTGGCCAATAGTTTGAACTTCCGACTGTCAGTGTATCTCACCGCCGTGTGTTTTTCTTTGTTGCAGATTGTTTTACCGTACGTGGCGTTTCCCATTAACTTGTAACAGTCTGACAGAATTTTCTCGTTCTCGTTCACGTCGCCACGTCTTCGCGCAGCCGTTACTTCGTCCGCGAAACCGGCAAAGGAGCGTTTAGGTAGGTATTCTACGAACAGCTGTACTTTGGTGACTATCAAACCGTGCTTTAAATACCACTTGAGAAGTGGCGTTCCCAAGAGAATATTTTTTCCGTGGTAACTCCCTATCAGACATCACTGAGGCGTGTTCAACAGCTTTTCTTCCTGCGTAAAGTCTGACATGTGAGGTCCTATGTCTGATTTTGAAACGGATATGTTCTTGAAAACGGGGGTCATTTCTTCGAAGTAGTCTCGTAGGTGAGGCGGCGTAGTGATGTCCACTTGAACTAAACCGAACATTTTCCCGTCTTTGACAGCGGAAAGTATGTCGCTCTCGCTCATAGCGTTTCGAGACACTTTCAAAGCGTCAACCTTCCAGTGTTGTTGGGAGGCCTTAACCCGTTCATCTCGACGCTTCATCTCTCTCCATTCGCACTCCCACATGACGACCAGCTTGTAACCTAGCGCTTTCAAGTAAGCGCTTACTCTAGCCGTTCTGTCGCGTCTCTCCTCCCTCAGTGAAGCGCGCTGATATCGGTGCGACGGTATGCACTCGTGAGCGTGGAACCAACACCCGTGAAACTGGAAAACCGTATTAGAGGCCGCGTGAAACCCGTCGACGCGAATTCTTCGACAGCCTAGAACCATCTCGCCGCCGTTGAAAGCGTGGCGCACTTTCCCGTCGCGGTCGTGCTCTACGAAGCGTAACCACTCCAAAGCGCTGTGAGAGTTTCTTTGCCTAATTTCGGGCTTGAACTCGGTCTCAGGTCGTCTCACCGCGTAATAGCCCGTGCAGTGCGCTTCGCTCATGCAGCGCAAGTACAGAGAGTAAGCGTCTAGGCCTAGGATGTGCTGGCACGTTCTCGCTTCTTCGCCGTACTTGTGCTCCCTTATCCACGTGGTGCCCTTCTCGTGAAATCTATGGAAGATGATGGAAGGACCACCGACTAGATTTTCTTTGATCAGAGCATGGAGGACGGCGTCGAACTGGGGGAACGTTGTGAATGCAGCTTCTAGGTTTTGGAAGAGGAACCGTAAAGTCAAACTGGCGAGAGAGATCCCGTCTTTCAACATGTCAATGCCGCGATCTTGGATTAGCGTGACTTTTCAGAGCCTCTATGAAAGGTTTGACGTCTTTGTTGTTGTAGTGGATCAAGTAATCTCTCATAGTTTGCATCTTCTCGTCGGACCAAACTTTCTGACATGCGGCGTAGTCGGATTCGGACATTTTGACGCCCGTCAGTTCGCTGTCAAAAGCCGATCTCGGTGGCAGTGTTCTGTTTCCCAGTTTCCTGGTAGACGTCATCCATTCGTAAGGAAAGTGACCTTTCTCTTCGTTTCTGGTGAAAGCTCGCAAATAATTCGCGTAGTTGTAACCGGGTGCCAAATAGTTGACTACGTCCAAGAAAACCGTGTGCTGTGTGTAAACCGCCAAGTATTGATTGCTTCTCTTTATGACGCTGAATTCTTGGTTTCTTCGGTCTCCGGAGGCAAAGAACGAGTGAAGGCGTATTTTGATCAGGTTCAAGTCGTAACGCCCCGAGTTGAAGCCCACAACTGGAGCTTGACGGATGTATCTCAGAAGCCGCTTCTTCAGTTGAACTAGCGGGTGTCTGGTCTGAGCCGCAGCGAAGCCCCCACCGCCACTGCCGCCGCCGCTGCTTGGAGAAGGGGTGAATGCTGCCTCCTCTAGCAGGAGAGCTTCACTTATCGCCGCATCTAACTTCGCTAACGTCGGTCGGTAAAGTTCTAGCACAGCTTCCCCGATGACTTTGGCGTTCTCGTTTATGTGATTTAAAACTCGGTCCAACAAGGGGTCGGAATCTGCGTCGGATTCTCTGACGAAGCAGACCGGCCCCTCCCACCCCGGAAAGTAGGATGCGACGCTAGCCGACAAAGGAACGTGATCCCACAGCAGGGACACGTGTTCGGTCGATGGTTCTCTGCACGGTCTGAAGAAAGCCTCGAAATCAAAGGTGATCTTGTAAGGGTAGATTCCGGAATGTCCGTCGGGAGGAAAAATGGAGAAGTCTGCTAGGGCTTCGAAAATTGTTCACGAATTTTGGTAGATGCCACCTACGTAGTGCAACTTGACTTGTCGGCAAGAGGAAAGCTGGTTCCTGTGTCTCTTCAGCAAGAACTCGGTGGTGAACGCCGCCTTACACTTGCAACATTCGTATATGCCCGCGTACGCGTTGAAGTCCGTGACCAGCGAGACGTGCAAACCGCCTTTCGCCGTCAGGTGTAGGTTGACTTTACCTGGGGCGGCCAGAGTTCTGGAAGGTGGTCTGATCAGAGTAACGCGTCTTCTCAACTTCCGCCCCGGCACCTGACGCGACGCGGTGTAAACCGCTATTTGTATGTCAAACAAGTTCTCTAACGCGGGTAAGTCGCGGATGTTCAAACCCGGAAAGGTTTCAGGTGTGGCAGCGGGACAGAACTGACGTAACAAATCTGAAGCGTGCTTGCTGGTGTTGTATAAGTGAAAGGAAATGCAGCGGAAGACGCAGAGGTTGTCCTTGTTGGGAAAATCTAACACACCTCTTCTCTTTCCAACTCGACCGGCCTGAGTGATCCTACCGCCTATGGGAAATTCCCCCAATCCCATGTAAACGCAAATGTTCAAATTGGTAGGAAAAATAACGTCCCACTTGGTGTCAGAGTCGCAAAGTTTCCGTACTACCTCGCAAGCGACGGTGTTTTCCATCTTTGAGAGGAGCTCTTCCAAAGTTTCTGAATTAGTTATAGTAGGGAGCGGTTGTATGAGAATTGCGTTGTTCTGGGAGGCGTGAAAGAAGCGCAGTTTGCTCTTGTCTTCTCTGTGTTGTAAGAGTAAGCCTACCGAGAAACCCACTTTGTATCTGAATCTTTGCGTGAAGTGAATGCGACGCATAGTATCTACAGCGTCACTCAATTCGCTGGTTGGTAGTCTGAAGTTTGTTACACTCACGCAAGTCCCATGCATTCTGACACCCGTTCGTATTGTAGGCCAATTCGCGGAGGGATAGTCACCCCATCCAGAGATTCGCGTCGACAGGTGATCTTTCGGCAATCGCCTTCGCCGCATAGAGGGCAAAACTTAGGTATTACTCTACATTTTTCTACGTGTCTGTCGTGATTGTACGGTCTTTTAAAAATTTTGAAACACTTTTCGCAGACGTACTGCGTCATGTTTTTTTGTTTTTTGTTTTTTCACTTAGTTACCAATTATTTAAAAAAATTAAAAAAAAGTTTTTTTTTGAGGTTTTTTTTCCAACTACTTAGCCGTCTATCTATCTATCAATCTATCTATCTATCTATCTATCTATCTATCTATCTATCTATCTATCTATCTATCTATCTATCTATCTGTCTATCTATCTAACTATCTGTCTGTCTGTGTATCCGTCTGTCTGTCTCATACAGCGTACGTCAAACACTGTGTGTGTGCGCGCGTGAGCGTTGAGCGTCTCTCATTCCAAATCTATACCGAGAAATTTGAGAATAATCTCTGTTTTGTCATCCAACTCTTTGAGCGCTCTGGCGGACAGCGTCACCCCCTGCTGTGTGGGTTTTTTGTCAGGACCTTCGTACTTGCGCACGTGGATGAGGTTCTTACCGCTGTAGTAGCTCACAGCTGCGTACACTTCGCCTTCCTCATCCAGCACTGTGAACCAGGGGGTGTGATTAGGTCTTCCTTGCGCGGACGCTGTGTCGCGTATGCGCACCACTGCGCGGATCTCGGCGATGCGCGCTATTAGCTCGCGCAGCGCGTCGGCGGTGAAGTGCACTGGCTTGCCTCTGGTCAGAGACGCCTCTTTCACCTGGCCGTCTTTTGTGTAGCGCGGCCTACTAGACAGTCTAGCCTCGTCCTCCCAGATCTCCAGCGTCAAAGTCCCGTCTAAGCAGAACTCTAACCCGAGAGGACGGGTTTTCTCTGCTTCTTCTTGTCCATCTTCTTCTTTTTCTTGTATTTTTCTCTTCTTAGTAGGCCTTGTTGTTCTGGAGCCCGCCTTAGAACGTTTCAGACCCGCAAGAAGAGTAACACCATCAGCGTGAGCTGAATCAGCAGCAGAACCAATAACAGGAGCAGCGTCTGCGCTGGTATCCGACGACTCGTTGGAACAGGGCAGCCACACGCCGTCGGTGCTGAGTGTAGCGGTAGAAGATGAAGCGCCGCCGCCCTCGTAAGGTGGTGGTGAGGGCAGTCGCCACGGACCGGACGCGCTACCAGTGGAAGTGAGGTCGAAAGTAGTGGAAGAGGGGAGCCGAAAAAACGTACCGTCCACCCGTAGCCCTTCGGGTTCGCTGTACGCCTCGTCGTCAGCGTCATTCTCTGTCTCACCCTGTTGCTGCTCCTCCTCCTCCTCCTCCTCCTCTTCTTCTTGCTTTAGAGCATATATGTCTACTACGCGCTGCTGGGGCTGAGTGTCCGAATAGCTGTAAGTCTCAGCGCGAGCGGCGTCGATGGCGTTGGTTGATATAGTGGTGTAGAGGTGCTGTGCAACGTGCTGCGGTTCATCAAAATCAGCAACAGTAGTGGGGAGGTAAAAACCCGGTTGCCAGTACTGGGCTGTGCCAGGAGAGTTGTCGTCAGTAGTAGTAGCGGCAGTCGCAGCAGCAGGTGCAGCAGCAGCAGCAGCAGGCGCAGCAGTAGCAGGCGCAGCAGCCTCAGCAGCAGCAGCAGTAGCAGGTGCAGCAGTAGCAGGCGCAGCAGGCTCAGCAGCAGCAGCACCAGCAGCACGAGGATCACCAGCACCAGCAGCAGCAGCACGAGCAGCAGCAGCAGCAGCAGGCGCAGCAGTAGCAGAGGCAGCTCGCTTAGCAGCAACAACCGTCGCGAGTGTAACAACGTCGCTACCACGACGACTTCTACCAGTAGTACCGCTACTACTACCACTACTACTACTACTACTACTATTACTACCGCTACTACTACTACCACTACTACTACTGCTGCGAGCGCTCGCTACAGCGGGAGGGTGATAAGACCAAGCGGTTGCGGCGGTAGTCTCATCTTCAGTAGCAAGAGGAGACGCTGACGCTAAACGAGCGCTGTTCCACGTACTCTCTTGTTCTTGAACTTGCTTAGATCCTTGGACGGCACTAGTTGTTGTCTTTTGCTCATGGTGGTGACTGTAGAGAGCAGCAAAAGACTGAGTGAGTGAATGGGTGTTTCCAGCCCCCTTATATACGCCTTCTCGCTTCTAGAGCTAAGCTACTTACTGCCCTGTTCAGCTGCCGCCGGCTGACCGGCGACCATTCACAAAGAGAAACAAAAGACATAATACATGACGTTTTCAGCTGGATCCCTTTCCCCCCCTTTTGAGAGATCGACTGACATGAGCTAAGCTACTTACTGCCCTGTTCAGCAATTCAACGCGCATTAGCTGTATAAAGGATTAAGCGGTTGCTGCCGCTGGCTGACCGGCAGCCATTCACAAAGAGAAACAAAAGACATAATGCATGACGTTTTCAGCTGGATCCCTTTCCCCCCTTTTTGAGAGATCGACTGACATGAGCGGGCGGTGTAACGACTGTGCTAATTCAACGCGCATTAGCTGTATAAAGGATTAAGCGGTCATGAGCTTAGAGTGTGTATACAAAAAAAAAACTACAGGAGGCGTGTGGCCTGAAGCAGGACCCCCTAAGACGAGTGTGTCTGTCTGTGAGTAGAGTCGTGTGCATGTGGTGAGCGACTTAAGTGTAAAACAAAAAAAAAATCACCGCCTCCTGCCGTGGTGAGTAGACCGGCCGGCCGGCGGCCGGCTAGTTCAATAGGGGTGACAGCTGACTAAGGCTGTGCATGAAAATCCGATTTTCACCTGACCTCTGACGTTTGTTACAATGAATGCCAAAGGGAGAGAAAGTCGTCCTCAGGTAGGGGGTAGGAGGTAAGGCTATGGATAAGGAAAAAACGACATTTTCAGCTGGCCTCCACAGATGGCGATGACATACTCCTCGTCATCTAAGCTCTTAAGAAGCTCTTAAGGAGCGGAGCGGCTGAAAAGCGTCATGTGGACAGGTCGCTAGACAGCTGGGGTGCTGTTGGAAATAGGATTAAACTCCCTCTGTATAAAAGCTCTGATTTCTGTTGGAAAAAAAACCACAGTAACGTCTACTACCACCACCACCACTACCACCACCACCACCACCACCACCACCACCGCCGCCGCCGCCGCCACCGCTGCCGCCGCCGCCGCCGCCACAGCTGCCAAGACGAGACGAGATGGCGGGTCAAGCTATTCCACTTTCAATCTCGCCTTCACCCCCTTGTCCACCTGAAAAATTAATGCGGCTTCACGACGTGAGACGCGCGGTGCAGGCTGATGAGGAGAGTAGAGAGGTAGGACAGCAGCGCTTAGCATATAGCGACGCCTTGCTTCGTCAACTAGGTAAAGAGTTGAGCGGCTCTTGGAGAGTGTTGGGCAGTAGCTTAAAAGTTACCGCCGCCCGTATGGATGCTCTAGTAGAGCGCAGTGTCAAGACACCGGAGGAGCTGTGTACGGCGATGTTCCGAGCTTGGTGGGTTGAAACCCAGCATCGTCATAGATGGGGAGAGCTCGGCCGCGTCTTCACCCGCATTAGACGAGTGGAACTGTTGGCTCAGTGGATGACCCTTCTCCACAGGCAGGGGTTGGATTTCGAGAACCCCGACTCGCACGCGATGCATAAGCACTTGGGCGCCCTTGGCAGACGCCAAGGTAGCAGGTGGAAAGAGGTGGGGGGTCATTTAAAAATGTCCCCTGAGAAGTTAGATAAGATCGCTGAAGAATGCGAATACGGAGGAAGTCCCGCTGAGTGGGCCTTCCAAGTGTTGAAAATGTGGCAAGCTGAAGCTGACAGTGCCGGCAGTACACCTTTTGAACTCCTTCGAGTGTTGACTGAGGACATGGGAAAGTTTGACCTCGGCATCACGATATTACTTGACTTTATCAAGCAAGAAACAACGACGAGAACAACGGACGTGTGAATTGTTGTGTTTTATTTTCATACATCTTCTTTTATTAGTAAGTGAAAAAAAAAAAAAAAAAAAATTATAACAATTAAGTCGAGTGTCCTCTTAAAGTGTCACTTCCTCCGGTCGCTGCTGATCTCCTAATTAGGGCATGTGACGTCACTTCTAGTCACGTGACTCATCAGGTCACTTCCGGTCACGTGATCCTAAAGACCATCACTTCCTAAACAAAAAAATTAAGAGACACACTTCTTCCTCTCAAGAGGAAGAAGTGTGTCTCTTGATTAAAATTTAAAAAAAATCTTTTCTTTCTTTTTTTCTTAAAAGAGACAAACTCCCCTTAGAGTGCCCCCTCCCCCCCCTAGAGTGCCCCCCTCCCCCCTCCCCCCCCACCCACCCCATGCATCCTAAAAGTGCCCCCCTCCCCCCCCCTCCCCTCCCACTCCCCCCCTTATACACTCTAAAGAACACTTGTACCTAGTTCAATAAGTCACTTCCAGTCGCTAATAAAAAATAAAATGAAAAAACAAACTTATATTGTTGTGTTTTTTATTGGTTTACAAAAAAAATAAGAGACTCGCCTCCTCCAAAAAAAATATATATAACATTTTAAAGCGCGTGACCCCTTAAAGACGCTAATCTCTTCATTAAGTCGCGTGACGTCACTTCTGGTCACGTGATCAATCAGGTCACTTCCGGTCACGTGATCCTCAATGAGGTCACATGAGGTCACTTCCGGTTGTCCATTAGGTCATGTGACGTCACTTCCGGTCATGTGACTCATCAGGTCACTTCCGGTCACGTGATCCTAAATTAGGTCATATGACGTCACTTCTGGTCCCCTAAGTAGGTCATATGACGTCACTTCCGGTCCATAAGTAGGTCATATGACGTCACTTCCGGTCACGTGACCAAATGGCGGCCTCTGATTGGCTAAGTAGGTCACGTGACGTCACCACTAATCCCCTAAGTAGGTCACTTCCGGTCACGTGACCAAATGGAGGCCTCTGATTGGCTGCATCTCGATTGAGTAATAAACAGTACTTAAGCATAGTCCCTTCCGATACAATATATACTACTGTTGTCCCTTGACCTGATAGGCTTGTCTAGCTTGTCCACGATCGGCTTGTCTATGATTGGCTTGTCCACGACTGGCTTGTCCAGGATGTCACTCCCTACGGCTTCCAACCGGCCTTGTATGCGGCCACGCACCCTGCGCTCCAGCGCCTCCATCCTTTCTCGATGTTATTGTTCTGGGTCAAACTCCTCCAGATAGTCAGCATATTCTACAGTGGTGGGAAACTTATCATCTGTATGTAATTCAGCCAGACTGGTCTCTAGTTCCTTCTGAGTGACGGTGGCCATCTCTTCCTTAGAAGCGTTCGGATCATGAGACAAAGGTTTCCTTCTCGAGGGTAATCTCTTCCAGTTATCTATTGGAGGCTGCTTGCAGTTTTTGCCACGGGGAACAGGATCGTCACTTCTACACCCATAGCTCCAAGCAGAGGCCATGTTACTTGCAAGAAAATTAATAATATGAACGACAGTTTGAACAGCACGCCTGCACATGCAGAGCTGAGAGGAAGCGTCCTAACTAGCTGAGTTAAAAAAACAACTGTGTCAGTTGGCGCGCTGCAATAGGCAATGACACAGACCCCCCTGGAGAGGGACTAACACAATAATCAAACCCAGCACATATATATATGCCGCCTGCCAGCAGCAGCGGCTAATACAGGGGCGGACACTTACTTAACAAATATACCCATGTAAATCCTTCATTAGCATAGTCAAAAATGTTTTCCTACCAAACATTTGGGAACGTCTGTAAAACATTTTTTGTTACCTGGGTGAGCATATCAGAAAAAGTTTTTGATTGTTGTAACATGTTCAATCTCCAACACTGATTCCAAAGGTAGGAATTGTTATGGGACCTGCTTGGGGCGCTGTGTATTGCTGGGCAGGGACCTGTTTTATCAGTTGTTGTGAACAGTATAACATAACATTACATAGTGTATGTAGACCGTTGGCTGTAAAATATCTATGCCTTGATCCCAAATTCTGAACACATTCTAACATAGCAGAACTCATGTTTATGGCTCAAACCCCTGACTTATGTTGTTTTAGGATAGAGGAAGGTCAAATCAGAAAGATCTTGATATGTTTAAACAAGTTCACCCTTTTATCATTTTTATCGTTTTTTACAACAGGGGGGAGTTTTCTCATGAGCGGGTCGAAATTTTTTCAGTCCCCCCCATGGGAGGACTGGAATTTTTTTTGGTCCCCCCCTCAGGCAAGTTGAAATTGAGTGCAGCTGACTCATTTAAGTTTTAGTAACGCCAGGCTTTTTTGCTAAAAAGGGTTGCAATTCTCTTGGTCCCCCCCCCCCCCCTCAGGAGGGGTCTAAATTTTTTCGGTCCCCCCTTTCAAGGGGTCCACCTTTTGTTGGTCCCCCTAAATCCATCAACCCCCCACTAAAACCTACCAATCAGAGTTCACAGTGTTCAGTAGTGTCTTATGGTCTATATACATGCTATATGAGATACATACCTCCTTCACAATGCTGTCTATATCTGTAGAAGAATCTGCCATTTTGCTGGCTGCCCTGTATATAAATTACATAAATATATATATGTATATATATATATGTAGTTATAGAACTGGCCACGTTTAGTGCATCTGCCAAACTAAGCCTCTGCTAAAGCTACATGATATAAAAATTGACTTTGGAGATTTCTGGAGCATGACCCTACAGCGAAGACTATCATACTAATAGATAAAAATAAGGAGGTGCTGCGACCCAGATAAATAACCCAGCCTGGGAAGGGACCTCAATGCAACCTGCGATAAGGTCCCTTTTGGCAGATCTTGCCACATATGTTAGAACCTGTGGTAATCTCAGATAGTGGCTTTACCAAACTTCTTTTCTCTTTAGAAAACCAACGATGTGCAGTGAAGATATATGTCATAAACTCAAAACCAATTATGGTCATCTCAGGAAACATCATCAGTTAAACTTTCCCATTTCTTCAATAATTATCTAGATTTTGAAATGTATATCTGTTAAATAGTGAATATTTAAGTGATAATATAGCTGTTCTGTTTTCATATTAAAATCATAACCATAAGAGATAACTCCTAACCAATATTCATATTGACTTTTGTACTTGTAGTTTATCAATAGAGAATAGATTTCAGGACGCGACTGCCGTGTATCGACCTATAACACACGAGTTGCATAGCGACGAGTGTGTTATAGGTCGATACACGCAACTTCGTCCTAATTTGGCCATTCTAAAGGATATTTACATGGACTATATCGAGCAAGGAGGGGGCCATGTTGATTTTGACATCCCACCAACCCTGGTCTCTGATTGGTGGAGCTGAGCTGGGAGCATTCATTATTTCAAATTGACTAAACCACTTTCCCGCCCAATCTATCCTCAGTGTTAACGTATACTCACGCCGCGCAACTTGCTGTTTTGATAACTAACCACTACCCCAGCCTAACTTATAACCAGCGTTTCCCTCCCGTTGTACCATGGTCTCTGTGACCAGGCAGCTGGCGCGTTCGACTCACACGCTACATGTCCTGAGTTCGACCCTGGGCCTGAGGGAAAATGCCCCTTTTTTAAAGTGCATATATATATATATGTAAAAAATTGACCCTAGAATTATTTTATCAATAACTTCTACCTTGCTAATAGAATTTTAATTTTTTTTTAAATTGAGTTTTAAAGAAATTATACAAAAAAATGTCTTTTCTCCTATAACTTATTGAATAATGGCCCGACTGGGCTGAAATCTGCCTATGGACTCCTTGTTTTGTCCCCCACTATTACCAGCGCCTTGACAGTGTGGTACGTAGAGCGTCCGGCTTCAAGCCTTGGGGTAGCGTGTTTGAATCACCATGTAACCTCAGATTTTAAGGGTGACGACATTTCTGAATTGCTCTGGACCACCGGAAATGGGCTAATGTCCCCCAGAAACGTGCTGATATCCACTGGAAACCTGCTGATATCACTAGATATCAGCACGGGGATATCCCTAAAAAGGCACAATGAGTGGCCCAATCGTATAATAATCAAAGGTGACACAACAAATCCTTGTTCCTACAATATTAATATGGGTATCTGGTTAAGATGGCCCCAAGGAGAAAACAACCCCATATTGGCATATGACATTTTTACGCCATGATGCATGAATGCAGCTTTAGTGAGAAACATACCAGTGCTGCAGTCAAGCATCATGCTGACCCTATGGGGTTGAGACACTCTCGTAGGATCGGCATGATGCACCAATGCACCATTGGCTAGTTACTCGCCGAGGCCGTATCATGATGATCTTCATGCATTTTTTTAGCGACATGCCGTCCTTCAAGAGTTAATGCCTTTGGGTGTAACTGGGAACACCCTAGAGTAGCTTGGGGAATGGGGGTCGGGGGGGGGGGGTGCATGTCAAACCACTGACACAGCTGACATGCCTCCCAATAGGCGGGGCAGACACTAACGCTGACCCTGGAGCCATTTAGCCCGCATTTTTGGGTCCAGTCCCATAGTATTCTTAACAATTACCTTTGCATGGGTCTGGGTGGTACACCTGAAATTCTATCAATGATATTTGAATAAACCTAATAATGATAGTCATATGATATGTCGTTGGAAAGAGAAAATATCAGCAAATGAGGCGATATGGTCTCAACCTAACGTAGATAAATTAGGAATATGTATGATTCTCTCTTTCAAGGAAAATGGTCCACAGCTAAATTTCAGATATCAGAGGTTTAAAATGTAAACAGGTTTTCAAAAATAGGATTAAAATGCTGATATCAGCAAGAATTCCTGTTAAATCAGGTGTGACTTAATATATATACCTTGTCTGATAACGTGCTTGTAAATATTCTTCTTCTGAGTGTAAAAGTGTAAAAGTTCTATCTAGTCTGAAAATGGAGATAATGAACTCCATGCCTGTTTTACGTCTTATAAATCAGACCATCATTAAGGTATCCAGAAAAGTTTACACAGTGGTTTACTATAAAAGCACAATCCATTATTTTTTATGGCCCCCACCAGAATTACAGTTTTGTGCCCAAATCGAGTCCTTATTTGCATCTTTTTTTCATTAAAAATCCACTAAGTTCCACAGTTGAAATTATTTAGTTGCCCCAGTAAATGAAAAAAAGGCGTCATGGTCCTCATGATGCTTGAATGCAGCACTGGCGAGCAACCAGGGCTGCATTCTGCATCATGCAAAGAAATGTCATCTTTTAGCGACCTGCGTCTTTAGAGGGCTAACGTCAAATCGGGGAAAAAAGTCACAATTTTACATATACAAGGTGTTATTCGAGGGACAGCTCTTTTTGCAACATTTTTGGTTCATAGACTATGATTAAAACAGTAACAAATGTTATGATGAGATATTACGCTCTTATAGTCTAGATATACTAGAATAGGATGCACACATACGATTTGACTAAATTATTACAATTTCTCTCTAGTTAACGCCATAAATACCCTTTAGGATCACAACCAAGGATATGTCCTCTGAAGGCAACTTATTATATATCATTTTGGTGAAATGATCAGGCTTATATCACACTCGGCTTATATCACTCATATAGTAAGTACTTGCTAAGTAACACCAACACAAGCATGTACCGTAAAACCTCTTGTATAAGCCTAACTCTCGTATAAGCCACACCTAGACTTTGGGGGGATCCTATAAGCCGCACCAGGTGTCTGATTATGGTGACTTTAAGTACTGTACCATAGCGGCAAAAACTCGCGTATAAGCCGCAACCAGACTCTGGGGCGATCCCATAAGCCTCACCAGCGATCTGACTCGCGTACAAGCGGCGGCTAGTATGGGAGGTACACTGATATTACTAGGCTCCCTATAAACGCCCAACCTCTCAGTCACTAGTGCTTACCTAGTTAGTCATTTTTTGGCTCCCTATACGACCAACCTAGATTAGTTATTATTGTCAGGTTGGTCACTACTGACCAACCCACCTTAGTCTTTTTAGTTCCAGGGGAAGCCACTGAGTGGTCATCACAGGTGGCCCCAACTAGTGGTATACAAATACAACACACCAATGATGGACCTAGGTTAGCCACTACTGACTGACCCCATGGTCATTTTTGAATATAACTTTGCCATTGTGACTAACACTCATATGACCAACCTAGGTTAGTCTGTCCTGAATAACCCTTTCAACCTATGGATTTTCAGTGTACTTTCCTGCACCAGACCCCATAGGCTGCACGCAGAAAGGACGCCCAAAGTGCGGCATGCCCTAGTAATACACGGGTGTCACCGACCTGGTAATGGTCCAGAACACAGCTATAGACCAATGCACTAAAAAAGGGTGACTTTTTCAAAATGAAGTTGTTTTAAGCTGAATGCACGCAATATTGTCTATAAAAGCTATATTTGCAAACATCAGGAGATTCCCATGACAATTATCTATCAAATAGTTTGTAGTAAAATGCTGGATTTCGAGGTTATATTTATGTATTTGCTGGTCACACTTCATAAATGTTCAAGAACGTTATCACCCACTTTTGTGTAAAGCCACCCTTTCTAGCTGCATTGGTCTATAGTTGGGTTAAATTATAGGGAGTTTTCAGTCTTCCTATGGCTCTCAGACATTAACTCCTGGATGCTTTATCATTTTGTTTGTCTATATTGGATCATGATGGGTCCTCTTTATCAGTTCTATGCACATTTAATTCTTAAATGTGCATTAGGACCTCCAACTCGACTCCACTCATGATATGTGCTAGTGGTAACAGGCATAGTTAACCCTTGAAGAAGGGCATCATACCTTATTTTAAAAAAGTGTTTTATTCGGGTAAAAGAAAACAGTTACAAAAGTAAATGTATCAACCTAGCATGTGCATGTTGCATTACATCCGCTAGGGCCACTTACATGCCATAATTAGCAATTATTTCTCTGATTTTGATTATGAGGTACACATTTTGTCACCTTAATACATCATGCCCTGGGTCGTTATGATGGATGAACGTTGCCCTAGTAGGTAACTCACCAGGGCTGCATTCATGAATCATTCCAAAAAGGGTTGGCATGATCGATTCACCAATGCACATCGGCGAGTTACCCGCCAGGGCTGCATTGTTGACCACTCCCTAGCTGACCTGGGGTGCTTCTGTATACAACACAGGTACGCCTTGGGCACAAACTATGTACATGTACATACATATATATATATATATATATATATATATATATATATATATGTATGTACATGTACATATATATACAGCATAAGGAGAATGATTTTACACTTCCTGGAAACTCCCTATTGTCTGAGATAGTTATGGCTGTGTCTCACGATCTGGCCAATGTGAACGTCTCATCTTTGACTGGGTGCCATCTTTAGCCAGGTGCCATTTTTGACCAGGTGCCATCTTTGACTGGGCACCATCTTTGACCGGCTTGATGGGTTTATTTAGGGGAGAAGCAGATATAAGTGGGCTACTAATTGCTAATTCAAAGTGTTATAATGTCCATTGACCTTTACAGCCCATTTATTTCTTGATCTGCCACACGGATGAGATGGATACAAGTTTATGGTCTGAGTGACGTCTTTGATATGGTAACATCTTTAAGCGTCGAAACAAAACCACTGAATTTGGGCCTTTATAGAAAGAAATGGGAGGGGGCGGGGGTCACAGTATTGTTTAACACCATATATCACGAATTTTTTTTAATCAAATCTAAAAATATCTTTAAGCTTGCCAGTCAAAGACATCACCTGGTCATATGCATCAATTTGTATCGATCTCATGAGACACGGCCTCTGGTATATTCAAACACCATGATACTAAATATGCCTATACAGGGTGGGACCTGTACTAAACAGGTTTTATGAGTATATAACATTACTGAAGGGGTAGCTTCCATTATTCTTATCAGGCTTTTGGTATTTGTAAAAGTATGCACACAGGCAAATATCAGCGTCATCCAACGTCGCCAATAGCACTCTCATACGAGGGTCAGACACTGCTGGACTATAAAAGATGGGTCAAGGGCCAGTCTAGTAAGGGTCAGGTTATGCTGGACCTTCAAAAACAGGCTGGACTTTTGCAAAATTGCTTAAGAGTCTGGTCATGCTGGATCTTCATGCCTGAGTCTGGCAATGCTGGACTCTTGCAGGCTGAAAGGGACTCTCCCCCAGAGTCCAGCATTGCCAGACTCAGATTCAGATTTGAGGCTACTTTAGTCCCAGGTAACTTGTTGAAGTTATCAAAATGTTATTTTAACCTCACTCAAAGAGAGAAATAACGTTTATCATGCATTTTGCTTACCTCTTTATATTGCACTCTAACCAATGTTGAATTAACGTTTATCCATCTTTGATTTGCAATAATCACAATGCAAAAAAAGCTAACATACTTTCCTAATCCCCATAAGTTTGGCATGATGCATGAGCGTAGCCCTTGAGAGTATACTACTCGTAATTAATATAGTATGCCACAAAGAGCATACCGCGTTAATGCACTATGTAGCCGTAAATGGGCTGAACATGCTGGTTTCTTTAGAATCCTGCACCCATAGACCACAGAGTCCCTAAGTGGTGCCAAGACTCACTCGGCTATATCCACTTAAACCCAGAGATCTTATTGCCGGTCCAGTAACAGTCAGAGTGGAGTCGGGACAGGTACTCAGCCCTATATATAGGGGCACTGGGGGTTTAAAGAGGCGGAGCTCTGGCCAGTATATCCGCTACTTCATACATACATCATGCCAACCATGTAGAGTGGTACACTCCTGTAGACTCTACATGATGCATGAATGCATCCCGGTGGGCATTTAGGTATCATGCCAGTCCTATTCATCCACTACAGTCACAAAGAGTCAGTATACTGTAGTATGAATGGTAGACGTGATGATAAAGGCCAAGATATGGCACTTAAAGGGTTAAAAGTTTGGTTGTTATTTTGTAAAAAGTGTATCCACTTTGTGGATACCAAATACATGGCTCAAATGTACTAGAATAAGCTCATATTATGCACCCTTCAATAATATTTACACATAATCTATACACACATTTATCTACATGTATATATATTTAAATATATACATATAAATGTATGTATATGTATATATATACATACATACATACATACATACATGTGAACATACATACATACATACATACACACATACATACACACACATATGTATAGATAGATAGGTATAAAGATAGATAGAAGGATAGATAGATAAATAAATAGAAAGATATATATAGATAGATAGATAGATAGATAGATAGATAGATAGATGGATGGATGGATGGGTGGATGGATGGATGGATGGATGGATGGATAGATATATAGATGGATAGATAGATTCGGCCGCTGGCACAGATAATAAAACTCCCTTTAAATCACTAGTACTTTTGCTTCCCTCTTCGGTATCTGTAAGTTCCCCCAGTACACAGAGGATAGAACATTCAACCCTGCATGCACCAATTCAGTCACCCTGTTAAACCCTTCATAGACAGCATGTCGCTAAGAGATTACATTTTCTATCATGATGCACCAATGCAGCCCCGGTGAGTTACTCACTGGTGCTGCGTTGGTGCATTAGGCCTACTCTTAGGAAGTGTCTCAACCCATAGGGCTGGCATGATGCTTGAGTGCAGCACTGGCCAACCTGCATTTATGCATCATGATGAACAATGGCATGAGGCAGTAAATAGTTAACACACCAGGAGCAATGCTATTGTAATGTAGTGAAAGACTATTTTCTTTGGGCACGTTGCCATATACCATAATTCCAGCGGACTACCCACAGCTGGTAACTTAGCTCAGCTTTCATTTGATACCGAACATGCCTATAAAGCTATAGATACAAGGATTTTATCATTCGAGAATGGTAATCCAATCATACTTTTTAGATCCATTAACTTAAGATGAACCTCCGTTTTGAAACGAAACAATGTGTCCCCATAGTTCAAAAGGAAATGAAATGTTTGACCCTTCACAGGGGATTATTTAATAATGGCCACTCATCTATTCTTATAGGGATAAACGGGTGCCACTGCCACTGCCACCAAAACTCTTAGAGATTTTTTATTGAACCCCCCCCCTCCACAACCCGACCAGTACTTAAAGTGTCATAATCACCCAACGTATCCCACTCACAAGTCTAGTACTGTTCTAATATACTATGTGGTTAAGTGTGAGTGGTGAGTATGCCCCTTTAATGTCAAGGGGATCGCCCCCTGTCCCTAGGCCAAAAAAAAGTGTGTCTCAAGTTACCCGACTCTACCTAGCAAAAGAGGGCTGACCCTGGAAATCTTTACCCAATTTTGAAAGTAAAATAATTAAACCTACCTACATACCCTAGATTTCTAGACAATATAACCTGAAAAGTACGGAAGCCGAGGAGGGCCACAACTATATGAAATAAGAAATATAAAAAGATGTGTTCATCAATTTTATAAGCAATTTTTTTTGCTGTCAACATTGATTTCTCAGCTGTCAAACTGTCAAGTTTGAAAAAAAAGTTGCTGTCAACATTGATTCTTCACCTGTCACACTGTCAAGTTGAAAAAAAATTGCTGTCAATATGGAATTTTCACCCGTCAAACGGTCAACCTATGCAAACCACTTTGTGACAAGTATCTTTTAGCGTTAGTGCTCAATACAGAGTCCCTCCCTCCATCCCTCCCTCTCCCTCCCCACCTCCCTCCCTCCCTCCTTTCTGCCCTCCCTCCCTCCCTCTCACCCTCCCTCCCTCCTTCCCTCCCTCCCTCCCTCCCTCCCTCCTTCCCTCCCTCCCTCCCTCCCTCCCTCCTTCCCTCCCTCCCTCCCTCCCTCCTTCTTTCCCTCCCTCTTTCCCTCCATCCAATCCTCCCTCCTGCCCTCCTGCCCTCCCTCCTTCCCTCCCTCCCACCTTCCCTCCCTCCCTCCTTCCTTCCCTCCCTCCCGCCCTCAGTAAATGGTCATGCTTAGAGTGTGTGAGATGGGGAATGGGTGGGTAGGAATGTAGGGGAGTAGGGAAGTGAGGCATGGCATGGCATGGCAGGGCAGGGCTCCCTCCTTCCCTCCCTTCCCTCCCTCCCGCCCTCCCTCCTTCCTTCCTTCCTTCCTTCCTTCCTTCCTTCCGCCCTTCCTTCCTTCCCTCCCTCCCTCCCTCCCTCCTTCCTTCCTTCCTTCCTTCCTTCCTTCCCTCCCTCCCTTTTTCCCTCCCTCCCTCCCTCCCTCCCCCCCTCCCTCTCTCCCTCCCTCCCTCCCCCTGACTAAACCTTCTTTCATACCCCTCTTACATTCCTGGCCTAAAGGATACTTGTCAGAAGCTTCAATAAAAATAGTTGACAGACAGACAGCGTTTTTCCCCCTTTGACAGAAGTTGACAGACTGACAACACATTTTTCACTGTTGACAGCAAAAGAAACATGCATATAGTATTTCCTGTAGAGTATTGTACATGGGCCTATATGCAAAAGTACTTAGAGACATAGTGCATGTATATGGCCCTCGTCAGCGTCCATAGTACGGCACCCTTTTTGGCCCTATACCAGATGTTTCCCCACGGACCATCCTAAGTCTCTCTTGAGAACTGACGCCCAATCTTTCTTCTAATTAGCAATACCATAAAGTCGTGTTTCGACCATGGTGCGTGCACTATCCTAAAACGAGAATGCTTTATTTTCTCATGTATTATTCATTCTTTGATAGCCTGCCATGTCTGCAGCTAAAACTTCATCACGACAACCTGAATCACACACATTTATAAGTATTAGCCCTTCATGGGCGATACCACATTATGATAACATTCAAGTGTAAATATAGTACTAATAAAATGTTTGTTTAACTTCACCCGACCGACCTTATCTACACAGGGCCGACCCTACGTGTGTTTTTTTATGCAATTTGAAACAAAATAATGTTTTTCATATATTTTTTTTTTTCATGATTTAAATCCAGGTAGGTTACATGGATTTTATGCAATATTGAATACATTTTCTCATTTCTGTCTTTTTGGTCAATTTGTGGATACCGGTTTGCAGAAAGGTTGGCTAGAAAGACTTAATTTTGTTTTTTAATGACCAGTTATAGCTTTAGTTTACATGTCTAAGGTACGTATACCTTATCCAACATGTAAAGCACCCAAAATTATTAATTGTAGTCAAAATTATTTTGAGTGGAAAAAGTCGACCCCAAATATTCACTTTGATAAACATCGCCCATGGGTATTCTACTGTACACTTTCAAAAACTTTCAACTTTTTACCGTGTGGCACTCATTCAAAACCCAGCGCTTGTTCAAAACCCGGCGCTTATTCAAAACCAAGCACTTAGATGCGATGGTATAGTACATAACTCATCCCACAAGGTGTTTAGCTTTAGTGTGCGTGTAATGTGGATATAGAAATGTTCCTTCCTTCCTTTAACAAATTAAGAGTGCATGGGGCTAAAAGATGACATTTGTCATCATGATGCAGCCCTGGCGAGTAACTCGCCAGAGCTACATTGGTGCATCATGCTGACACTTTGGGGAAGTCTCGGTCCTGTAGGGGCCGATGCTTGAATGCAGCACTGGCGAGTTACTCTCTAGGGCTGCATTCATGCATCATGACGACCAAGGCATTAATTTACTATGCCGTCCTTATAGGGTTAACTACTTCCTGTGTCGGGTTATATTCAAACCTTTAAAGGTGGCATAATGCACAAAGGCATCATGCCATAGTCGTCATGAGTAACTCCCCAGGGTTCCATTCAAGCATTGTGCCAACCCTATAATAGGCTACTATTACATTCCCAATGCATACACAGCATCGGCGAGTTACCAGTCTGGGCTGCATTCATGCAACGTGGTTACTAATGTCACTTTTCGGCGACATGCCAACCCCAAAGGGTTAACAATGAACTACACTATAGTAATGCTATTACCTGTAATTGCTCCTCCCCCAATGTATAACCTAACCCTTTAAGGCTGGAAGTAGCTAAGAGATGACGCACCAATGCAGCCCTGGCGATTAATTTGCTGGTGCTGCATTGGTGCAGCATGCCAACTCTTAAAGGTTAATTACATATGTGTCTCAACCCCGTAGAGTCAGCATAATGTTTCAGTGCAGCAGTGGTTAGTTACTAGCCAGGGCTGCATTCAGGCATCATAACTACTAACGTCACCTTTCAGCGACAGGCCGACCCCAAAGGGTTAACAGTAGAGTATGCTAGTCATGCTACTTTACCCCCCACCCCCCCCCCACACACTATGTCACCTAACGGTTATTGTCCCTCTGACAGCTGTAGTATAAGTTTCTTGGCAAGCTTGACATGTGAGAAACAAGAACACTGTGGTAATAAAAGTCACATGCTAGATGTGCACTCTCCTACCTTATCTAGCTCTCCTCTCTCCTACCTTATCTAACTGTCTACTCCTGGTCAACATGGAGGGACTATTATGTTTCCCACGAGTGATGCGCAGCGGCCATATTAGGGAGGTTGTGGGCATGCCCCCCCCCCCCCCCAAGAAAATGTTAATGATCAGGACGTGAAATAATGCATTCTGATGCATGTTAGGACACCATAAATTAAGACTCAGCACCCCCCAGGCCCCTCGCCCCCCCCCCCCCCCACTGGATCTGCCAATGCCAATCTTCTAGCCCATTGCAGACGGGCCCAACCTGATTGGCATCTAGGGACACAGAATGTGTGTGCAGTCGACGTTCTCCCAATCAGGCGGGGGGGGGGGGCCAACGGGCCTTGCCCCCCCCCAAAAAAAAGAGGAAGAAGAGAAAAGAAGGAAAGAGATTAATAGATTGTGGAGTATGTTTCATAGAGCCTAACTGAGGGCCTCTGATCTGAATGGGGGGGGGAGGGGACTGAGTCATAAAATATTGTGTCCTAAAATGCTCAATTCTAGATCAACAACGATTTCTTGAGGGGCACGTGCCCCCACCCTAGTATGGCCAATGCCCTTCCCTCGCGGCAAACACATAGTGACTCCAGGTTGACCAGGTTTGCCCCCCCCCCCCTCTAGGCAATCCTGGATCCACCACTGGTCTAAGCCGATCTAAGTCACTCGTTCGGATCGGGCCTGTCTGTTGTCATCTTAACCGTTTAAAGATGGCTGTCACTTAATGACGCTCCAAAGCAGGCCTAGTGCCTAACTCTGTGGTGCTGCACTGGTGCATCATGTTGACACTTCAGGAGTGTCTCAAAAATTTACCCCAGGCTAAAAAAAAAGGTTTGTTTATGGTAACATGGCAAGAAAATGTAAGGTCGGTAGGTCGGATTTTTCTTATTTTTTTAAACTTTTTTTAAAACAAGAAAGTACTATCCGGCCTCTCTAAGACCCCTAAAAGTTACCGAAAAATTGTAAAAATACAAAAATTTCTTCAAAATTGCAAAAAAGTACGTAGGGTCGGCCCTGTTTAGATAGGGTTGGTCGGGTTACCTGAAATAAACCTTTTTTTGGCCCCATCTCATGTAGCACTGTTGAGTTACTTGCCAGGGCTGCCTACATGCAGCATGAAGACCAAGGACATGATGCATTGATATAATACGATGTTATATGAGGGCTAACAGTCATTGTCCCACTGATAGAGCTGTTTTATGATTTCTTGGCAAGCTTGATTTGTGAAAACAAGGGAAACAAGTACCATGTGGTAATAAACGTCACATGCTGTCTGTCAACTCACCTACCTAGCCCTTTAAGTTACTCGCCAGGGCTGCATTCAAGCATCATGACGACCAAGGCATAATGCAGTGAGGCATCATGCCGTCCTTAAAGGGCTAAAAGACATCCTACTACGGCCAAACCGCGATAACTCAGTAACATAGGAAAGGGTGGTGCCTCCCTCTGCCTGTCAAAGAGAAAGGGGGGGGGGGGGGTGAATATGATTGGCCTGCTCACAAATGTGCAGAGACCCTATGATATAACATAAACGATTCCCAAACCTTACCTCTCCCGCATAGGAAAAGTGGGGACCAAAGGGACCAAATCAGAGCTCAACCATTACTTTTCTATATGATTCCTATATAGGTGTTTGAACATGCCATCATTTATTAAAGCCAAGGCTTGAAGCTAGTTTGCTTCTTACCCTATGTAGCCCCACTCAATACTTTTATACTCGTTTATGGATGGGGAACTATCAGTCTTTTCTTCTGGGCTCCAAATGATAATACATCATGAACTCATTAGGAATTGCATGTCTATAAAAGATTACATTTGTCGTCAGGATGTGGTACGATCTGCATCCCATGTCACATATATATATATATATATATATATATATATGTGACATGGGATGCACTAAGGTCCCTTTTGGCATTGTGTGTGTGCGTATTGCATATTTAAATGGACATAGACCAGTGGGTCCTGGCACCAAGTAAGGTATCTGTGGTAATTGGTCTACAGGTGCACGATTTAACTCTCTTCGGATGGCATAATGCAATAATGGAGTATGCCTTTGGTTGGCATGGTGCATGAATACAGCACTAACAAGTAACTCACCAGATCTGTTATTCAAGCATCATGCCGACCCTAGGGGGTTGAAAGACTCCCGAAGAATCGGTATGATGCACCAATGTAGCACCAGTGAATTACTGGCTGGGGCTTCATTGCTACATGAACCAGTAATAAACCAGCACTGAGAGCACTTTTAACCCTTTAAGGTCCGCACACTATATCAATGCAGTATTCCCTTGCATGCTGTATTAATAATGAGTTACTGTCCAGGGCTACACTCATGCATCCTGCTCAATTTATGTGCAGACAGGGCAGGAACGGGACATAGCTGCGTCCCACTGCACCAGATACACTCTCAGAAGGTAGCGTAGCTGCACAGTATGATATACTGTAGATTTACAATATATACTACGGTATTAGTGTACACGGACAGTAGAATATACTGTGGTTTACAGTATAAAAGGAAGTATTTTTGGTTCCACTTTTTACAGTGTGCTATCGCCATGGTAACGAGCGTCGCCACACCTCACTCTCTAAACATATCTTCTTTGAGGCGCTGCCAAGTTAGAAGTTTAAGCTTGATTATGTGCTCGATTTTGATGATTTATGATATTATATTCTTGGGGGAAGATTGAATGAGTATTTACAGTCAAATTCTGGTGTATCTGATCACCATTACTCAATGGATACATTATTTTGTGCCCTTTTGATACGGCAAAATGGAATTTTGTTGGAATGTCCGCCTCTTGTTGCTGGGCCCACAGAACGAGAGTATTTATTTTATCAGTTTTTTTTCATTTACATACAATCATATTCAGAGTATTAGTCTCCTAGGGAGAATGTGTAGACATGTGAAGAAATGCACATATCAATTGAAATGAAATTATGAATAAAAGTTGAGATAACTTTGAAAAAAAATACATGATTTCATGTAGCCTCTTGTGATTTATCAGTTTTTTTGCAGACCTTTCCTATTTTTCTCACCAGAGTGGCAAAGAAGTACAACCACTATGTACACAGAACCAATGGAAACCTAACATTTCGAATCCTATACATGTATGCGCTTATACTGCTTTGAGGGAATGCATGCCGTCCAGTTAGAAAACAGCTTTGTCACTTGGCCAAGGCTAAAACCATGGAGAGTGACACTGAAGATCCCCCTGGGGGAAAATACATGAACAACATTGCTCAGGTTGGGAGCCAACTAGATATTTCATTGTGGCCTGGTAGTGATACCTATAGTGGCTAGGGGAACTACTTATAATAACACAGTATGTAGAGCATGCTCATTACACAGCCAAAAATAATTATCTCTGCATCACAACAAAAAATGTCCTTTAAAGGGTTGAAGGTTCAAATCTCACATGTGTGACCATACAGTAATATAAATACACAAATTCCCTTTAACTTCCAGGGAGCTGGTTGCAGTAATACATCAGCATGTTTCTCATCTGTACGGCCTTGTGTTTGCTGATGTTGATGAGTCCAGGCGCAGGAATGGTAAGTACACTCTAAAGACACATACTGTGTGTGTGGTTAGTCTCATATTTCTTGTTGTTGTTAACTGCATTGCTAATCTATAGGCCCGAGAACTTAGTCAGTATTGGCTAACAGTTCTGTCAGGATGGTCAGCACTGACCGACCTTAGTCTTTGAATAGCACTTGGTTATGCCTGATCAATGTCCCTAAGACTAACCTGGGATAGCCAGTACAGACTGAGGGCCGGAGAATTTAGATTATCTGTGTGGGGGAAGTTCTCCAGTAGGTTTAATCAGTCTGTAGTGTTGTTAGTGAGGCCAAAAAAAGGTATGTTTCAGGCAATCCTACCCTAGATTAAAAAATTGCCGACCCTACCATTTTTCCCCAAATTTTGGAGATCTTTTCTTCATTTTTACAAATTCTTACAAGAATAATAAGCTCCCAGTGGCCTCAGAGGTCTGGATAATTGATTAACTTCAGGAAATGTTTTTTTGATAGGAATATGCAATAACTTCTTGATATTCCTAGTCAATAGAGGAATTATTGAATCATTCTTGTGAGTTGCGAGTCACTTTTTCGATTCGCGACTCGTTCGTGGTACTCTCTCTATGTTTTAAAAATAAATCCGACCTACCTACCCTAGAAATTCTGACCATGTTGCCCGAAACACAATTTTTTTTGGTTGAGTGTTGATGATGCTGTAGTAGATCATTAAAGAGGGTATTTGAACTAAAACACTTCCCAAACTTTTTCTTCACTTCAATGCCATGGGTTCCATTATCATTTTGGCTGATAAACAGTGGAAAATATTTGTCTATTAATCCATGATTTGAGATTGATAATAATACACCTGATTTACCTCATTGACTCGGGCAATACCCCAGGAGAGTATAGAGGGAACTAATCTGATAGAGAATGCACTAAGCCATGCAGTATTAACACATAGGGAGTTTTAGTGTCGTCCTTAAGCAAAAATGATATGTATTTAGACTCTGCCAATTCTTTTAAAATTTAGAGAGTATGAATAGGATTCCTTTTAGTAGATATCCGCTTAAAATGTCACAAATCATCATTTTTTCATGGTCTGTTGGAGTGTGAGATTTGCCCCTGACCCTTGGCTATCTGACTTCAAAGAGTCCATACAATATCATATATACAGCCTTCAATTGCAAAGTGTCCAAAAGAATACAGTTTGTCCACAATCATCACAAAATGATCTCAAAATATAATTTGTCCACAGCTAACATAAGTATAAAAGTATACAAGTGAGGGCGCAAACAGATTCCATCTGTTTGCTAGCCCTCACTTGTTTGAGAAGATACTGGATTTAATATTTATGCAGGGTTGTTTAGGCATTTGGAGGGGTGTTTGATATTTATTTCAAAGTTAGTGAGGAATTTTTTTACTTGATGAAGTTATAAATGACAACATAGAAATTCCTTCTGTTATAATGGAAACTGATTTTATTAATAATTATAAGGGCTGCAATGAATTGACTTGGATGAAGATTGATATATTGAAGAGGCATGGTATGGAGCCCCTAGTCATGGTGTGGAGCCCCTACACTTGTTGTGGAGCCCCTTGGCGTGGTATGGAGCCCCTACACGTGTTGTGGAGCCCCTACACGTGTTGTGGGGCCCCTAGTCATGTTGTGGAGCCTCTAGGCATGTTGTGGAGCCCCTACATGTGTTGTGGGGCCCCTGATCAAGGTTCTGAGTGCTGTGTCCACGTGGCCAAGGCTCCCGCTCCTGCGACTCCGGCGACTCCCGCTCCCGTGGCTCCCGTTTGTGCGACTCCCGCTCGTTCCGCTCACGTTCACTGGAAAATATAAGAATTTACATATAAAATGGCAGAAAAAGAACTTTAACTTCTGAAGAACCATGGCCTTTTATTTAAAGTCACTATCGGGTATTTACATGTATTAAACCACACCAACCATGCCATATTTTAGTTTCGATTTTCACAATATTCTTCATTCTGCTCTTTTCAGTTTTGAGGTACCTAGACATGATGTTTGAGAATTTCCTTTTGCTGGGACTACCACAGATGTCCAAAGAATGAGAATTTCTGGGAGATATTGCATAATATGCAGTAGTTATTTAGTAAACATGAACTGAACTCATTGGTGTAAACAGGGGCGCGCGCACATTTTTTTCAGCCCCCCCTGGCCCTTTGGAAATGTTCAATTTTGAGGTACCTAGACACAATATTTGAGAAATTCTTTTTGCGGGGACTACCACAGATCTGTATAAAATTTGGGTGCCTTAGCTAAAATTTGGCGTTGAGGGATGGAGCCCGTGGCTCCCGTTTGTGCGACTCCCGCTCGTACCGCTCACGTTCACTGGAAAATATAAGAATTTACATATAAAATGGCAGAAAAAGAACTTTAACTTCTGAAGAACCATGGCCTTTTATTTAAAGTCACTACCGGGTATTTACATGTATCAAACCACAGACAGCTCTTTTAACCTTTCTGAGTGTTAAATACTGGGTATTTACATGTGTTAAAGCACAGGCAACTCTAATAACCTTTCTGAGTGTTAAATACCGGGTTTTATATGTATTAAACCACAGACAGCTCTATTAACCTTTCTGAGTGTTAAATACCGGGTATTTACATGTGTTAAAGCACAGGCAACTCTAATAACCTTTCTGAGTGTTAAATACCGGGTTTTATATGTATTAAACCACAAACAGCTCTATTAACCTTTCTGAGTGTTAAATACCGGGTATTTACATGTGTTAAAGCACAGGCAACTCTAATAACCTTTCTGAGTGTTAAATACCGGGTTTTACATGTATTAAACCACAGACAGCTCTATTAACCTTTCTGAGTGTTAAATACCGGGTATTTACATGTATTAAAGCACAGGCAACTCTAATAACCTTTCTGAGTGTTAAATACTGGGTTTTACATGTATTAAACCACAGACAGCTCCAGGGGGGGGACAAAAGGTTACTAATATTCACCTAGCTCTGGAACTAAACATGATAGAGAGATGAATTGAACATTTCTGAACTCGTCTCGCATGCGCTGGTCTCTTAGTCAATAGTAGCTTGGGTGGGGGGGGGGGCGGGTCCCTTAGCTAAAAGCCCCCCCCCCTCAAGAGGGGTCAAAAAAATTCTACACCCCCCTCCTCGGGAGGGGTCGGAAATTTTTACGCCCCCCCCCCCCTCCCAAACCCACCATGCCATATTTTAGTTTCGATTTTCACAATATTCTTCATTCTGCTCTTTTAAGTTTTGAGGTACCTAGACATGATATTTGAGAATTTCCTTTTGCTGGGACTACCACAGATGTCCAAAGAATGAGAATTTCTGGGAGATATTGCATAATATGCAGTAGTTATTTAGTAAACATGAACTGAGCTTGTTGGTGTTAACAGGGGCGTGCGCACATTTTTTTCAGCCCCCCCCCCCCCACCAGCCCTTTGGAAATGTTCAATTTTGAGGTACCTAGACACAATATTTGAGAAATTCTTTTTGCGGGGACTACCACAGATATGTATAAAATTTGGGTCCCTTAGGCTTAGCTAAAATTTGGGGTTGAGGGATGGAGCCTAACTGGGTTAAACGACATGAGCTGTTCAATTTTAGAGCATATTTTCAGTTTGGATCGGGCCACTGTCAGTCGGCACAGATAGACTCCCTATGTTAAAGCACTACCGGGTAGCGTCTCAACCCTGAAACCTGACACGGGGGGGGGGGGGGCTCAATTTTTATTTGCTTCAAGGGGGTGCCCTGCCCCAAACCAAATGTTTGTCAAAGACATACCCGTATCTATAGAACTAAACATGATAGAGAGACAAATTTTACATTTCTGAAATCCTCTCGCCGAGACGCTTTGTTTGGCGCTATGCAAAAGAGTCTAAGTCGAAGCGTTCTACTCGCCAAAATTCCCGAACAAAGTCAAATTTTGCAAAAAGTAGGGGGGATGGAGGGCTGACACACTAGGGCCTAATAAAGATGACATTTCTGCATCTAACGAGCCTAATAAGGTGAATATTGGTTGAGATTTACCTCTGATATGAGCCATTTTCAAGAAATTTGATTCAAGTTGAGAAATGACAGTCCGGTCTGTGTCAGTTTCAAGTCACCCCCAACCACACAAGGCTAAAGGGATATCGGGCTGGGGGGTATCACGAAACTGCTTGGCTCCGATCAGCTGATCGTTGACCAATATTAAGCATATTTTGGCTTGAAACCAAGCCTAAGCTCTACAAAACATCCCATTTTTACACGTACAATAGCTGAATTAGGCCCCAGCCCCCCCGAAAATTTGGTTGAGGCTTATTTAGTTGATGGATCGGCGAAAAATTGAGACGATAAAAATGTACCCGGTTTGATTTTGGCTTGACATTTGCCGGGCGCTTGTCGATGGTCGAAATTCCCAGAAAGAAATATGCTGGTTTTTGGGTTAAAAATGGAGTTATATTGAAAGAAACATAGTGCAAGGAAGAGAAAAGATGCTATATTTGGACGTACAATAGCTGAATTAGGCCCTAGCCCCGGACTTACCTTGCATATTTGAGCTGTAATCGATGAAATTAACCAATTTGGTACCGAATCATCGTCCCTCGGCTTTCCCGTGTCCGCCATGTTGGATTTAGATACCAGAGATTGCCGAAGCGCTCGATAAACAAATAATTTTTTGATCAAGACGGTTATACTGTCCAAAATGTCCGCAACTGCCTAGATATTACCTGTAGGAGTAATAATATTACCTTGAAAGTTCGCAATTTGCTCGATTTCGGAAGATAAAGATGTTCGTGCCGACCCCCAGAGCATTTCCGAG
Source organism: Harmothoe impar (assembly GCA_947462335.1). Classification (NCBI taxonomy): domain Eukaryota; kingdom Metazoa; phylum Annelida; class Polychaeta; order Phyllodocida; family Polynoidae; genus Harmothoe; species Harmothoe impar. The sequence continues at coordinate 17,449,077 of OX381717.1, forward strand.
TTGCACTCTCGCGAGATCCCGTGAAGCCGCGAGATGGCCGTTTTGTTTACTTTGCCGAAATCCGGCGCGGACATTATCTTCCGAAATACAGCAAATTGCGGACTTTGAAGGTAATATTATTATTCCTACAGGTAATAAACTATATTTGAACTTGCCAGCTGTCTTAGCAATAAACCAATAAAACCATTTAATTCCTTGGGTCCATGTAAGGGGGGGGTAGGTATGATTATAATCAACCTAAGGAGCATGGAAATGGGTGTTGCTAGGCAGATAAACAATAAGAATAGCTGTTGCTAGACAGCCAGCTGTCTTAGCAACAAACTAATAGAACCATAGAATTACTTGGGTCCATGTTAGGGGGGGTAGGTAGGATTATAATCAACCTCAGGAGCATAGAAGTGGGTGTTGCTAGGCAGATAAACCATTAGAATAACTGTAACTAGGCAGCCAACTGTCTTAGCAACAAAATGATAGAACCATTGAATTCCTTGGGTCCATGTTAGGGGGGGTAGGTATGATTATAATCAACCTCAGGAGCATGGAAAGGGGTGTTGCTAGGCAGATAAACAATTAGAATAGCTGTTGCTAGGCAACCAGCTGTCTAAGCAACAAACAAATAGAACCATTGAATTTCATGGGTCCACATAAGGGGGGTAGGTAGGATTATAATCAACCTCAGGAGCATGGAAATGGGTGTTGCTAGGCAGATAAACAATTAGAATAGCTGTTGCTAGGCAACCAGTTGTCTTAGCAACAAACTAATAGAACCATTGAATTTCTTGGGTCCATTTTATGGGGGTAGGTAGGATTATAATCAACCTCAGGAGCATGGAAATGGGTGTTGCTAGGCAGATAAACAATTAGAATAGCTGTTGCTAGGCAACCAGCTGTCTTAGCAACAAACTAATAGAACCATTGAATTCCTTGGGTCCATGTTAGGGGGAGTAGGTAAGATTATAATCAACCTCAGGATCATGGAAATGGGTGTTGCTAGGCAGATAAACATTAAGAATAGTTGTTGCTGGGTCCATGTTAGGGGGTATAGGTATGCTTATGATCAACCCCAGGATCGAAGGTTGATTAATATTAATTTTATCATTATATGCATAAATTTGTGTTGTGACACCTTAAAACAAAATGGCGGCACCCCTTAAAACAAAATGGCGGCACCCGTACTGACTTCCTGTCAAATAAAAACAATATAGGTCAACAAGCAAGCTCACCACCAGGGCCCCTCCGGGGCCTTTCGGCCTTAAAAAAGTGTCAATGTTGAAAAGGAGGTCATACTTCTTATTTAACGACTGTTCCCTTTTTTGGTTCGTTTAGTTATTGCCCTCAGTGACTTGAAAAAAATGTGTTCTTGAATCTTCAGTGTTTTTCAATTTCAGACGTGTGAAGATGCAGACCCCAACTGTGTTTGTATCGGGCTGATCTGCTTCTGTGAGAACGGCTATGTACTAGATGGATTCAATTGTGTGCTTCCAGGTATCTGTGCAATTCTCACTTGTTTGATAAAGTGAATATGTCAGCTAATATTAGGTGATTTTGTTAGGTGACACCCGTGACTGTCTTATAAAGATCATTGGCCCACCTCAGTGCCTTCTACAGGAACTTTACTCATAATCACCCTCAGGTCCGGGAAATCCAGGGAAATTCTCCCCAGAGCCATTATTTACACCAGTGTTAATTTTCACAAGGCAGGTAGGTGTGAAAACACTGCAGGGCTAACATTAGCAACGGCTTTGCTTGTAGCATAAACACTATAGGTCTAAAATTAGCAACGGTTTTCTTATAACCCATTTGCTGAATTTTCTATTAAATTTGCTGTCAAATTTATCCGATAAGATAGATTAGTGTGTGCTCTTGAATCATACATGGGGGATAGTGAATCATAAATGGGATTGCGATGAAATCACATATAAATAAGCCATTTCTATAGAGACTTTACCTCTGTGTTCCTCCACTTCACCCAGTAGGCAAAAAGCCCTTATCAGTGTCACCATGGTGACTAAGATAAGAACCCCACTCCTGCGTTGTGAAAATTAACACTGGTGTAAATAGCGGCTCTGAGGAGGATTTTCCTTCATTTCCCGGACCTGACCCCTACATCAGTTGGCTTGGCTTTAAAGATACATTACCACCTAAATCGACCCAAAATCAAGCAATGAAATAAACCCAATATATTCATTTCCTCATTCCTTATTTCCTTATCAACTGACGGGCCCTTTATCATAGAAAAGCCATTCGTTTTGAAATTTAGATGAAAAACTGAATGAAGGGCTCTCTGGTAGACCTATGAATTCACTGTGAGAGCCTATGTGCTTTGATTGTTCATAATGGCCCTCTGCAGGTTTCCATTGCTGGTGGCTCGCATTTATGTATTTTGCATGCTATTATGGTCATATTAATAGGTTAAAAGAGAAATAACAGACTCCAAATTTCTCATATAGATGTATAGGCCCTTGATATATATGGAAACATGATCAAAAATAAAATATCACCCATAAATAGCTGGTAATATATTGTAGCGGGCACGTATCGCCCGGGGCAGCCCGAACGTGTGTGGAGAGCGCATTGCCCGCCTGTGGTAGCTCAAGTACCGTAGCAGAGCAGTGAGAAGCAGCTAGCCCTGTGGTGTAGCGGTAGCATTCTCAACTCGAGAGCGGAGGGGCCGGGGTTCGATTCCCCGTGGGGTTGACCTATTTTCCGCTGCCTGTTACACTGGTGCCCTGACCAGGATGAACTGAACCTGGGGTTGGGTACTTGAGCGTGTTCAGCTTCTGCTATGTGTGCGTCCAAAGACACATGTTCAGGGCCGTGACTGGCTTCGCCGGTTAATTCTAAGTATGGGATTACCGATGTGGCTTGATTAAGCGCAGGGGTCTTAAATAAGCGCAGGTCTTGAATAAGCGCAGGGTAATTGAGGGTATTGAAATGAAAATTTAGGCCATTTTTGTATCTTGAATAAGCGCAGGTCTTTTATAAGCGCAGGGTAAATGGTATTATCTAAATTAATAAGCGCAGGTGCGCTTATTCAAGCCACTACGGTAGCTTTGATCACAGATTGCTGGGAAACATGTCTGTCAGCGGACCTAGCAAAAATATGAAGGGGAGTAATGTAGCGGGCACGTATAGCTCGGGGCAGCCCAAGCGTGTGTGGAGAGCGCATTGCCCGGCTGTGGTAGCTCAAGTATTGTAGCAGAGCAGTGGAGAAGCAGCTAGCTCTGTGGTGTAGCGGTAGCATTCTCAACTCGAGAGCGGAGGGGCCGGGGTTCGATTCCCTGTGGGGCTGACCTGTTTTCCGCTGCCTGTTACAATATCTTTTAGACCTACACAGGTGTGAAGTGCAGCATATCATACAGAGGGGTGAAAAACAGTAACACATTCAAATCTGTGAACATATGGAAAAATCTGGAAAAGAATTTGAAGGGGCTGCTTATGTCAAATACGGCAATAACCATCCTGGGTGTAGTTTTTAAATGTTTGATGAAGGCCAGTAATCAATTAAAAATTTTGCTTAAAGTTGCTTAAATTGGACGGTTCATGCACTGAGTGAATTTCATTGATGTTGCTATTTGAATGAAGAAATGTGCATTTTTAAAAATCTAAATGGGTTTTCCCAAAGGAAATAGATAAACCAAAATTGCCCTATTTTTGGGGAATATACCTATTTTCAGCTTAAATCTAACAGGACAAACAATGTTCTATAACGTGGAGATGGAGAGACGTGTACAGGTAACAATGGGTCCTTCAGTCATTTACTTTTTGTGATCATGATTATGATGATCAGATTATAGTCTCAACCGGGAGGGAGGCACAGGTAGGAGTGTCATCTATACCCCCCTAAATCGATACACCACATTTATAGAATTCCTATCGTTGCATCGTCAAAAGCATCAGATACTATTTGACCCATGGGTTGTCCAGGAGTTTTACTTTCCAAAACTGAAAGAATTGCGTTAGTATTCCAAGTAGATCTCAATATTTTATTAGGGTGAAAATGCTGCACTTAGAATACATAATATTAACTGTGTAACTTGTGCATGTGAATCAAAATTGTCTGAATAAAGCCCATATATATGTGTCCACACATTATATAATAAGCTACCTATTGTATTAAACAACTGAATAGATTAGTTATCAAGCATATTTTAACCATTGATATCAGATCAAAATAAATTGATATATACAGAAAATCGTAACTAAGAAAGCGATAGATAGAATCAAAATAAATGGGATAGTAATGACAGTCCTAGGCTGCACAGGCCATCAATCTAACAATTGGGCATGACATTTAGTAGGCCAGTGTGGCTAGCTATATACAATTGGTGCAAATCCCATCAGACAATGCAGTGTGATTTATGACGGTTGAGCAGCACTTGGTCAATCCTGAACATAGTTGACACTGTAGTGTTTTTAGCTTCATAGAACTGAAACTGATCAAGAAATACTGCCTGATATTGAGCAAATAATATCATATTTTCATACGGCCTGGTCAACCTAATTATGTAGCTAGGCCTATAGCTTTGGATCAAGTTCTTTAATTTAAAAATATTTGATTGATGTTTGAAATGATCCATTTCAGATATTGACGAATGTAGCACAATGATGGACAACTGTCATGAGAATGCAACTTGCACCGATACAGACGGCTCCTTTACCTGCATGTGTAATGAAGGCTACAGTGGAGATGGGGAGACCTGTGATGGTAACTATCAGCCTGTTCTCATTTATTTTTGGTGATTATCATGATAGTGATGATTATGATGACCATCATCATGAAATAGATGAAATGGAGCATGAAATCATGTAGCCTAATGTGGCTATTCATAAAAAATGGACAACACAACGCCATTCTGCATTGTTGAGTAATTTTTAGTAGTGCAGTAGCACATAATCCTGTTACAGATATCTATTATAATCTGAAGTCAATTCAGAACAATGTTGAGACTTTCATGGTACCAGTATTTTGTGGTTAATATGATATGTCAATGAAAGGATAGGAAATACCCTCCTCTTTACAGGCAAAAAACATAACTTTAATCCTCTATAAGTTTATGAGTTTTCACCTGAAAAAACATCACCATCTTTTTGGTAACCATGCAACTTTGATAGGCTCTGTAGGCCTTGATATTTGAAATATCGATAAAAGAGGAAGGAAGGACACCAAAATCCCATTGACAATTTTAAATATTAAAATTACACCATATTTCTATACAATAGCAGCACAAAGTTTTTTGATGAAAGCCTTACATATGGTCATAACCATATATTATATGTCTAGTTGTAAAACAATTCTACTGAAATACAGATGATCAACTGTTCTACTTCTCTCCCCTATTGTGTCCCCTTAAAGTCACAGCACCTCTCCTTGTTCCTTCACATAGTATTCAATCTCCACAGTTCGGAATGATTTGATGAAAGGTTGAAATGATTGGTTTCAGACATAGACGAATGTGACATAAATACACACAACTGTGACGGGAATGCAAACTGCACAAATACTGACGGTAACTTTACCTGTGAATGTATTGAAGGCTGGAGTGGAGATGGAGAGACATGTACAGGTAAGTCATGCATGAGCCTTCATTGTTTAGGCCACTCAAAAAAAAAGTGGCTTCTCATCCCTAAGGTCTGATAAATCTGACGAGGGAGACTTTTCTATTTATTCATTTTACTCGCAGGCCAAAATGAGTAGGAGAATTTACGTTTTTGTGACCAAAATTCAGATTTTATTGGTAAAGAATTAATTGATCTTTAAAAGTGGAGAAAATGTTAGTTTTGTCTACACCACGGCATTGCTTGCATTATAAGCTTTAATGTGATACCAAATTTGACCAATTTTGTTCATTTTTATCAGGTTTTCCATCAACATTTGGCAAAAAAAAAGTCTTCCTCAAAACCAGATTTTTATGATGCGCGCGGTGATGAGAAAACATTTTATTTTTTTGAGTGGCCTTGCGATAATACTTTAGTTTTATTCAAATAAAATAGAATAGACTTGTGACCGTCCAAGGGAAAACCAGCCTTATGCATCCCTTGCATAAGGCTGGTATTCCTGTGCATGGTCAGAAATAATGAAGAATATCATGTTATTATGTTTGCTGAGTCGGTACATTGGTTAGGTACTAGAATGGGCAAGTGGGAAATAACTTTCCACGTCCATCACACTTTGAAGTAGGTCACTTTATTTGAAGTAGGTCACAGTGTTTATCTAAGAGTATGGGTCAGATTACCTCGGAAAAGTAGTGTCCAGCTGTAGGTTTACAACATTATTCCCGATACAACTTTCATTCATGCTTTAAACCAATCAGGATACCTTGCTTTTTCAACCATGACAATATAGTAAGATACATACATGTATCTAACATCACTTGACAACATCCAATTTCGATCTGATATTTGATTGATCTGATATTAATGTCAAAGCCTGACTTGAGTGGTATAGTAGCAAGTATATATAAGCACTTGAAAAAAAAGCCAGTCTCAAGCATATGCCTTCAGTGAATGTGGATAAAACTCAATTCTAGTCACCCCAGTGGAGATGCCAACCCTAAAGATTAGATGAACAGTTAAAATGATTCATTTCAGATATTGACGAATGTAGCACAATGATGGACGACTGTCACGACAATGCAACTTGCACTGATACGGACGGCTCCTTTACCTGTGTTTGTAACAATGGCTTCAGTGGCGATGGGGTGGAGACTTGTGATAGTAACTATCAGCCTTTCTAATACTTTTTCTGATGATCATGAAAGAGGAAAAAAATGGAGTATGAAATGGAGTATGTTAGTGTGGCTAGCTATATATATACACTAAGGCACTATGAAGTACTTTCTGGTAGTGCAGTAGCTCATATAAAAGTACTGTTGGCGATGTCCATCCATCATTTGAAACCAATCCTTTGAGATAGTTGACACTTAAGTATTCTTAACGTCATAGTCAGAAATGAGACTGAACTAAAAATACTGCTAATATTGAGCCAATTCTATCCACACTGCTTGGCAAACATATCTAAGTAAGTATAGATAAACTTAAATATCCCCAATTCAATATGATTGCACTCAAAAAGTAAACTTGTATCCAGATTCTTCAAAGTGACGGTCATAACATAAACGAGTCAAAAACTCGTCTTAGTGACAAGGAAGCGGGTCTTCTAGCTGAAGATAGAAGACCCACTTGGCATGTGCCAGCCAAAAACCCGACATTTGCCGGCTCCAGATTCTATTCATGGGATGGTAACCTGATAGGTTAGACAACTTTTGACTCGTTTATTTCATGACAGTCACTTCGACGAGTCTGGAGACAAGTTTGTTTTTTCAGTGTGGATGAAAGTTTGAATGTTTGGTTTCAGACATAGACGAATGTGGCACGAATATGGACAACTGTCACGACAACGCAACTTGTACAGATACCGTCGGTAACTTCACCTGTGCTTGTAATGACGGCTACAGTGGAGATGGAGTGACATGTTACAGTAAATATGGGCCTTTTCTCATTTACTTGTTGTGCTGCTGCTGCTGCTGTTGATGATGATGATGATGATGATGTTAATGATGATAATGATGATAATGATGATGATGATGATTATAATCTTTAAAGCCCTGACCCACCAAAGGCTTATATATATATAAATAAATATGTATACGTGTACAAATACATGCCAACCTATATATATATATATTTATATATATATATATATATATATATATATGTATATATATATATATTTATATATATATATTTTTGTAGTTGTGGTTTATGGACACACATATCCTCGTTTTCTACAATATATATATATATATATATATATATATACATTTATATATATAAACATGCCAACCTATATATATATATATATATATATATATATATATATTTATATATATATATAAATATACATAATTCGATTGTAGTCAGCCCATGGATAGATAACAGCTTCAAGCATGAGATGAAAGTTTGAAATGATCTGTTTTCAGATATTGACGAATGTAGCACAATGACGGAAGACTGTCACGACAACGCAACTTGTACAAATACGGACGGCTCCTTCACCTGTGCTTGTAATGACGGCTACAGTGGCAATGGAGTGACATGTGACAGTAAATATGAACCTTTTTCCATTTACTTTTTTGTTGTTGAAGATGATGATTTGTGTCTATTGTATATGTCCTACCTTCATAGTATATATGTCAGGCGCAGAATCAGAATCTGTACAGTTGCGGAATTGCCCTTGTACAATTCGGACTCTGCGCAGGGCAATTCCGGAATTGCACCATAGTTAGATTGCACAGTTTCAGAATTCTTACCTGTTTTTACTGTACTTACACATATAGAATTCAATATATATTTCAATGATGTTTGAGGATGCTATACTGCATTTTGGAGGTGTGAAAACAGTCAGGGAGAATCCACATGCATGTCACACCTGTATGAAACTGTGAATAAGGTGTGGCAGAAATGCCTCTGCTGTGATAAAACTTTGGGGTTTTGGCTGTCTCGGCTCCAAATGATATAAAATAACCCCCTTGCAAATACATTTCTTGCCCTACCTCTCTGTTTGAGGGGTACAGTGATATTTTTTATAATATATTTTATGATCATGTAGGAGTTCCGATATTGCGCAAATTCCGATATTGCGCTTGACATATGCACTAGACACAAATGCCACAGGACAATGTAGAGTACTTTTTTGAGAGTGCAGTAACACTTAGTTCTGTTGGTGATATCAACCTATCATCTAAAGCCAATCCTGAAGAATTTGGCACTTAAGTTTTCCTAAGGTGTTCACATAAGTATTTAAGGTAAGGATACATAAAATTGTGCTGGATTTGTAGCTTATCATGTACTTAGATATAGTACCCCCTTATAATCATTCATTGGTCAATTCTGGCATCTTGGTCTAGGCGATGTATATTACTCAGTTACCCTGAGACAATAATCCAATTGTAGCCACCCCATAAATAGATAGATAACAGCTTCAATTGTTCAAGAGTCAGATGAAAGTTTGCAATGTTTTGTTTCAGACATAGACGAATGTACGATGAATACAGACAACTGTGACCCGGAGGCATTTTGCACAGACACTGACGGCTCCTTTATCTGTACTTGTACTAATGGCTACAGTGGGGATGGGGTGAATTGTGATGGTAACTATGATCCTTATTTACCCTAATTAAAAAATGGATTAGTCTTTCGCTTGGTTGGATTCTCAATTTGTGACTGCTTCCACCTTGAGTACCCAGTAAACAAAAAAAAGTTATAATACATTATATAACATTAAAAACGTTATTTTGATGCAAAACATCTCATTTGTGTTTGCCCAGTACCCCCTGGGGAGCACATGAGGCAAATTCTTAAGTATATGAACAAGTAAGGAAAATTCCAGCCAATTCCATCTGTCACTCTGTATGCACTAAAGATACATTTTGAGAATCCAGTATTCTCAGATCATTCTGTCAGCCGGTGTGTCTCTTGAAGATTATGTTGTTTAAAAGAAAAAGTGGGAACCAAGATGGGTTAGCCCAGGTTCCCAGTGCCCAGCCCTAGCCCATATTTAGCACACACTATAAAAATGTACAATAAATGGTGATTTCTGGAGGGAAATCAGATGTCAGTATGTTTCGAAATATTTACAATGTATTCATGAAAAGAAAAGTTATTGTGGGCTGACACATCTGGGCTCCCACAGGTAGCCCTGGACAAAAAGGACCATAACCCAGATATGGACAAGCCCAGCAGGCCCAAGTAAATCACACATGGACCCCAGGAACCGATGCTGACTGGCACCACCTGGGCATCATTTTCAGACCCTTCAGGTCAATATAGATGAAATCAAATTTTATTTATTCTAGCAAAGGAAATGAAATCTTGAATTGAACATTTTCAGATGTGGATGAATGCACACTTGGGACAGACAACTGTCCCACTGAGTCAACTTGTGAAAATACACCAGCCGGGGACTTCTCATGCCCATGCAATAAAGGCTATCATGGAAGTCAATGTACAGGTAAAGATGAACACTTTCTTTAATTACATGGTGGTACAGCCTTCTTTATGCTAAGCTTATGGGACCTCCGGACTCAATGCCTCCATGGAGTATGGTGTAGCCATACTCCATGGCCTCCAAATTTGTTTATTTTCTTCATTTTAGGACAGTAGGGCCATGTAATAAACACAAACCCCACTTATTAACATAAATGCACATCATACATCACTCGTTGAAGCTGGGTCATATCACACTCAGTGTTTGGCATTGTGTAATATGACCCAGCTTCAACTTGTGAAGTATGATGTGCATGTATGTCAATGGTGTGGAGTTTTGTCTATGTATTCTTGTTGTTCATTATTATTTATTTAATTCTTGCATGTAAAAAAAACTACATTCGCTGCATGGGCTGTGTTGCATTGGTACCTCATGCCAAACCTTTGGGGTGGTATCAATGCTGTAGGGTCAGTATGATTCTTTAATTGAGCGCTGACAAGTAATTCACCAGCGCTGTACTCATGCATCATGGTGAGGCCAAATAAAAATAAAGGTTTGTTTCAGGTAACATGGGAAGAAACTCTAGGTTCGGTAGGTCTGATTTTTTTTTAAACTTTTTTTTTACATACTTAAAAATTGACCCAAAAAAGTGTAAAAATGGGAAGATTTTTTTCAAAACTTTTGTAAACCTAAAATTGACCTAAGAATTTTTCAAAATGGGATAAAAAAATGTAGGGTCGGCCTTGTTTAGATAGGGTCGTTCGGGTGACCTGAAACAAACCCTTTTTTTTCACCTGACCAAGGGCAGGATGCACTGATGCAGTATGCCATCCTTGAAGGGTTAACACCGCATTTCAGGGTTAACTTGTTGTTCAATACTTTGTGATGAGCATAAGGCTGTGTCTCATGAGATCGGGCCAATGTTTGCGTCTTGGACCAGGTGCCATCTTTGACCGGGTGCCATCTTTGACCAGGTGCCATCTTTGACCAGTTTGGCATGAAATCGTTAAGATAGAAAAAAGAGTTAATAGGTAATGTAAAGAATGAAATGTGATAATATATTCCTAAATGTTTTAGAACAATTTCTGTAGCATTGTACAAAATAAATTGAATAATATGTTGTAAAATAGGTCAGGAAACTACCTTTATTAATGTAGAACTGGTATACGGACAACTATTAGTACTAGCGTATAACTCTTGTGCTTTAATTTAAAAAATTTAAGTTTTTCAAAAATTACCTCAAACCCTACATTTTACCAGTCAAAGACGTCACTTGAACAGTTGCATAATATTCAAACAACCAAAAAACGGTAATAATAATTATATAACCACCCCCATTATATTTTTTCAACCCTTATATATTAGAGAATAATAAATGTTTAAAAAATCGGTTTGCTGATACCCTGTCAAAGATGGAACCCGGTCAAAGATAGCACCCGGTTTAAGATGGCACCCGGTCAAACATGACCACAAAGACCAGATCTTATGAGACATGAACAAAGGAATTAGAGAATATTCAATATTGCACCTTTATGACCTTTATGAATTATCTTTGTTTGCTAAAATATTTACTGAGCAGAAATAAGGGATAAGACGGAATTTGCTGGAAGTTTTCCCATGTTTCATTAACCATCCAAAGTTTCACTTTCCTTAAGTTAGACTTCAAGTAAGTATAGTTGTCACCCCAGCAGAAATGATGAGGTGAAAGTTTTAAAATGGCCCTTTTCAGATGTGGACGAATGCAGTATTTTCCCCTGTGGCCAGAATGCAGTCACTCATGCATCTTGCACCAATACAGTTGGTTCCTTTACCTGCACATGCGATATGGGATATGCATATACAGGAAATGGGGTTCAATGTGAAGCAGGTAACTATCTTTTTTTTATTGTGTTTCTGTTAACACCACAGCTTTCCTACTTTGTTTACCAAAAGGGTGTATTCCACCAACATCGGTCGTCCAAAATTCGGTCATCCGATAAAAGTCTATAATGTTAAACTCATGGGAGAATTTCGTCTGACGGACAGAATCATGGCCGATTCAGTCAGTGAAATACTGCCTTAAGATGGCAAATTGGGTCAAAGATTTTGACCATATTTGTTAAATCAAACATTTTAAGAAATGTTTGCATGTGAAATACATCATTCATTTTAAATGTATGGGTGGTAAAAAAACAATCTGTGCATGAAGTCGATCATTTATATTAATAAGCAATAATGGTATAGCTGTCATTATCGCTAGACCCTGTTTTATTAGCTCGCTTTACTTAAATGTCTAACTTTTGTAATATTTGCATCAAACCAAGCAATTTTATTCCATTTCTTCCTTATTTCTTTTTACCAAAATACATGCTATTCCTAGCCCAGTATGTTACAAACAGTTTGAGCTTCAATTTGATACCAAATATGCACGTTTTTGTCCACTTTTCAACCAATTTTCATTGAAAATACTTTTTTTCTAAAATGTTTTTTCTAAAATCATGATTTTCATCATGCGTGGTGGTGTGATACAATTTTCTTTGAATGGCCCATCAGTCTTACTTAATAATGGAATTCAGGCAAGTGGTGCTTGCTGGGTATACATATTATTCTTAAAGAATAAGCTGTATTTTGATTCTTCGGAGGATGTGATTATGTTTATGTATTGATAGGAACTTGTAAAAGACATTAATATCTATATTTTTATGAATACTTTTCCAGGTGTACCTGGAATCTTAGTCGTCATGACTGGTGATTCGACTTCACAAGACGCTAATGTGCTTTCTCAGATCTTGGTAAGAATCTTTTGGTTCGTAACTAAATTTTCTTTGGTTTGTACATTAACAATTCAGAATTCGACATTGATAACTCCTTGAACAACATAAAGGCATGTATTCTTTGGAAATAGAAATAATGTATGTGATATAAGCAGTTATGAAAAAATATTAGAATATAAAATATTAGTATGTTTTTATTCGTATTTCAGTCTGATAAAGATGACTACGACTGCCCAACCTTTGACGTGTGTTCTGCGTGAGTAGGATGATTCTCTAGGCCTTTAAAGCAGCAGCATTAGGCTCAGTCTCATGAGTTTGTAACAGTTGAAACGTCTTTGACCGGGTGTCGTCTTTGACCGGTGTAGTCTTTGACCGGGTGTCGTCTTTGACTGGGTATCTTACTTCAACTTTAACCAGCTGCACTGTCCAAAGTATTGTGCAATAAGAATCCCACCAAGTACATTACATCATATACATATATAATATTTAAAAAAAGTTGGAAAAAAAATCTTTTCTAGATACCAAGTCAAAGACGACACCCGGTCAAAGACTACACCTGTCAAAGACGACACCCGGTCAAAAACGTTTCAATTGTTACAAACTCATGAGACTGAGCCTTTAGCTCAAAGGGACAAATTTTAGATTTTAACATGTCTGCAATCATTACATACTTATATGTGCACAGGTCAATTCATAAATAAAATAGGTTCTTCTTTCTACATGAAAATTGGTGGAATACCTCCTATGAGAATAAAAGTCAACCAACTGTAAACCGGAAAAAAATAACAATCTGAAAATTGCTGACTGAATGCTGCCTCCTGGTATGTGAGAGGCGTACTAGTAGACTGGGTTTGTGAGTTGAGCAATGGCAAACTTCCAGGCTCCTCTCCACTCAGTACTGCCACCTGATGGCTCTTGTCAACACTAATTTTCCAACCCCACCATAATATAAATGATAGCTGGAATTTGAGTCTTGTATTGCACACATTAAGAATCTCTTGCCAAAATAAATGCCAAATTATAAGAGGGAAGGGATTACACAATCATATGAGATGCAAATGAAGAGAATGTAGGTTTGAGTGTGCCAACTGGTATAGCCGCCTCAACCTTGAAGGATCTAGTGGCGGGACCCTGTAGAGACAATCAGAATATTTACAAACTCACTAAACCCACCTGGTGAACCAGTTCTGAATCTTTAGAAACTCACTGGTTCCCAACAATGGATATTCATTTATTAAGTTATCGTAGAAATACAACGGTAACCCATTCTGATATTGTGATATACTACAGTATGGATATGTCTCCCAACTTATGACTAGGGCTGGTCCACACACCGTCCCTAACAAATGCCATTAATTGACACAGAACACTGTCATTTTCAGTGTAAAAATGCCCATCTAGTCAGAAGCTTGAGTTTCAATATGGCTTGGTTAATAAGGCCAAAAAAAAAAGTTTGCTTCAGGTCACCCGACCGACCCTATCAAAACAGGGCCGACCCTACTTTTTTAAATCCAATTTTGAAGAAAATTATATATTTTTACACTTTTCTTGGGGTCAATTTTAGGTTTTCAAAAACTTTGAATTTTTTCCTCCATTTTTACACTTTTTTGGTATTGTAGAGGGGCTGTAAAAAAAAAATTTTAAAGTTTAAAAATCCGACCTACCGACCCTACATTTTCATCCCATGTTACCTGAAACAAACCTTATTTTTTATTTGGTCTAACTTCGATATTCTGTTAGGGTTAGGGTTCATATACTATTTTGGGACACGCATAAAGATCCTTAATGACGGCATGTCACTGAAAGATTTGAAGTTATTTGAAGTCATGATGCATCAATGCAGGCCCAGCAAGTAGATTGCCAGTGCTGCATTGGTGCATCATGCCAACCCTTCCAGAGTGTCTAAGCCCCACAGGGTTGTCAGGATGCTTGTATGCAGCACTGGCGAGTTACTCGTCAGGGCTGCATTTATACATCATCATTACCAAGGCATCATGTAATCCTTAAAGTGTTAGGGCCAACATAATATTTAAACAATTTATACCCTTGGTTGTGGTTAAAGATCGAGAGTTATTTCATTTCTGGTTTCAGTCCCAGCATTTGATTTTTGATTTGATAGCTCACAGAATGGACAATGATGTAGTTAAAATACTGCTGTTATTTTATTTTCAGAGGTTACTTTTGTAGCAATGTAGATGTAGAATTTGACGCCCCAATCTCACAACTTCAGGAAAACGATGTTGAGATCATCTTTTACGGTACTGTTGTCACTGTAACATGCTCACCAGGTAAGCACTATACTATGCACTTTCTAAGCAGTGATGCTTTTAAGACAAGAACAGGGTAAAATTTTGTATTGGCACCTTATATTTTGGTTCCACCCCACAAGGGGTTGGCATTGCTAACACCCTCCTCAAAGGGGATCAAATTATTTGCCCGCGCACCTTTTGTTTGTTTTGACGGGTGAATTTCTTTTCGGCCCACCTAAAGAAGGATGAGAATCATTTACTACCTTCCACAATTCACAGCCCTTGTCTCTTGTTGATTAATACAAGTAACACTGCCTTAATAAGACTTTCAGGAGATTGACTATAGGTGTTTAATGTGCACAAATGTACCCCTGACAAAAATGCATCGTTATATTAGGCGGGTGTCATGAAATGATTTATGAAAGAGAAATATAACTCTTGACGCCAAGGTTGTAGTGGTGCCATTGTCAAATGTAATTTAGTAGCATAGCTCCCACACCTGCCATTGTACTAGTGTCTACTTGATAACTAATGAAATATATAGTGGTCATATATATCCATAGTACTGTATATGGCTACCAGAAGCCGAGTATGATTTAGGATAAACCTATACCGTATTCGACGTAATAAGCGCACACCCCCTAATAAGCGCACACCCCCCGTTTTAGGCCAATTTTTATACTACAAATAACCAAAAAAATCTCAAATTTTGACCCCAATTAAACTCTTAACTACTAAAATGTGTCTATACTAATTTTTTAAGCGCACTGTGCGCTTATTACGTCGAATACGGTATATACATTGAATTAAGCAGACCTATTGTTTCCTATGATAGAAAATTTGTCATTTGATATTCTTGGTTCTCTCTTAGATAAGTCACAATTCTCATGTGTCTACTGTCATATATTTTAAAGATGGGTAAGAGCTAATCTGGGGTCTACTTTTTTTACAAGTTTCAGAATGAGTTAAATTCTTACAGACATTGTGAATACAAAAGTGTTGAAAAACTGAAAAAATAAATTGAAACCTAAATTGACTCAAGTCACATCTTTAACCTACAACTCACCAACTGTCTTCAGATCCCCCGGCTGCTGCTGCGGTTAACTTCCAGGCAAACGTTGCTAACGGGAACATCCTCGTGACGCTAACGGCTGAACAAACAGCAGAGTACCTTGCAGCAAACCTACCTGTCTTCATGGCAGCTGTAACCCAGTGCTGTGACCCTGACCAGTTGGAGGCTTGCTGTGCAGTGGTGGAAGTGTATGGTGAGGTTGTAACCAGCACTGTGGATGGTACTGTTGTTATCCCGCCAGAGCTTATTCCAACAACAACAACAACACCAATGCCAACAACAACAACTACACCAACAACAACTACACCAACAACAACTACCACCCTACCACCTACCACCACACCAATACCCGTACCAAGTACTCAGTATTCCTTCTCTGTGAGCGGTGGAACATCGTCGACAGGGTTCACAAACTTTGTGGTAAGAGTTTGTTGTGTGATATTTAATGTACCGGATATTATAGCGTATGAGCTTAGCCTACGTATCAGCCACACCTAGAGTGTAGTCCTCCCGCCATGTACCATGGTCCCTACTGATGACCCTAGACCCTAAATTCAACTCATCCCTTTTTAGGTCTTAGTGACATGGGACATGATGAATGAATAGATAGTAAGATGGCACATGGAACATTTCTTAAAATCTACAAGGTGACATGACAATTTCTTAAGATTAACATGGCGACATGAGCATTTATCAAGATCGACATGGGGACCCCCCCATCAAGGGCCCCCTACTGGGTCCTGCAGCCATGATACACCCAGACCTTGGGACAACTCTATGAAAGATGCAAATCTAGTATTGTAGTTTACATCCTAATACTTACGTATAAGCCACCCCAGACTTTTGCCTCAGATTACGACTTAATTGATAGTTTTAAGGGCTACATTTATCACAAAAAATATACCTATATCCTTCCTTTTCAGATGGGACAAATTGAGGAGGACACTGATGACTTCTGTGAGGCTCAGACATCAAACTGTTGCCCCGGGTAAGGGTTAAACCTTTAATGATGGCATGTCGCTAAATGTGTAGAGGTTTGTATGTTTCTAGATTAAAGAACAAGACAAACGGCAGTTTCCAAGTGCGAGAGTAACTTTCATTCTAAAAAATGTGTGTTAACTTAACACACTTTTGTAACACACTTTTTATATACTTATTTTACACACCCTTTTTTTTAACACACTACACACTTTTGTCAAAAGTGTGTTAATCTTAAAAGTGTTGCGATAAAAAGTTGGTGAAATGTAAAGTGTGTAGGAGGAAGTGTGTAAAGGATATAAGTGTGTTGCTTTATAAAGTGTTTAAATATATTAAGCATGTTATTCAACCAGCTGCTAGCGGAGCACTGCCAGTGTACCAATAGGCAAAATTTCACCAACCACAGCATGTATAGTCACCAGTGCATTAGTGGCCAATTGTGACCGCCATCCTACATAGCAAAGCCCTGTAAGGAATGACCTTAAGCAGGTTTCAATTACACATTGACTTATATTATAGCTGAACACGCAGGAAAGGTGTCCAATTCCTTCCACATTCCTTAGACCTCCCTAGGATAGGATATTCATTTTTAAAAGGGATTCTAACTTCTTAGCCTCATGCAGCCATTGAAGTTACACTTCATTATATGTTTAAAACTTGATATCAAATCATTAAACATGATCAAAAGTGAAATAAGAATCTTGAAGCGTGACTGAAATTTCTAAAACAATGTGTGTGGTGCCATCTGGTGTCAATAAAAATGTGTGTATATTGTACACACTTTTATTAGCTGCACACATTTGACAAAACAAGTGTGTAAGTGTGTTGAAAAAAGTGTGTTCATGCTCAAGTATGTTAAGAAAATATGTGTGTTACTCTTTATCCATGTTCCCGCAACACACATTTTTTACAGTGTATCTGTTTATTCACAAGATAAACCGGTATCTCTCCCTGAATCAGGAATCGTCTGCACCAATATGCTTCCACATAAAAGATATGTAAATGCTTAGTTCACACAACTGGACATGTGAAGTAGAGTCAGCCAGGCCTGCACTGACTGTGGTACAGGTAGCAATCAGTTTTCCCGCCTAAGAGTGGCACCCGGTTTTGGGGGTTCTGTCCCGGATACCGGGCACACTAACTCTAGGCGGAGAAAGCCAAGTAACAGGAAATATGTGTTCACCCAGGGCATCTAGAACCAGTGTCATAATAGGTCACTCTCAGATTGTACTAACCCATACGGCCAGCATGCTGGTGGAATGCAGCACTGGCCAATTACTTGCCAGGCCTGTATTCTTGCATTATGATAACCAAGGGTATGATGCTTTGAAGAATTATGCTATACTTAAAGGGTTAATTGTGACCTGGCATTAATCCAGGCTCTTGCAACGGATTAAGGAATTTGAGCTAGTATGTGGAATTGTTAATACAGTATATCAGCCTTTTCCATATATTTGGTTTATCTCACTATTATTTATACATGCAGAAAAGTGGCATAATTAATTTGAAAATTGACTTTTAAAGTTCATAAAATATAAATTACCTAGTCCTGCAACTGACTATTTATTTAACTCAGAACTGACTAGAATAACATTTTCAACTTGTCTGACCATACCTCTTAATTATAACAAAAAGCAAACGCCTGGTTGGGATCAATGGCCATCAATAACAGCTTATCAATAAATATACTTTTCTCAGCGGGAACACATTTTTACAACAACTCCACAGAAGACATTGTAATATACTATAGATATTTAACTTTAATTGTGTCCTGTAAGATGACACCTATAAAAGCTGAAATAGCAATTTTCACTTTGGTAGAGATTCAATATGTAAACTTTTAAAATGAGTACAATATTGTTAGTCCTCTCAATTATTTGATTGATAGTGACCCTCCATTATTTGCAATCTGATTTCCAGTGGGAGTGTGTACGGCAGGTCATCTGCTAAGTTAGCGGTTGAAGAGTTCCGTGATGAGGACCGTGTAGTCTTTGAGACCGTGGTTTTTGCAACCTGTGAAACAAACGGTAAACAATGACAATTCTTTTTTCCCTTAAATTACATTTATTTTCGATAAAGTTTACAAAGTAACTCCTGCACATTAAAGCACAGCAACAGCTTACACACACAGCCGTGAGCAGTGCCACAGAGACTACCCTCTGGGTCTATTTAATTACTCAGCCTCTGGTAAGGCTAGATTAACATGAAATAGCGTACTGTAAATCCCTACACTGCACTTCCGGCATTTAACATAGATCAATAACCAAGGGATAAGGACACTTTGCCACATCTGAGAGTAAATTTCTACTCTCTTGATCACATTAGCATATTATACAGAGAATTCTTGAAACAAGGTAATAATTGTTTTCCAATATTACCAAAAACAATGGTGCTTACTCTTTGGATCAAATGGAGAGTACACGGTTAGAAGTAAGTACTGCAGCTGCACAATATAAAAAGGGGCATTTTTGGTTTCCAGTATCACATACCGTACAGCTACACTCATCTACTGTTGAACAACGCACACAGGAGAGGGTTTGAATCACACCTTGGCACAATAGGCAGAACTACTGTTTATCTATTTTTACAAATATTCAAATATTCAACAGCTCACATTTCTATGTCAATATAGGTGGGAATGCATGCCAAATGGGTTAAAGAAATACGAAAAGAAAAACACATTTCTCTTAGTGCTAAGGTAAGACTCAAACCCATGATCTCCTATGGGTGGTGTTCTACAGTAGGTGAGTGTAGCTGTACAGTATATCAAACTGGAAACCAAAAATACCTCCTTTTATACTGTGCAGCTACAGTATATCTCGCTGTGCGGCTACACAACCATCTGACAGTGTAGAGCCAATATATACGTAATTTTTCAAAAATATTTCCATGCAGGTGTGACGGTCAGGGTTCCAGTAGCAGCAGATGTGGTAACTTCGGTTCTAACAGCAAACTTGGGTGCTACAGCCCAGGCCCTTGAAAACTGCTGCACCAACAGGCTGGTCAGTGACTGCTGTGTGGCCGAGGTAACAGGCGTTGTGACTGCAGGAGCAGATGGTAAAACGGTTAGCCCCCCTACTAGAGCGAGGTCAACATCAACCGCAGAGACCATTGGCGCTATTGTGGGAGGTTTCGGAATCCTTGTCGTGATCGTAGTGGTCTTTGTCGTGCTGCTGTGGTGTAGAGGAACAAAACAGGTTGTCTTACGTAAAGTTATCAGGAGGTGAGTATTCAATTCTCGAGCACAATTCCCATTGACCAGTGGGCTTCAGCTTAGAATTGTAGCATGCATAGACTTGACTATACTCTGACGTTAATTAGCACTGTGCATGGGTAGAAAAATCTTCAGTAACTGTAGACCCTATATGCACATAGTAAGGTAAGTATTGAGAACACCATAGGCTGATACTCACAATTATGGCCCTATCAAACCCCTGTAGGGTCCCTTAGCCAAAAAATCGTTACTGCAGTGACAAAAGCGCCAAATTACTCATACCTGTTCATTTGGTTATAAAAATTCATTTTAGCCTAGGTTGCATCTTCAAAACAAATCGGTAAACATGGAAACAGCCTAAATCCAAGAATAACACTTTTAAAATCCTAGGGGTCAATTTACTGGGGGTAGGTGTCATTGAAATTGAGTTATATACCTGCAAACACTGTGTTGCTGTGCAAATAAACAATTGGAATGGCTGTTGCTAAGCAACCACTAGCCCTAGCAACCAATGAAAAACACTGTTAAAGAGGCAACCTGGGCTAAAATGAATCTTTATGACCAAATGAACAGCTATGAGTAATTTGGCGCATTTGTCACTCCGGTAACGATTGTCCAAATTTCAGGCTAAGGGACCTTACTTGGCCAACGTTGATATGTATCTTTGATGTTGTGAAGGGCACAGCTACAAATATAGGGCCTCTTTTGTGTGGAAGTGTGCAAGACCTTGCTACTTATTAAAAAGCTATCTATGTGGGCAACAGAAAGCTTGAATATTATTTCAATGATTTTTATCTACAAGTTGTGTCTTTGTTAAATATTTTCAGCCCAATGGTATATGGACAACTGCCAATCAAACGATTTCAACAACCTCTCCGAGCTGTCGGATTTGGAGGTGGCCCGTACATGCGCCCTCCTACAAACCTGTACCATCCCAGCACTCCGCAGTACCCAGCGCTGAGACGTCCCGTAGTGCACAGCCGCAGATACGTCTACTGATCTGATGAAAAAATACCGACTGATGCCATGAGACTCTGCTTAATCCACAACTGAGCTTTAGGCAGTGTCTCATGAGATCGGGCCTTTGTGAACTTATTTGACCGGGTGCCAGCTTTGACCAGGTGCCAGCTTTGACCGGGTGCCAGCTTTGACCTGCTTGACAGAAAATGGCTTATTAAGGGCAGATGGAGATATAAATGGGCCAAAAAGGTTAATTCATCTGTCCTATATAAGTCATTTTCTACTAAGGCAGTCAAAACTGGCATCCGGTCAAGGCTGGCACCTGGTCAAAGACAAAAACATTGGCCCGATCTCATGAGACACAGCCTTTATGATCAATGGATACTCATTCATCGAAAAAATGTAACTTGATCAATATTTTAGCATTTTTGTGTCAATAGTACTATGTGTAATAAACATTAAGTTTGCATTTGTTATTTAAGCCTTCAAGCCAGGATGTTGCTAAAATTGGTCATCATGATGCACCAATGCTGCCCCGGTGCTGTATTTGTGCATCATGCCGACCTTATGGGATAACCCTGTAGACCCGGCATGCTCCTTGAATGCAGCCATAGTGAGTTCCTTAGGCCAAAAAAAAAAGTTTGTTTCAGATACATGGCGAGAAAATGTAGGGTCGGTAGGTCGGATTTTTTTGATTCTTTACCTTTTTTTTAAACATGAAAGTACTAGCCGGCCTTTCGGAAAACCCAAAAAATTACGAAAAAAAGGGTAAAAATACACAAATTTCTTCAAAATTGCATAAAAAAATGTAGGGTCGGCCCTGTTTTGATAGGGTCGGTCGGGTCACCTGAAACAAACCTTTTTTTTGTGGCCTTACTAGGGCTACATTTATGGATCATCACGGCAAAGGTAATCATCCATTAATGCATTATGCATTACTAACTTTCAGTGAGACCCTGATGTTCTGTCAAGTCCTGTAGCAGGGATAACATTGCTAAAGTTATGATAATAATAATATATCTAGCATACAGTGTGGTTTTGATGTTATGTCAAGTCTTGTACTAGGGAAAAACATTGCCAAAGTAATGATTATACGGCTAGCACACAGTTGGGTTTTGATATTAAGTCAAGTCTTGTACCAGGGAAAAAAACATTGCTAAAGTAATAACTATATGGCTAGCATACAGTTGGGTTTTGATATTCTGTTTAGTCCCAAGGCAGGGGAAAACTCTGACGGATTATTGAAGCATGTTTAAATGCTTTATTGGAACTGCACCAGCCAGAACTGGCCGGAGCAGGAGGATGTCAGATTATTGAGTGACAGATTATCAAGGTCCAACTGTAGCATGTGCTCTGTACATTGAAGATTAAGTTACTCAAATAAATCTATATAATATAAGTCCCGGTGAGCTTAAACAGGCAATAATAAGATCATAAGTGACCCGTTTTGAGCCGGTAGGAAACAAGGAAATGATCTATGTCGTTATACCGTTTTGAGTTGGAACTCGCACAAATAAATTGTTGTGGTATTGCCATATTCCTGAACAGCTGATCAGGAGCTTTCATTTTGTATATGACAAGTAGTATATTCGACAATGTTCACAATATAGACAATTTATTTTTGATACTCTTTCTTGATTTAAATAGAAATTCATTAAAATGAGATGATTCGGATCTTAATTATACAATACAATCATAAATCCCCATCACTTTGGGGAAAATTGGGATCGGGATCTGGTTTAAATCTGGTTTGTGAAGAGTCCATATAGATATATATGTTCTTAAATGTGCAACTTCCGCCTGATTTTCTTAAAATGGATCACATATTGGTCGAAACTGATGCTTTCTGTATAAAATGCCAGAGCACTCTTTTTTTCTTATATCACTGTTATTCAAGAAGACATTTAATCTAGTAATAATGATTTGATAATTTAAAACATTTTTCAAATAAAATGAGGCCTTGAAATGTTGTTTAGTCCCTAACTAGGGAAAATGTGATTATTGAACGGTATTAAAATGGCTCACTAGAACTGTACCAGCAAGGACATGCAGGAGGTTAGATTATCAAGGAAAATTATCAAGTTCTAATTAAAGTATTTGCTATGTAGTTTTATAAGGGAGTGTTCATTTATTAGTTACAGTGGGGGTGGCATAAATATTTCTGACCCCTCTTGAGGCAGGGGCTAAAAATTCTGACCTCTCTTCAAGGGGGGGGCCGTAAAGATTTCAGCCCCTTTTAAGCAAAAAGGCCCGCACTTTACTATAGTTCAAAGGGTTTGACTGATTTTAATCAGAGGTCACTAACCAGGTAATGGACACATGTTTTAGTCGCACATATTACAAAATTCTTACAATAAAAACATATTACAAAATTCTTTGAATAAAAACAATTTCCAAGTTCCAGCTATCAGTCTTTTATTATGTAGGGGTTCCGTATACGTATAACGCGAACACAGGTTCCAAATTCGGTTTGAATGCAACAGGTTTTATTCGATCACAGCCTCAAAAGTACACAAAGGTTTCTACTCGGTTCACTTGGTCTTTTAACCATTCGAAGACACACAGGATTCTATCGATAGTTCGAAGTTAGCAACACCGGACAGTCAGGTCCTGAGCCAGCATGGCTGGTGCAGGAGCCATAATGTGGGAGGGGTGTAGGTGCCCCTATCAAAGCGAAGGTACGAAAGGTGTGGGTCAGAGCTCGTCCTGGGACGAACTCCCTGAGGTAGCCAACCTCGGCCTCTTATATTAGGTACCCCAGAGGAGCGCTGCGCTCCCGTGAAAAGGACCAAATGTCAGAGCATAAGAGCAATCTTTACATGCTCTTCACAGCCAGACCAATAATCATACAGGAATAGCAGACCACTCACCAGAAAGATATGGATCTCCTGGTGATATCTATTATCAATGCTCTGAATTTTGTGCAGCCTTAGTCTATAAAAATTGGTCTTTACTGAAGGCTGATTCTCTATCAGTTAGACACTTTGTCACCTGTTTTCTACCAGGCTATTTTCCTACCTTTCCTTTCCAGTGGTCTTGCCATTCCACCATGGGTTGGACCTATACAATATAGGCACCGTTGGATAGCTATGATTCAAACCTTTATTTGTATCCCCGGCACAATTATGAATAAAAAAATTTGAAATTATGGCTGCATTAACAATAATAAAACATCTTAAATAGACAAGTAATTCTCAAAAGAATGGATTGTGCCGCACCATGCCATGAGGCTCGAATTCTCTAGAATACCCGTGTTGAAACAGCTATGCAATTCGATGGATGGGGCCGATGTGAGACTAAATCTAGGAAATAATCTTTGTAAAATAAGTATGATAACCCCCTGGCCATGTCCTAAATTGAGTAGGTGTATGCACTGTAAGTGTATGGGAGCACAATTAGGTACAGGCACTCAATACAGACCCACATTCCAGTAAGTGAAGGGAAGAATATATCTTAGAGTCAACAAAATTGCAAGAAAAGGTTTCTTATATGTTTCTTAACTGTTTCGTACCTTTGCTTGACAGAAAAAAATATTCAGCACCAGATTACTGTTGGGAAAGTGGATTAGATATGACATGGCCACCAGTGATACAAATATGGATGAACCATCTGTGGTTCCTTTACCATGGACTGGAGGAACAATGTGGCAGCGCATGCATAAGGAAAATAATTATTCTCCCAAAGGCAGACCTCATTATTAACTCACTAGCTCTGAGGATTATATTATAATTATATGATATGATCATTCAGTTGGAATTCCATGGAAGTATTTCTTATCAATATTTTGAATATTGCTATTTCACATGCTATGGATCTTCATTGAACATAAGGGGCCCAGACGGGGGGTTGCTGTGTCACTTGTCGATTTTAAGAAATGTCAATGTCCCTTGTCGAATGTAAGAAAAGGGTCTTGTCACTCGTCACTGATACTGTAAAATTGTCACTAGGTCTCATGTCACTTGTCGATTTTAAGGAATGCCTATGTCATTTGTCCATTCTAAGAAATAAGTCTTGTCCCTTGTCACTAGGCTCATGTCGATTTGTCGATTTTACACGTCTGGGGCCCTAACATACAAACACCCCTTTTCGCTTGAAAATTCCTGGTACCAGGTGTTTTGACTCTAGTACATGAATCTCAAAATGTTGATAGAACAGATCCTTCCATACATATTTATATAGATGAATTATATGGAGATTATGATTTATCCCATACATGCATTATTCTCTAACTTTGACTTTTGTTGTGGGCATATTGGTTTTGGAGGCACTCCTAGGGATGAATGTGGTGTATAATTTTCTTGCTGCATACTCATTTGATGTAGGTGATAACCAATGATCAAGCTTTCTTTGCAATTAGTTTGAATGCAGTACCTTTATTTACTGGACTTACAGCTGGGGCCAGGTGTACTCATGCATGGCAGAGGACAGGTGAGTGGGGCTAGCAGCCACCACCACTCCAATCACACTACCTGTGTACATATATGTTTACCATAAAACCAAGCTAAACACCACTTTGTGATCTATATTATTTTCTATAGTTTAAGCATTGTGATACTAACCCTGCTTTCATTATGATCTAAAATAGACTCCTAAGATACGATTATGTGCTGACTTCCATGGTAGAGTAAGGGAATAGAGCAGATGGTAGAGTCTCAATGCAACTCTTCCCCTTCCTCAAAAAGGGGGATATGCCCCCAAAAATGCAAAATTTATTTGTGTTCCCTTATCTACAGAAATATATAGGCTTGTCTCTGAGAAATTTGGGAATTTTTTTTTAAGGGGGGGGGGGGGGCGGGGGGGTGAATTTTTCTTGGGTCCTCTCCCAAAATCTTTTTTCAAGATACTCTACGCTTCGAATTTCAAGAGAATCCGACCACTGGTTGTGATTCTATTGCCCTTTATATAGGATGGGCCTGCAGGTGACCACTGGCTTATGACTGGGAC
Organism: Harmothoe impar; assembly: GCA_947462335.1. Classification (NCBI taxonomy): domain Eukaryota; kingdom Metazoa; phylum Annelida; class Polychaeta; order Phyllodocida; family Polynoidae; genus Harmothoe; species Harmothoe impar. The sequence goes on from OX381717.1 coordinate 17,475,235, forward strand.
AATGCTATAAATAAGTGATTTTGTCATTTTTAAACATCAGTAGGTCACTAAATCTCAATGGGAATGTGATGAAAAAAAATTCAAGACACTCTATACCAGTTGAACATATGTTTTTCACAATATAAAGGGGCTCAACCTAAAACCCTTGAAGTTGTATATGGCCTGAAAATGGAAGAATGCCTATTTTCACTAGCCTTTCCTGTCCAAAGTAGCATTTTGAGGGGCATATTTTGTCAATTTGTGTGCTAATATATGTTATACCAATATCACTTCCCAAAGGGAGCATATGGTTTATCATGAATTAGCTATCAAGCACAATCTGGCTGTGTTATATTTGATGTATGAACAACCTACAAATGCTCGATTGGCCCATCAGGAAAAAAAGGCAAATATAAGGTAAAACTTTTTTTCTTAAAAAAATCATAATAAATCAACCATTCAAAGGATCTCAACATAACTGATGTCCTTCCTTCACATTCTTTTCAAGCTTTCTAACGATACTATTGCCAAATCTTCAGGCCGTTTATCTTCAAAATACCTGTGGTACCTACTTATATACCCTGATCGCGGACCAAGCAGTGTCGACGTGGCACTCCTCTGTAGGGCCGTCTGGAGTGCCCTGCCTGGCTCCGCTACCGGATAACCGAAAGGACATGGCGTAGGTGCTGCCACCTAGTGTCCGCTGGAGGCACTTCCCGCTCTGACTCCACGGACCTATATGTACACGTATTATTCGTGCCCCTACATCACCCCCACCAGATTATAACAAGGGTCGAAATACATCTAATATAATATAATATACTCGAATATAGGAGAATAATATCAGTGTATATGATGACAATACCGGGGTACATTCGAAGGTACAAATTATGTTTTACACGTACATGTAGAAAGTACAATTTAGATTTAGACTGACCTGTTACACCAAACAACATTTACATATCTATGTACATAAAACATGTACACCATAACGACAAGATCGATATGTGAGTATCCATCTTTAATAAAGATATGAATATGTATGTGAATTTATATGTTCTACACTACTTCTAACTACAGTGATCACAGATCTGTATGGTTTTTGTTGAGATACAATATTGATTACTACATTAATTATATTAAGGTAGGTAAGGAGTGCACTTTATGTGACTTTTTAGGACGGAATGACACAGAAGTAATGGTTCGAAACCATTTATGTGGGCGAACCGTCCCTGGAGAGGTAATTACTTGAACTATTGGAATTATAAAATACATGAAACCAACATAGGTGTGACGTTAACTCTTATAACCAAGGAATGTAGTAGTATTGGCCTCCACATGAGGTAAATGATATATGACTCTATATCCTAAAAATAGATATACTCTCGAAATCCGAATACCAGTTGCTATGTCCAAAAAGAAAATTTTGGAGATAAAGGTAGGTATCAAACATTATTTACAGTTTTGGTTCGAATCATAGTATACAGTATAAGTTATACTCTTCAAAGTATGAATACACTTTTTTTTTTAGACAACGAAGACATTTCTTGACAACTATGCATCTCACACCTGGTTTATGTTTTTCGAATCATGATTTCAATCATGGACGTTCTGTAATTACGAACACAATTATTAAGATATCATCGAAACATCATATACACAAGTCATCAAAAAAACGCAACTGAACAAACGAACACACGAATCATCTCACAAGTCCTTCACCAAATCTCGGAGTTCTTCGAGCGACCCACTCCACTGAGTGAGTCCGATTCCGAACACTAGGATGAACTTAACGTTCAGTGCCTTCATGGTTTTGGCCTGATCGTCCAGAGTGTCCTCCGCAGCCTTTTGGAAGGCGCGGGCCATTGTAAGCTCCCTCTTCGCATGTTCCAGCTGTTTGGTGAGTTCGATCACCTTATCAGGTTCTGCCTGCTGGTTGATTCGTTGTTGTTCGAATATCTGCCTGAGTCTCTCTACCTCCTTGCCCTGCATGGTGATGGCATAGTCTGCTGATGCCCTTCCCACCCAGGCCGCATACTGCTGCATGCCGGCTTGGTGCTCCTGCAGCCATCGTTTATACAGCTCCTTATGCACCACTGCATCAGGAGCCTTCACAGACTCGAAGTAGTCCTTTGGGAACCGCACACTTGGACAAATGTTCTCACCACTCACCATGAGGTCATACCACCTATCCGGACCGACTGCCAGTTCTTCCCGCACGTTGGGCCTGAAAGGCACAGTGGCTGTGGTGGTAGTAGTGGTGAGCACTGCGGCAGCGACAGTTGCTGCTTTCACTACTCTAGCAGTTGTCGTTGGTGTGGTGGTGACCGGGTTCGAAGTGGTCACTGGAACCCGGTCCACCACAGACTCACAGTTTTTACGGATGATGAACTCGAACTAGTGGCAGGGGTTTTACGCCCCACCGACTTTGTAGAGCTGTCAGCCTTCGGTTTCGCCTCTTCCACTACCTGGGGGGTGTTGATGGTGGCAGTGACCACCAAGTCCTTTTTCCCAGGCAGGACAAAGTGATCCGAGTCCCCCATCTCTAAGTTTCGGGAGTCCGGCTGGCAAAGGGCCTCCTTTACAGGGATACCCAAAGGGAGGTTGCTGTATGGATCCCTCTCAGTCTGTCTTTCCGGACCAGGAGAGTCCATCGAGCGAGGGATACTCAGTCCTGCTAGCCAGGTTACCGGGAGTCAGAGGACGAAGGGTTTGCAGTTGAGAATGACCTTTTGGGGCCGAAAAGTCCGGACCATAGTCAGGACGCAAGTCCTGCAGTGGGGACCGGTGCTCAATTGTTGTCGCTCGCCCTCGTGCTGCATTTGGAGCTCTTTGAGCCAGTGCTTCCGATTTGACATATTTACAGTCAGGTTCGGAAGTGGCCGGACTCCTGTTGGTTTCACTTCGTTTCCCCGGAAGGGGGTTGGCCGCTCTCCAGTCGTACAACTCCTTATACAAGGCGCCACCCAGGTCTAATCGACCCCGTCGATCTGTACGCTGGAAGACAGCCGACTGCTTCGAATTCCTTGTCACCTGGACCTTTCCGAACTGGAGGGTCTCAATAGTGATGTTGTCGAACTTCACCTTGTCCAGGCCCGCCACCAGTTGTGCATGGAGGTCCCCCACGTTCTTCCTGGCTAACATCATGGCCTGGCCATGACATTGTATAAGATGCTCGATCATCCTGCCTCTTCAAAGGGTCCACAGTCCCGAACACTTCTTGTTTGACTTGCCGGTGTCAGCGCAGATATATCTGCGCCCGGTGGTGCATGTGGCACTCGACCAGGTGCCGCATAAATCGAAGATGAGTAGGCATGGGACGGTTCTCGTGCTGGTAATAGGTGCGACAGGAATCGAAAGGACAATCGTCCCTTACCCCTGCCTTGTACCGGGCCATAGCCCATCGAATCTTGGGGCGTCCCTTGTGGTTGTAGTAGGACTTGGGGAACTGTTTTCGATCCTGCAGCCGATTGAACCAGTTTTCTGTCCATGCAAAGGTGCTGGGTGAGTTGTTGTTGGACCTGATCCATTCTTCGTCATCGGACAGACCCTCGCAGTCTGTTGCCTTAGGGCAGGAGTACATGTCCCTGGACTGTTTGCAATGCTCCATACATTCGGGCCTAAACTTTTTAAAGCCCCCGGTAGCATTGCGCCAGATCATTTCTTCTGCCCGAGAGTTGGGGACATCTTCTGAGGCGGTTGCCCCAGCAGCCGGAGGGGGCGAAGAGACCACAGGTGATGTGTTCGAATGTCCTGATTCTGAGGACGTGGATGGGGATACAGGTATGGGGACCTGCACCGGAGTCTTGGTTGGGGTTCTCGGAGGTGTCGAAGGCGTCTTAGTTGGTGCCCTAGGAGGTGTCGAAGGAGTGGAAGCCGTACTGGATACCACATCAACCAACCTCACCGTTGGAGACATGTTTACCGCTGTGGTTGGTGGAGGCAGGACATGAGGGACACAGGGCTGTCGTGCTTCACCCTTCTTCACCTTACGTCTCTGGTTTTTAGGAAGTTCAAAGGGTACCTCCTCCACATCCGAAGCATCAGACACAGACAGTCCCTTCTGCTGTGGGTTGAGGTTCTTCCTGGATTGGGCTCGGGTGAGTGGAGCCCTGGGGGCAGCTTGCATAGCTTCCAGGGTTTGTTGCAACTGTTCATTGGCTGCCCGGAGTTCATCGGACTCTCTCACCACCTGAGCGAACCGAGCTTCCTGCTCAACCGATTCTGAAGTATCCGAATTAACTTCCATAAGAGTTAACTCCACAATGGCTGGAGCCTTGTCGAATGGGACTGGTAAAGGTCCCGGTGCCCTGGGAAGAGGTTCGGGTTGAGACTCAGTAGTCCCAGTTGTAGTGGTTGGTTCTTCGAATGACGTTGAAGCCGAATGGGGAGTACTCGAAGAGCACTCGGACTGAGCTGAGGCAGGTTTGGATACTTCGGACATGGACGGATTAGCTGGAGGGGTACTCGAACGGGAAGTTTTACGACTACCTCTGGTTTTGGTGAGTTTCTTCTTCTTCCCTTTCGTACTCGTGGTGCTCCCATCACTCGAGGGCACCGGCTCCTCCATTAGTTTGGCTCGTTGGAGGTTTCTAAAGTTCGTACCACATCTCAGTAGAATCTGTCCGAAGATTTCGTTCTTGTAGGCCCCCCGAATGGCTCCCTCGTAGCTCTCCAGCCATTTCCCATCGTGGTGGTAGAACTCGTGTTCTTCCAGTCTGTCCAGCACCATCGGCATGAGTGTGGGATGAAGCTGCAGCGAGGTATCGAATGGCGGATCGCATTCCAGCACCTCCACAAGTTGTTGCTGGGCCAGCGATTTTTGTATGAAATCCTCCATCTCCTCGTCAGACACTCGCTTGAATGGGCAATTTCTGGCTCACCTCCTCTAGCTCCAGCATGTCGTCTTCCTCCAAATCACCTGCTGCGTTGAGCCGCGTGGATGTGGAGTTATCAATGTCCTTCCAAGCTACACGTTTTGGGGTGTTGCGCCACGGCAACGGCCCCATGTTGACTGTCGCTGGAGGTGGCATGGCCACGGCATCCTGCTCAGCCGTCGAATAGGAGCCGATCCCCGCCACTCGGACGGTGATCGCACTCCCGGTGGATTCGGAGGCGGATTCGTAATCCGATTCCTGTGCAATATCGAATTGGCCATCATCCATCCTGAACAGATCCAGCTCACCGGACTGGAGGCCCTCACCGGGGGTGTACTGCTCCTCCATCCAAGTCGAATGTTTTCAACGAAAACGAAGTTTAAATCGAAGATATCGCGGAGAACGAAGCTCCGCGTGTCCAAATGACACTATGAGCGGGGACTAACCAGGTTGGCACGTGTTATGATGTGGTTTTGGAGACTTTTGGTCGGTAACAAGACCCCTCTTCCTCCTCCTTTGCCCTGCAGCGTCCGCGCGTCTTCTTGGCGCTGATCCAATATGGCGGCCGCCCTTCTTGTCTTGTGCCGCCACGCCCGCCGCGGGAGCAAAGGTCAACCAATCAACGTTCACGCCTCACCGGATAGCCCTTTTCTAACGGATAACGCGGCGGGAGACGCTTCGCGTTTCCCGCCACTGATTGAATGGGTAGCTCACCGGAGTGTAATCCTTATTGAGTCATTTCCACAGAACCATGGGTACCACTAATTATGAATTCTTCAGGAGTGTAGGCAAATGTCATTACGGGTAACGTAAGAATACCCGCCGGATAGATCCGTCTGCCACCCTCAGGGACATTCACAACCAGCACCCGCCCTAGTTCTGCTCACTCGACAGCAATTAGGTCTGTACTACCATCATGGGATCGAAGCTTCTTGTTGTGTAAACAAATCACAGCAGTCCCTTGGCCAAACTGTGGACTGCGCCTTAACCCTACCTTGGGTTCTTTAGACCTGGTCATCTGGGAAGATTCGACAGGGTGTCCAGTAGTCAATTGGACAGCCCTCCTCCCCTTCAGACCTTCATTTGCCGAGACTTTTTTTATGCATTTTTTATCCTTCTTGCTAGAAGCTCGAATTGGTAAAAAAATTTTAGGCCTACCTCGGATCCTCTTTAATTTACCAATACCAGGGGGCATTGGTTTTCTCTCATCTGAGGGTATAACTAGTTTCCTAGGTCTACCAGGACCACGTCGTTCCGGGTTGGTCGCTCTCCGCTCAGTGTCACTTGACTTCGAATGCTCCCCTGACTTAGAATGCGCTGAAACATCACCATGCCACCGACGTAGACAAGCTACATTGGATTTATACAGGCGCCCCAACCAGGATTTGATCACCACTGTAGATTCTGAAACAATCCGAACCACAGTAAATGGACCATCCCATACTCTAAAGGACCTAAGTTTCAAACCCACGTCATAGCCCACCTTTTGCCATGAAGCAGATTTGCTTAGCTCACATCGAACCATCTCGTATGCGGACTTGAATTGATCCCTCAATGCCTCCATGAACATCACCTGACAGGGTATTTCAGCGTTTATCCCAGCTACGCCAAACACCAAGTCAGCAGGCATAATCAAGTCCTCTCCGAATACTAATAGATTGGGGGAACAACCGGTGGAAGCATGCACCGTACTGTTATAAGCATGTACCACAAACTCGCATTGCTCGTCCCAATCATCCATCTGACTGTTGACCAGAGGCTTCAGGACCTGTATCAAGGTTCTGTTGAACCTTTCTACTTGACCATCCGACTGAGGTCTGTACGGATTCGTTCTTGTTTTGCATATAGCAAGGTTATGGCACATTGCTGCCCATAACTCGGATTCGAATTCTCTGCCTTGATCACTATGCAACATCAAGGGCACGCCTAGATGAAGCACCCAGCCTTTTACAAATGCACAGGCACATGTATGGGCCTTATGATCCTTCAGAGGGAACACTCTAGTGTACTTCGAATAGTAGTCAGAGATCACCATCATGCACGTGTTTCCATCAGGAGTGGTTTTAAGGCCACTAATGATATCAACCGCTATGCTTGCAAATCTAACTCCCCACAGCTCTTGAGTTAGTGGCAATTTCCCCAGGCCTTCACCTGGTTTATTCAGACAACAATCTGGACAAGTAGAGATCCACCTAAGCAGATATTTACTCATGCCGGGCCAGTAATACCTCCTGGAGAGTCGTGCAAGGGAGCGCTTCTTTCCAAAATGTCCACTGGTCTGGTGCCCGTGTACGAAATACATGATATCCCTTCGCATAGCTGTGGGTATCACAATTTGCCGAAGTTTGGTCTTGTATGGTGTTATCTTCCACCTAAATAAGATACTGTCAACAACAGTTAGCTCAGACCATCGAGCAAGTAGTTGTCTCATTTCCCGGTTCTCAATCGAAATGGTTGGTCTTTGTGGTTGGGCACCACTGGACACCTGTTCTATTAGTCTTGACATGACAGCATCACCCTGCTGGAATTGCCTGATAGTTTCCGTGGACCATTCCATTGCTTTAGAATGTCCTACATCATACGGCATTTGAACTCCAGCTATTACAGCGTTATGGGCTCTACAATCATTACAATCCATTCTAGAACATTTCCGTATGGGTCTTCTCGAAAGGGCGTCAGCATTGATATGCTTGCTCCCTGCTCTATGTTGGATTTGGCTATTTTCCAACCCAAACTCGGACAAATGGGTCAGCCATCGACCGATCATTCCTTCTGCTTCCTTAAAGTTCAGCAACCACCTTAAGGAGGAGTGATCTGTCCGTAAAGTAAAGTCACCTCCCCACAGGAAGTGCTTAAACTTCTTCGTATATACCACTACCGCCAACAATTCGCGCTTAGTGGTACAGTAATTCCTCTGGGCCTTATTGAGGGTATTACTAGCGAAAGCCAGTGGCACTTCTATCCCCTCTTGCATCTGGGACAGAGCAGCACCTATACTGTCGTTACTGGCGTCAGTGTCCAGTATGAAATGTCCATCAGCTGTTGGATATTTCAAAACTGGGGTGGTTCGAAATAGCTTCTTCAAGGCTTCGAATGCTAGATCTTGTTCTGGACCCCATGGGAAAGGCTCCTTCCTTCTACCCGGAGTCCAGTGAGCTAGAGCCTGCATAGGCTGAGCTATTCTGGCATACCCTGGTAGGAAGTCCCTGTAGTAGCTACAGAAGCCTAGAAAGGACCGTATGTCTTTAGGTCCTTCCGGCTTTTCCCATTCCGACACAACATCTAGTTTCTCAGGATCCGCCTTAACGCCCTCAGTGGATATTATCCGACCGAGAAAGTTAATTGAATTCCTAAATAGGTGACACTTCTTTGGTTTCAATTTCAAACCATTGGTTATCAACCTCTCAAAAATTGTGACTACAGTAGCCAGGCACGAATCGAAGGTTTTCCCAAAGACAATCACGTCGTCCAGGTACACCAAACACTCCTTCCACAACAGAGATTCCATCATGGCTTTGAATGTTGCAGGGGCGTTACACAACCCGAACGGCATCACATTGTACTGGAAAAGACCGACATGGCTCGAAAAGGCTGTCTTTTCCTGATCCTCCTCCTTCATTCCAACCTGCCAGTATCGGGATTGTAAATCCAGCGTACAGAACCATTGGTTTCCGCCCAGGGAATCAATAGTCTCGTCTATACGGGGAAGAGGATAGGAGTTTTCTTTGTACAACCATTCAATTTCCGATAATCGATACAGAAGCAAATTGTGCCGTCTTTCTTAGTCACCATCTGAACAGGACTGGACCAGGGGCTAGTGCTGGGAACAATCACCCCTAATCTCAGCTGATCAGCGATTTCCTTCTCTGCCATCAATTTCTTCTTCAAAGGTAGGCGTCTATAAGGGATTTTGAAAGGTACAGCTTCATCTGTATTAATGGAATGTAGCACCATATCAGTTCGCCCCAAACCAGTGGGCTCCCCGAAGGCTGCATCATATTCCATCAATACCCGCCTCAACTGATCTTTCTGTTCCCCCGTCACCAGGCTCGAATCGTCCACCAACTTCTGGAGTTCCGGACGCAAATCGAACATCCCTTCAAGGTTCGGTTTGGTATCTTCTGAGAGTATACTGGTGCTTGCCTGTGCAAAGATCACCTGTCCCACGGGAGTACCTTTCATCAGATAACGGACTTCACCTCCAGGATTCGAAATAAGAATCAAATTCCTGCTGCCACTGCCTACGAAAGTATCTGCACTCTCGAGTCCAATGGATGCGAGTCTCACCACATCGGGTTCAACCACCGCCATCTGATCTCGGAAGAAACTGTCACTCGAAAACTCGAAATCACATGTCTGTCCTGGGGGTATCTTAACCGTCTGCACCACCGAGGCTACAGAAGATACCTTCCTCAACATGCATTGCACGGCCACCTTGTACGGATGTTCTGTCTTCAACATCCCCCTACAAGGTTCCAACATTGCCCCGTACAACGCAGCGAAATCTAATCCAATGATGCCATCATCACTCAGATCAGCAATAGTAGGCGACAGGAGATAATCCTGTCCACCTATATTGACTTCAAAAAACGCCTTACCAAACGTCTGCATGCAGCTACCGTCGGCCGAATGAGCTTTTACCCTCGTTGTGAAGTTATCTGGTTCATCGGCTACAAGGTCATGGAATCGCTTGGAGATCATGGAGTGACTAGCCCCAGTATCCACTAGAAATTCTGCAGACCTTCCCTTCACTGCTACAGTCAAATACCACCTCTTCCCATCCAGTGGTGATGGGTTGACGGTGAAGCGTTCGAAATCCTTGGTGACACCAAGATCTACTCCCCGCCGTTTCAAGTGTTTCAAACAGGGATGATCCGGGGACAATCGGGCACTGCTGACTTCTTCCAGCTCCTGTATCCAATTCGCCGCTTCCCCAGTACTTCGTTCTCGGATGTCTACTTTTCTGGGTTCATTGGACATACTTAGAAGGGACTGATCAGGCCCCTCTCCTAAGCTTCCAATCTCTTCTGTACCTCGGACTTCATCGCTTGCACCGCTGGTGATAAGCTGGCCTACATTCACCTTAGGGGTTACTACATTGCTATCCCGAGCAACCCCCTCTAGTTTTCCGTTTTCTTCTCTTCAGGCTTTGGTACCGGCTTCTCGGCTGGGCATTCTGCTGCAAAGTGTCCCAGGGCCTGACACCTGTAACACTTCCTGGTGGTCTTATCCACTCTTGGCTTCGAATTCCTCCCTGCTGATTGCTGGTTTCCAGACATTAAGTCAGTCAACCGTAACAAGAGTTATTCCATAGAACTGGGAGTTGAGGATGTAGTCGAAGGTGCGCTGGTAGCTCCGGGGGTCACAGGAGGTGTTTTCCTGTCAGCCTTTGGATAGCGCTTCGAATTCGAATTGGAATAAGATTTGCCGCTGTTCTTTTGAGCAACTGCGCCAATCTCCTCCTCCCTTCCAGAATCACCTTCCTCTGTATCAGAGGCTGGTCGGTCTTGTACCATACTGGAAGTTCTCGAAAGTACTCTCGAAGATAGCAGATGCCGTTTTCTGTCATAGTCTTCTACGGCCATGAACAAATCGGTAAGAGAAGTTCCAGCTTTCCAACTATCACATGCTGCAGTCTGTACATCAGAATCCCTTAATCCCTCAATGAATTGCGAGAACAAATCATCTAGGAACTGTGGGTCATCTAACTGCCATCGTGGTCTAGCCCTTTGCAAGAGAGCCTGCAATTCTAGACCAAACACACGATGAGACTCATTTGGCTTCTGAGTCCTCTTTCGAAACAACCGAAGCGGATCCTCATTACCCACATTACCGATCAGGTAACTGGCGCATTCCACCAATTGGGTAAACGATCCGGCACCATGCATCGTTCTCCATCTCGAAACAGCTAGCTTGCCAGGGCCATTTCTCAATGCCCGAAGAAGCTCGTCCAACGATTCCTGCTCTGACCACCGATTGTACCTCATATCGTCCATGAAGTCTGCAAACCAGTCCTGCCATGGCTGCCTGCCTGTGAACGGAACCGGAGTGCTTGCAGTGCGTCTAGCAGCATTGTGGTTGTCTCTGTGCAACAGAAGAGACTGCTCAATGCTCCAATCAACGATATCAGCATTATCAGCCTGTCTGCTAACACAGTCAACTCCCATCTCAGCAATGCAGGGGTTCGAATCAAAAATCAACTTCATCCCGGGGGACATTGATTCGCGTCGAGAGACTCGTCTACCTGCATTTGTAGGAGATCTCCCTGACCTCCTTGTGGGGCCACTCGAATGCTCGTTCGGATCAGATCTCGAAGATCTATCATTCGAACCGAAACGGCTTGGTCTCTCGAGAGAGCTCGACCGGCTGGGGGGATTCGAATAGTCATCATCGTATGACGTTGGGCGTTGTTCACGTCGTGACGACCTCTCATCAGAATCACCGGCATCATTGGTCACCCGCTTCGGTCTCCCTCCGGATGAGGTAGTAGCACCACCCCCACCAGACGTCGAGTTGTAGATGCCACCATTGACATGATCGAACCCTGAATAGCCACTTCGAGTTGACTCCTTCTCTCGTTTCAACTGTAAATCTTTCAGTTCCTGGACCAGACGATCCTTTTCTTCCATCATTGCTTTGGTTGCCTCTCGTATCGTGTCATGGAGCTCGTCCGATTCTTGTACGGTCTTATCCTAATGCTGTTGAAGAACCTCAGTTCGTCGCCGCAAGACATTCTGCTGATGAGAACTAGTCTTCCATATGCTCCAGTTCCGCCTTTGTTGTGTCTAAGCGGTTCTGCTTCTCCATTGTTGCCCCGTCCAACTCTTCATTCTTGTTTCGGAGCTGTACTAACCGATGACTCAAGGCTTCAAACTCCGCATTCATTCTGTCCATCTCTGCAATCCTTGCTTCCTCGAATCGATTCTTCTCTTCGGCGAAGTGTCATCTCTTGCCGTTGGTGTCGTTCAGCATGCAGCATGCTCATGCCCTGTGTTGGCATAGGAGCAATGTGCCTCTTCGAACCGCCAGTCTCGAACAAAGAATCCTCCAGGTTTGACCCCAGATCCTTTCGAATAGAATCAGGATTGCCTCTCCTTGGTTCTGGTGTCGAACTCGAACGGCTTGGCCCATAGTGTTTCTCAAGGGCTGCTACCACCTCCGGATCCGGACTCTAAATAGGGTGAAGGGAAGCTCCACCCTTCGCCTGTTCAGCCATGTTCACCCGAACCGACTGTGCTATTCTGTGTTTCACCCGAACTGGTCATGGCACCAATGTAGGGGTTTCGTATGTATACGTATAACGCGAACACAGGTTCCAAATTCGTTTTGAATGCAACAGGTTTAATTCGATCACAGCCTCAAAAGTACACAAAGGTTTCTACTCGGTTCACTTGGTCTTTTAACCTTCTGCTGTGGGTTGGGGTTCTTCCTGGATTGGGCTCGGGTGAGTGGAGCCCTGGGGGCAGCTTGCATAGCTTCCAGGGTTTGTCGCAACTGTTCATTGGCTGCCCGGAGTTCATCGGACTCTCTCACCACCTGAGCGAACCGAGCTTCCTGCTCAACCGATTCTGAAGTATCCGAATTAACTTCCATAAGAGTTAACTCCACAATGGCTGGAGCCTTGTCGAATGGGACTGGTAAAGGTCCCGGTGCCCTGGGAAGAGGTTCCGATTGAGACTCAGTAGTCCCAGTTGTAGTGGTTGGTTCTTCGAATGACGTTGAAGCCGAATGGGGAGTACTCGAAGAGCACTCGGACTGAGCTGAGGCAGGTTTGGATACTTCGGACATGGACGGATTAGCTGGAGGGGTACTCGAACGGGAAGTTTTACGACTACCTCTGGTTTTGGTGAGTTTCTTCTTCTTCCCTTTCGTACTCGTGGTGCTCCCATCACTCGAGGGCACCGGCTCCTCCATTAGTTTGGCTCGTGGAGGTTTCTAAAGTTAGTACCACATCTCAGTAGAATCTGTCCGAAGATTTTGTTCTTGTAGGCCCCCCGAATGGCTCCCTCGTAGCTCTCCAGCCGTTTCCCATCGTGGTGGTAGAACTCGTGTTCTTCCAGTCTGTCCAGCACCATCGGCATGAGTGTGGGATGAAGCTGCAGCGAGGTATCGAATGGCGGATCGCATTCCAGCACCTCCACAAGTTGTTGCTGGGCCAGCGATTTTTGTATGAAATCCTCCATCTCCTCGTCAGACACTCGCTTGAATGGGCAATTTCTGGATCACCTCCTCTAGCTCCAGCATGTCGTCTTCCTCCAAATCACCTGCTGCGTTGAGCCGCGTGGATGTGGAGTTATCAATGTCCTTCCAAGCTACAAGTTTTGGGGTGTTGCGCCACAGCAACGGCCCCATGTTGACTGTCGCTGGAGGTGGCATGGCCACGGCATCCTGCTCAGCCGTCGAATAGGAGCCGATCCCCGCCACTCGGACGGTGATCGCACTCCCGGTGGATTCGGAGGCGGATTCGTAATCCGATTCCTGTGCATTATCGAATTGGCCATCATCCATCCCGAACAGATCCAGCTCACCGGACTGGAGGCCCTCACCGGGGGTGTACTGCTCCTCCATCCAAGTCGAATGTTTTCAACGAAAACGAAGTTTAAATCGAAGATATCGCGGAGAACGAAGCTCCGCGTGTCCAAATGACACTATGAGCGGGGACTAACCAGGTTGGCACGTGTTATGATGTGGTTTTGGAGACTTTTGGTCGGTAACAAGACCCCTCTTCCTCCTCCTTTGCCCTGCAGCGTCCGCGCGTCTTCTTGGCGCTGATCCAATATGGCGGCCGCCCTTCTTGTCTCGTGCCGCAACGCCCGCCGCGGGAGCAAAGGTCAACCAATCAGCGTTCACGCCTCACCGGATAGCCCTTTTCTAACGGATAACGCGGCGGGAGACGCTTCGCGTTTCCCGCCACTGATTGAATGGGTAGCTCACTGGAGTGTAATCCTTATTGAGTCATTTCCACAGAACCATGGGTACCACTAATTATGAATTCTTCAGGAGTGTAGGCAAATGTCATTACGGGTAACGTAAGAATACCCGCCGGATAGATCCGTCTGCCACCCTCAGGGACATTCACAACCAGCACCTGCCCTAGTTCTGCTCACTCGACAGCAATTAGGTCTGTACTACCATCATGGGATCGAAGCTTCTTGTTGTGTATACAAATTAGGTCACAGCAGTCCCTTGGCCAAACTGTGGACTGCGCCTTAACCCTACCTTGGGTTCTTTAGACCTGGTCATCTGGGAAGATTCGACAGGGTGTCCAGTAGTCAATTGGACAGCCCTCCTCCCCTTCAGACCTTCATTTGCCGAGACTTTTTTTATGCATTTTTTATCCTTCTTGCTAGAAGCTCGAATTGGTAAAAAAAATTTAGGCCTACCTCGGATCCTCTTTAATTTACCAATACCAGGGGGCATTGGTTTTCTCTCATCTGAGGGTATAACTAGTTTCCTAGGTCTACCAGGACCACGTCGTTCCGGGTTGGTCGCTCTCCGCTCAGTGTCACTTGACTTTGAATGCTCCCCTGACTTAGAATGCGCTGAAACATCACCATGCCACCGACGTAGACAAGCTACATTGGATTTATACAGGCGCCCCAACCAGGATTTGATCACCACTGTAGATTCTGAAACAATCCGAACCACAGTAAATGGACCATCCCAGTTGGGTGACAGCTTCAGCTGCTGTAGGGGATCGTGTAGCCTTACTACTTCATCCCCTACTCGAAAGGACCTAAGTTTCAAACCCACGTCATAGCCCACCTTTTGCCATGAAGCAGATTTGCTTAGCTCATATCGAACCATCTCGTATGCGGACTTGAATTGATCCCTCAATGCCTCCATGAACATCACCTGACAGGGTATTTCAGTGTTTATCCCAGCTACGCCAAACACCAAGTCAGCAGGCATAATCAAGTCCTCTCCGAATACTAATAGATTGGGGGAACAACCGGTGGAAGCATGCACCGTACTGTTATAAGCATGTACCACAAACTCGCATTGCTCGTCCCAATCATCCATCTGACTGTTGACCAGAGGCTTCAGGACCTGTATCAAGGTTCTGTTGAACCTTTCTACTTGACCATCCGACTGAGGTCTGTACGGATTCGTTCTTGTTTTGCATATAGCAAGGTTATGGCACATTGCTGCCCATAACTCGGATTCGAATTCTCTGCCTTGATCACTATGCAACATCAAGGGCACGCCTAGATGAAGCACCCAGCCTTTTACAAATGCACAGGCACATGTATGGGCCTTATGATCCTTCAGAGGGAACACTCTAGTGTACTTCGAATAGTAGTCAGAGATCACCATCATGCACGTGTTTCCATCAGGAGTGGTTTTAAGGCCACTAATGATATCAACCGCTATGCTTGCAAATCTAACTCCCCACAGCTCTTGAGTTAGTGGCGATTTCCCCAGGCCTTCACCTGGTTTATTCAGACAACAATCTGGACAAGTAGAGATCCACCTAAGCAGATATTTACTCATGCCGGGCCAGTAATACCTCCTGGAGAGTCGTGCAAGGGAGCGCTTCTTTCCAAAATGTCCACTGGTCTGGTGCCCGTGTACGAAATACATGATATCCCTTCGCATAGCTGTGGGTATCACAATTTGCCGAAGTTTGGTCTTGTATGGTGTTATCTTCCACCTAAATAAGATACTGTCAACAACAGTTAGCTCAGACCATCGAGCAAGTAGTTGTCTCATTTCCCGGTTCTCAATCGAAATGGTTGGTCTTTGTGGTTGGGCACCACTGGACACCTGTTCTATTAGTCTTGACATGACAGCATCACCCTGCTGGAATTGCCTGATAGTTTCCGTGGACCATTCCATTGCTTTAGAATGTCCTACATCATACGGCATTTGAACTCCAGCTATTACAGCGTTATGGGCTCCACAATCATTACAATCCATTCTAGAACATTTCCGTATGGGTCTTCTCGAAAGGGCGTCAGCATTGATATGCTTGCTCCCTGCTCTATGTTGGATTTGGCTATTTTCCAACCCGAACTCGGACAAATGGGTCAGCCATCGACCGATCATTCCTTCTGCTTCCTTAAAGTTCAGCAACCACCTTAAGGAGGAGTGATCTGTCCGTAAAGTAAAGTCACCTCCCCACAGGAAGTGCTTAAACTTCTTCGTATATACCACTACCGCCAACAATTCGCGCTTAGTGGTACAGTAATTCCTCTGGGCCTTATTGAGGGTATTACTAGCGAAAGCCAGTGGCACTTCTATCCCCTCTTGCATCTGGGACAGAGCAGCACCTATACTGTCGTTACTGGCGTCAGTGTCCAGTATGAAATGTCCATCAGCTGTTGGATATTTCAAAACTGGGGTGGTTCCAAATAGCTTCTTCAAGGCTTCGAATGCTAGATCTTGTTCTCGACCCCATGGGAAAGGCTCCTTCCTTCTACCTGGAGTCCAGTGAGCTAGAGCCTGCATAGGCTGAGCTATTCTGGCATACCCTGGTAGGAAGTCCCTGTAGTAGCTACAGAAGCCTAGAAAGGACCGTATGTCTTTAGGTCCTTCCGGCTTTTCCCATTCCGACACAACATCTAGTTTCTCAGGATCCGCCTTAACGCCCTCAGTGGATATTATCCGACCGAGATAGTTAATTGAATTCCTAAATAGGTGACACTTCTTTGGTTTCAATTTCAAACCATTGGTTATCAACCTCTCAAAACTTTTGACTAGAGTAGCCAGGCACGAATCGAAGGTTTTCCCAAAGACAATCACGTCGTCCAGGTACACCAAACACTCCTTCCACAACAGAGATTCCATCATGGCTTTGAATGTTGCAGGGGCGTTACACAACCCGAACGGCATCACATTGTACTGGAAAAGACCGACATGGCTCGAAAAGGCCATTGGTTTCCGCCCAGGGAATCAATAGTCTCCTCTATACGGGGAAGAGGATAGGAGTTTTCTTTGTACAACCATTCAATTTCCGATAATCGATACAGAAGCAAATTGTGCCGTCTTTCTTAGTCACCATCTGAACAGGACTGGACCAGGGGCTAGTGCTGGGAACAATCACCCCTAATCTCAGCTGATCAGCGATTTCCTTCTCTGCCATCAATTTCTTCTTCAAAGGTAGGCGTCTATAAGGGATTTTGAAAGGTACAGCTTCATCTGTATTAATGGAATGTAGCACCATATCAGTTCGCCCCAAACCAGTGGGCTCCCCGAAGGCTGCATCATATTCCATCAATACCCGCCTCAACTGATCTTTCTGTTCCCCCGTCACCAGGCTCGAATCGTCCACCAACTTCTGGAGTTCCGGACGCAAATCGAACATCCCTTCAAGGTTCGGTTTGGTATCTTCTGAGAGTATACTGGTGCTTGCCTGTGCAAAGATCACCTGTCCCACGGGAGTACCTTTCATCAGATAACGGACTTCACCTCCAGGATTCGAAATAGGAATCAAATTCCTGCTGCCACTGCCTACGAAAGTATCTGCACTCTCGAGTCCAATGGATGCGAGTCTCACCACATCGGGTTCAACCACCGCCATCTGATCTCGGAAGAAACTGTCACTCGAAAACTCAAAATCACATGTCTGTCCTGGGGGTATCTTAACCGTCTGCACCACCGAGGCTACAGAAGATACCTTCCTCAACATGCATTGCACGGCCACCTTGTACGGATGTTCTGTCTTCAACATCCCCCTACAAGGTTCCAACATTGCCCCGTACAACGCAGCGAAATCTAATCCAATGATGCCATCATCACTCAGATCAGCAATAGTAGGCGACAGGAGATAATCCTGTCCACCTATATTGACTTCAAAAAACGCCTTACCAAACGTCTGCATGCAGCTACCGTCGGCCGAATGAGCTTTTACCCTCGTTGTGAAGTTATCTGGTTCATCGGCTACAAGGTCATGGAATCGCTTGGAGATCATGGAGTGACTAGCCCCAGTATCCACTAGAAATTCTGCAGACCTTCCCTTCACTGCTACAGTCAAATACCACCTCTTCCCATCCAGTGGTGATGGGTTGACGGTGAAGCGTTCGAAATCCTTGGTGACACCAAGATCTACTCCCCGCCGTTTCAAGTGTTTCAAACAGGGATGATCCGGGGACAATCGGGCACTGCTGACTTCTTCCAGCTCCTGTATCCAATTCGCCGCTTCCCCAGTACTTCGTTCTCGGATGTCTACTTTTCTGGGTTCATTGGACATACTTAGAAGGGACTGATCAGGCCCCTCTCCTAAGCTTCCAATCTCTTCTGTACCTCGGACTTCATCGCTTGCACCGCTGGTGATAAGCTGGCCTACATTCACCTTAGGGGTTACTACATTGCTATCCCGAGCAACCCCCTCTAGTTTTCCGTTTTCTTCTCTTCAGGCTTTGGTACCGGCTTCTCGGCTGGGCATTCTGCTGCAAAGTGTCCCAGGGCCTGACACCTGTAACACTTCCTGGTGGTCTTATCCACTCTTGGCTTCGAATTCCTCCCTGCTGATTGCTGGTTTCCAGACATTAAGTCAGTCAACCGTAACAAGAGTTATTCCATAGAACTGGGAGTTGAGGATGTAGTCGAAGGTGCGCTGGTAGCTCCGGGGGTCACAGGAGGTGTTTTCCTGTCAGCCTTCGGATAGCGCTTCGAATTCGAATTGGAATAAGATTTGCCGCTGTTCTTTTGAGCAACTGCGCCAATCTCCTCCTCCCTTAAGGAATCACCTTCCTCTGTATCAGAGGCTGGTCGGTCTTGTACCATACTGGAAGTTCTCGAAAGTACTCTCGAAGATAGCAGATGCCGTTTTCTGTCATAGTCTTCTACGGCCATGAACAAATCGGTAAGAGAAGTTCCAGCTTTCCAACTATCACATGCTGCAGTCTGTACATCAGAATCCCTTAATCCCTCAATGAATTGCGAGAACAAATCATCTAGGAACTGTGGGTCATCTAACTGCCATCGTGGTCTAGCCCTTTGCAAGAGAGCCTGCAATTCTAGACCAAACACACGATGAGACTCATTTGGCTTCTGAGTCCTCTTTCGAAACAACCGAAGCGGATCCTCATTACCCACATTACCGATCAGGTAACTGGCGCATTCCACCAATTGGGTAAACGATCCGGCACCATGCATCGTTCTCCATCTCGAAACAGCTAGCTTGCCAGGGCCATTTCTCAATGCCCGAAGAAGCTCGTCCAACGATTCCTGCTCTGACCACCGATTGTACCTCATATCGTCCATGAAGTCTGCAAACCAGTCCTGCCATGGCTGCCTGCCTGTGAACGGAACCGGAGTGCTTGCAGTGCGTCTAGCAGCATTGTGGTTGTCTCTGTGCAACAGAAGAGACTGCTCAATGCTCCAATCAACGATATCAGCATTATCAGCCTGTCTGCTAACACAGTCAACTCCCATCTCAGCAATGCAGGGGTTCGAATCAAAAATCAACTTCATCCCGGGGGACATTGATTCGCGTCGAGAGACTCGTCTACCTGCATTTGTAGGAGATCTCCCTGACCTCCTTGTGGGGCCACTCGAATGCTCGTTCGGATCAGATCTCAAAGATCTATCATTCGAACCGAAACGGCTTGGTCTCTCGAGAGAGCTCGACCGGCTGGGGGGATTCGAATAGTCATCATCGTATGACGTTGGGCGTTGTTCACGTCGTGACAACCTCTCATCAGAATCACCGGCATCATTGGTCACCCGCCGGATGAGGTAGTAGCACCACCCCCACCAGACGTCGAGTTGTAGATGCCACCATTGACATGATCGAACCCTGAATAGCCACTTCGAGTTGACTCCTTCTCTCGTTTCAACTGTAAATCTTTCAGTTCCTGGACCAGACGATCCTTTTCTTCCATCATTGCTTTGGTTGCCTCTCGTATCGTGTCATGGAGCTCGTCCGATTCTTGTACGGTCTTATCCTGATGCTGTTGAAGAACCTCAGTTCGTCGCCGCAAGACATTCTGCTGATGAGAACTAGTCTTCCATATGTTCCAGTTCCGCCTTTGTTGTGTCTAAGCGGTTCTGCTTCTCCATTTTTGCCCCGTCCAACTCTTCATTCTTGTTTCGGAGCTGTACTAACCGATGACTCAAGGCTTCAAACTCCGCATTCATTCTGTCCATCTCTGCAATCCTTGCTTCCTCGAATCGATTCTTCTCTTCGGCGAAGTGTCACCTCTTGCCGTTGGTGTCGTTCAGCATGCAGCATGCTCATGCCCTGTGTTGGCATAGGAGCAATGTGCCTCTTCGAACCGCCAGTCTCGAACAAAGAATCCTCCAGGTTTGACCCCAGATCCTTTCGAATAGAATCAGGATTGCCTCTCCTTGGTTCTGGTGTCGAACTCGAACAGCTTGGCCCATAGTGTTTCTCAAGGGCTGCTACCACCTCCGGATCCGGACTCTAAATAGGGTGAAGGGAAGCTCCACCCTTCGCCTGTTCAGCCATGTTCACCCGAACCGACTGTGCTATTCTGTGTTTCACCCGAACTGGTCATGGCACCAATGTAGGGGTTTCGTATACGTATAACGCGAACACAGGTTCCAAATTCGTTTTGAATGCAACAGGTTTAATTCGATCACAGCCTCAAAAGTACACAAAGGTTTCTACTCGGTTCACTTGGTCTTTTAACCATTCGAAGACACACAGGATTCTATCAATAGTTCGAAGTTAGCAACACCGGACAGTCAGGTCCTGAGCCAGCATGGCTGGTGCAGGAGCCATAATGTGGGAGGGGTGTAGGTGCCCCTATCAAAGCGAAGGTACGAAAGGTGTGGGTCAGAGCTGGTCCTGGGACGAACTCCCTGAGGTAGCCAACCTCGGCCTCTTATATACCCTGATCGCGGACCAAGCAGTGTCGACGTGGCACTCCGTAGCGCCGTCTGGAGTACCCTGCCTGGCTCCGCTACCGGATAACCAAAAGGACATTAAATCAAATATGTATAAATCAAATATGTATAAAGGAATGAGCACCAGCTCTTTCAGCCATGAGCCTCACCAATGCTGACATAGAATCGATGGTAATTAATTACACTCAGGAAAAGCACAAACTCACCTCCATTATTCTAGTATACAGACTTCCTAATGGCAGCTATGTCAATTGTATAAATGCCATGGTTGCCATCTGTCAAGACCCGATCATAGGCACGACAGAAAGGTGGATGCTAGGTGACATCAATGTTAACCTGTTTGAGCACGACGGTTGTAAGACCAAATATTATAAACAGGCAGTAGATGACCTCGGTCTACATGACATAATTTACCATGTAACTGGCCCCTATACAAAAAGTATGATTACCATGATTTTGTTGAATATTTGCTTGATACTAACTGGACTCTTTTTGATGCTACTAACAATGTGAATGAAAAATGGTCATTCATACTAACACGCATATCACTCTACCTAGATGTGCACTGCCCCATAAAAGATATGCATTTTAAGGATATGAAGAAACCCTGGATGACAAGGGACATTTATGAAACCATCCATGAGAGGAATGAGTATATGCATGAGTACTGTACAGGTCGCAGGAGCAATCCTATCCTTTATGAAATGGCCCGACTGTGTAGGCGGGATATAAATGCCAAATCCAGAATGGCGGAGGAAGTTTTCTATAGAAACAAGTTACATGACCTGTCCAATAACCCAACCAAATTCTGGAGGGAGCTGAATTTATTGTTAGGCAACAAAGGTGTAAGTAAACCCGACATCGTCCTGAAACATCACACTACTGATGAGGAGCTGAAAGGAGGAGAGGTACCTACATACATAAATGGCTACTTCTCTGGCATAGGGCTTGAATTGTTCAAATCACTTGGTGATGTCCCAATAGTCAGCTGTGACAAAGCACCAACTAGTGCCTGTCATCCTGAGTTGGAGGAAACCACAATAAGCTACAAAGAGGTACTAGAATTAATTAGAGATATCGAAACTCATAAGTCCAGAGGAATAGATAATATTAACACTTCCGTTCTTAAAGATGCCCTACTAATCCTAGCCCCCCAATTAAGGGATTTAATTAACCTGTGTCTACATAACATTTCCTTCCCAAGTAGTTGGGCTTCAGCAAAAGTAGTCCCCCTGCCAAAAACAGGAGACCTACGTCAAGTAAGCAATTGGAGGCCTATATCTCTTCTACCAGTCCCCAGTAAAATCATGGAAAGAATTATATACCGTAAAATCAATAGCCACTTAGAATCAAATCACATACTAGTTAATAATCAATATGGTTTCAGAAACCCACGTGGTACAAATGATGCAGTATTCAAACTTGTAAATGACATCTACCTTGCTAAAGACAGAAATGAATATATGCTGACATGTTTTCTCGATGTACGTAAAGCGCTTGACAGCATACATCAGGGTGAATTGATAGCTGGCATGCGAAATATGCACATGACAGACATATATACGGACTGGTTGTGCGCTTACTTAGGTGACCGTATGCAATCGGTCATTTGTAATGACACCACCTCGTCTGTGTTACCTGTAAAATTTGGAGTTCCACAAGGGTCTATTTAAGGCCCCTTATTGTTTATATGCTTTATGAATAATCTCCCAAATGTGGTAAAAAATTGTAAAATTATACAAGTGAGGGCGCAAACAGATTCCATCTGTTTGCTAGCCCTCACTACTGGATTTAATATTTATGCAGGGGTTGTGTTTGGAAACGCATTAGGCATTTGGAGGTGTGTTTGAGATTTATTTCAAAGCTGGTGAGGAAATTTGTTTACTTGATGACATAGAGGTTATGAATGACAACAAAGGAACTCCTTCTGTTATAATGGAAACTGATTTTATTAATAATTAAAAGGGCAGCAATCAATTGACTTGGATGAAGATTGATATATTGAAGAGTTCCTAGACTTTCTAAATGTCTAGTGGAATTCCTAGATATAGAGTTTCTAGACCCATTGATGAGTTTAGATACACATGTTGAAGAGTTCCTAAACATGTGGATGAGTTTCCTAGATATGTGGAACAGTTTCTAGATGGGTTTCACGCCCGACTTGTATCCGAAATTCCCTCTCATGAAGTCCATATTTAAAGTGCTAGTATGAGTGTTGTGGGCCCCTAGTCATGTTGTGGAGCCCCTAGGTGTGGTATAGAGCCCCTACACGTGTTGTGGAGCCCCTACACGTGTTGTGGGGACCCAACACTTGTTGTGGGGAACCTAGTCATATTGTGGAGGCCCTAGGCCTGTTGTGGAACCCCTAGACGTGTTGTGGGGCCCCTGATCAAGGTTCTGAGTGCTGTGTCCACATGGCCAAGGCTGCCCCTCCTGCGACTCCGGCGACTCCCGCTCCAATGGCTCCCATCTGTGCGACTCCTGCGCGTACCGCTCACGTTCACTGGAAAATATAAGAATTTACATATCAAATGGCAGAAAAAGAACTTTAAACTTCTGAAGAAAATTTCACAGACCCCTTCCTGAAGTCAAAAATTGGGTAAATGACCTGGGAATTGTTTTTTATATAAATTCAAGGTCTATCTTTAGCAGTGCGTTAGTGGCAGTACGAAGAATTAGGCCTAACCCCCTGAAAGTATCCCATGAAAATTGGTCACATTGGGCGCTCAGTCAGTATTGTGGAGTTCAAAATTGGCTCTGTAGACCAAATTTCAGAGACCCCCCCCCCCCCTGAAGTCAAAAATTGGGTAAATGACCTGGGAATAGATTTTGATATAAATTCATGGTCTATATTTAGTAGTGCGTTAGTGGCAGTACTGAGAATTAGGCCTAACCCCCTGAAAGTATCCCATGAAAAGTTGGTCACATTGGGCGCTCAGTCAGTATTGTGGAGTTCATAATTGGCTCTGTAGACCAAATTTCAGAGACCCCCCTTGAAGTTAAAAATTGGGTAAATGACCTGGGAATAGATTTTTATATAAATTCAAGGTCTATATTTAGCAGTGCGTTAGTGGCAGTACTGAGAATTAGGCCTGACCCCCTGAAAGTATCCCATGAAAATTGGTCACATTGGGCGCTCAGTCAGTATTGTGGAGTTCATAATTGGTTCTGTAGACCAAATTTCAGAGACCCCCCTTGAAGTTAAAAATTGGGTAAATGACCTGGGATCAGATTTTGATATAAATTCATGGTCTACATTTAGTAGTGCGTTAGTGGCAGTACTGAGCATAAGGCCTAACCCCCTGAAAGTATCCCATGAAAAGTTGGTCACATTGGGCGCTCAGTCCGTATTGCGGAGTTCATAATTGGTTCTGTAGACCAAATTTCAGAGACCCCCCCTGAAGTACAAAAATTGGGTAAATGACCTGGGAATAGATTTTTATATAAATTCAAGGTCTATATTTAGTAGTGCGTTAGTGGCAGTACTAAGAATTAGGCCTAACCCCCTGAAAGTATCCCATGAAAAGTTGGTCACATTGGGCGCTCAGTCAGTATTGTGGAGTTCATAATTGGCTCTGTAGACCAAATTTCAGAGACCCCGCCCCTGAAGTCAAAAATTGGGTAAATGACCTGGGAATAGATTTTTATATAAATTCAAGGTCTATATTTAGTAGTGCGTTAGGGGCAGTACTGAGAATAAGGCCTAACCCCCTGAAAGTATCCCATGAAAATTGGTCACATTGGGCGCTCAGTCAGTACTGTGGAGTTTAAGATTTGCTCTGAAGACCAAATTTCAGAGACCCCCCCTGAAGTCAAAAATTGGGTAAATGCTGACCCGATGAGGAGTGGTTGGAGCCCCTAGACGTGTTGAAGAGCCCCTGATCAAGGTTCTGAGTGCTGTGTCCACGTGGCCAAGGCTCCCACTCCTGCAACTCCGGCGACTCCCGCTCCCGTGGCTCCCGTTTGTGCGACTCCTGCTCGTACCGCTCACGTTCACTGGAAAATATAAGAATTTACATATAAAATGGCAGAAAAAAAACTTTAAACTTCTGAAGAAAATTTCCTAGACCCCTTCCTGAAGTCAAAAATTGGGTAAATGACCTGGGAATTGTTTTTTATATAAATTCAAGGTCTTTCTTTAGCAGTGCGTTAGTGGCAGTACTAAGAATTAGGCCTAACCCCCTGAAAGTATCCCATGAAAATTGGTCACATTGGGCGCTCAGTCAGTATTGTGGAGTTCAAAATTGGCTCTGTAGACCAAATTTCAGAGACCCCCCCCTGAAGTAAAAAATTGGGTAAATGACCTGGGAATAGATTTTTATATAAATTCATGGTCTATATTTAGTAGTGCGTTAGTGGCAGTACTGAGAATTAGGCCTAACCCCCTGAGAGTATCCCATGAAAATTGGTCACATTGGGCGCTCAGTCAGTATTGTGGAGTTCATAATTGGCTCTGTAGACCAAATTTCAGAGACCCCCCTTGAAGTTAAAAATTGGGTAAATGACCTGGGAATAGATTTTTATATAAATTCAAGGTCTATATTTAGTGGTGCGTTAGTGGTAGTACTGAGCATAAGGCCTTACCCGCTTAAAGTATCCCATGAAAATTGGTTATATTGGGCGCTCAGTCAGTATTGCGGAGTTCATAATTGGCTCTGTAGACCAAATTTCAGAGACCCCCCCTGAAGTCAAAAATTGGGTAAATGACCTGGGAATAGATTTTTATATAAATTCAAGGTCTTTATTTAGTAGTGCGTCAGTGGCAGTACTTAGAATTAGGCCTAACCCCCTGAAAGTATCCCATGAAAATTGGTCACATTGGGCGCTCAGTCAGTATTGTGGAGTTCATAATTGGCTCTGTAGACCAAATTTCAGAGACCCCCCCTGAAGTCAGAAATTGGGTAAATGACCTGGGAATAGATTTTTATATAAATTCAAGGTCTATATTTAGTAGTGCGTTAGTGGCAGTACTGAGAACTAGGCCTAACCCCCTGAAAGTATCCCATGAAAATTGGTCACATTGGGCGCTCAGTCAGTATTGTGGAGTTCATAATTGGCTCTGTAGACTAAATTTCAGAGACCCCCCCTTGAAGTTAAAAATTGGGTAAATGACCTGGGAATAGATTTTTATATAAATTCAAGGTCTATATTTAGTAGTGCGTTATTGGCAGTACTGAGAATTAGGCCTAACCCCCTGAAAGTATCCCATGAAAATTGGTCACATTGGGCGCTCAGTCAGTACTGTGGAGTTTAAGATTTGCTCTGAAGACCAAATTTCAGAGACCCCCCCTGAAGTCAAAAATTGGGTAAATGCTGACCCGAGGAGGAGTGGTTGGAGCCCCTTGATGTGTTGAAGAGCCCCTGATCAAGGTTCTGAGTGCTGTGTCCACGTGGCCAAGGCTCCCACTCCTGCAACTCCGGCGACTCCCCCTCCCGTGGCTCCCGTTTGTGCGACTCCTGCTCGTACCGCTCACGTTCACTGGAAAATATAAGAATTTACATATAAAATGGCAGAAAAAGAACTTTAAACTTCTGAAGAAAATTTCTGAGACCCCTTCCTGAAGTCAAAAATTGGGTAAATGACCTGGGAATTGTTTTTTATATAAATTCAAGGTCTTTCTTTAGCAGTGCGTTAGTGGCAGTACTAAGAATTAGGCCTAACCCCCTGAAAGTATCCCATGAAAATTGGTCACATTGGGTGCTCAGTCAGTATTGTGGAGTTCATAATTGGCTCTGTAGACCAAATTTCAGAGACCCCCCTTGAAGTTAAAAATTGGGTAAATGACCTGGGAATAGATTTTTATATAAATTCAAGGTCTATATTTAGTAGTGCGTTAGTGGTAGTACTGAGCATAAGGCCTAACCCGCTTAAAGTATCCCATGAAAATTGGTTATATTGGGCGCTCAGTCAGTATTGTGGAGTTCATAATTGGCTCTGTAGACCAAATTTCAGAGACCCCCCTTGAAGTTAAAAATTGGGTAAATGACCTGGGAATAGATTTTTATATAAATTCAAGGTCTTTATTTAGCAGTGCGTTAGTGGCAGTCTATAGGAAGTGGCCTAACCCCCTGAAAGTATCCCATGAAAATTGGTCACATTGGGCGCTCAGTCAGTATTGTGGAGTTCAAAATAGGCTCTGTAGACCAAATTTCAGAGACCCCCCCCTGAAGTAAAAAATTGGGTAAATGACCTGGGAATAGATTTTTATATAAATTCATGGTCTATATTTAGTAGTGCGTTAGTGGCAGTACTAAGAATTAGGCCTAACCCCCTGAAAGTATCCTATGAAAATTGGTCACATTGGGCGCTCAGTCAGTATTGTGGAGTTCATAATTGGCTCTGTAGACCAAATTTCAGAGACCCCCCTTGAAGTTAAAAATTGGGTAAATGACCTGGGAATAGATTTTTATATAAATTCAAGGTCTATATTTAGCAGTGCGTTAGTGGCAGTACTGAGAATTAGGCCTGACCCCCTGAAAGTATCCCATGAAAATTGGTCACATTGGGCGCTCAGTCAGTATTGTGGAGTTCATAATTGGTTCTGTAGACCAAATTTCAGAGACCCCCCTTGAAGTTAAAAATTGGTTAAATGACCTGAGAATAGATTTTTATATAAATTCAAGGTCTATATTTAGTAGTGCGTTAGTGGCAGTACTAAGCATAAGGCCTAACCCCCTTAAAGTATCCCATGAAAATTGGTTATATTGGGCGCTCAGTCAGTATTGCTGAGTTCATAATTGGCTCTGTAGACCAAATTTCAGAGACCCCCCCTGAAGTAAAAAATTGGGTAAATGACCTGGGAATAGATTTTGATATAAATTCAAGGTCTTTATTTAGCAGTGCGTTAGTGGCAGTACTAAGAATTAGGCCTAACCCCCTGAAAGTATCCCGTGAAAATTGGTCACATTGGGCGCTCAGTCAGTATTGTGGAGTTCATAATTGGTTCTGTAGACCAAATTTCAGAGACCCCCCTTGAAGTTAAAAATTGAGTAAATGACCTGGGAATAGATTTTTATATAAATTCAAGGTCTATATTTAGGAGTGCATTAGTGGCATTACTGAGATTAAGGCCAAACCCCCTGAAAGTATCCCATGAAAATTGGTCACATTGGGCCTCAGTCAGTATTGTGGAGTTCATAATTGGTTCTGTAGACCAAATTTCAGAGACCCCCCTTGAAGTTAAAAATTGGGTAAATGACCTGGGAATAGATTTTTATATAAATTCAAGGTCTATATTTAGTAGTGCTTTAGTAGCAGTACTGAGCATAAGGCCTAACCCCCTAAAAGTATCCCATGAAAATTGGTTATATTGGGCGCTCAGTCAGTATTGCGGAGTTCATAATTGGCTCTGTAGACCAAATTTCAGAGACCCCCCCTGACGTTAAAAATTGGGTAAATGACCTGGGAATAGATTTTTATATAAATTCAAGGTCTTTATTTAGTAGTGCGTTAGTGGCAGTACTAAGAATTAGGCCTAACTCCTGAAAGTATCCCATGAAAATTGGTCACATTGGCCGCTCAGTCAGTATTGTGGAGTTCATAATTGGTTCTGTAGACAAAATTTCAGAGACCCCCCTTGAAGTTAAAAATTGAGTAAATGACCTGGGAATAGATTTTTATATAAATTCAAGGTCTATATTTAGTAGTGCATTAGTGGCAGTACTGAGATTAAGGCCTAACCCCCTGAAAGTATCCCATGAAAATTGGTCACATTGGGCGCTCAGTCAGTATTGTGGAGTTCATAATTGGCTCTGTAGACCAAATTTCAGAGACCCCCCCTGAAGTCAGAAATTGGGTAAATGACCTGGGAATAGATTTTTATATAAATTCAAGGTCTATTTTTAGTAGTGCGTTAGTGGCAGTACTGAGAATTAGGCCTAACCCCCTGAAAGTATCCCATGAAAATTGGTCACATTGGGCGCTCAGTCAGTACTGTGGAGTTTAAAATTTGCTCTGAAGACCAAATTTCAGAGACCCCCCCTGAAGTCAAAAATTGGGTAAATGCTGACCCGAGGAGGAGTGGTTGGAGCCCCTAGACGTGTTGAAGAGCCCCTGATCAAGGTTCTGAGTGCTGTGTCCACGTGGCCAAGGCTCCTGCTCCTGCAACTCCGGCGGCTCCCGCTCCCGTGGCTCCTGTTTGTGCGACTCCTGCTCGTACCGCTCACGTTCACTGGAAAATATAAGAATTTACATATAAAATGGCAGAAAAAGAACCTTAATTTCTGAAGAACCATGGCCTTTACTACCGGGTATTTACATGTATTAAAGCACAGACAGCTCTATTAACCTTTCTGAGTGTTAAATACTGGGTATTCACATCTTTTAAAGCACAGGCAACTCTAATAACCTTTCTGAGGCAGTACTGTGGAGTTTAAAGTCAGACATGTATCAAACCACGGGGGGGGACGAAAGGTCACTAATATGCACCTAGCTCTGGAACTAAACATGATAGAGAGATAAATTGAACATTTCTGAACTCCTCTCGCCAAGACCCTTCGTTTGGCACTATAATTGGCTACCGGGTATTTACATGTATTAAACCACAGACAGCTCTATTAACCTTTCTGAGTGTTAAATACCCGGTATTTTCATCTATTACAGCACAGGCAACTCTAACAACCTTACTGAGTGTTAAATACCGGGTATTTACATGTATTAAACCACAGACAGCTCCAGGGGGGGGGCAAAAGGTTACTAATATTCACCTAGCTCTGGGACTAAACATGATAGAGAGATAAATTGAACATTTCTGAAATCCTCTCGCCGAGGCGCATCATTCGGAGCCATATTTTAGTTTCGATTTTCACAATATTCTTCATTCTGCTCTTCTAAGTTTTGAGGTACCTAGACATGATATTTGAGAATTTCCTTTTGCTGGGACTACCACAGATGTCCAAAGAATGAGAATGTCTTGGAGATATTGCATAATATGCAGTAGTTATTTAGTAAACATGAACTAAACTCGTTTGGTGTTAACTGGGGCGCGCACAAATTTTTTCGCCCCCCCCCATGGGCCCTTTGGAAATGTTCAATTTTGAGGTTCTTAGACATGATATTTGAGAAAATCCTTTTGCTGGGACTAGTGTAGTACATTGTTAACCCGGGGGGGCACGGGGTCCCTTAGATAAAAGTTCATAGAGTCTATCCTGGTTCTGACAGGTTGGTCTCACAACTGTAAAAAGTAGACCAGACATCAAAATGCTTTTATTTTTTGTTAGATACTTAGGAACCAAATTAAAATCTATCCTTCGCACACAGTATAGTAAACATGTTTATCTACTTTCTCATGTCCATCCCATATAAAATGCTTTAACATTTAGGCCATACCGCCCCCTCCCCCTCACACAGCCAATTAAAAAAAAATATGGCTTTCGTCAGATTTCAGTAACAGTTCCAAGAATGTCAAATTATATAATTTAGGCTCCGAATTCTCAGTTGGGACTAAAGCAGCTTATTCACAAGGCAGGGGGGGGCAAAAGGTTAATAGTAGAGAGATAAATTGAACACTTCTGAACTCCTCTCGCCAAGACGCTTCTTTTGGAGCCATATTTTAGTTTCGATTTTCACAATATTCTTCATTCTGCTCTTTTTAGTTTTGAGGTACCTAGACATGAAATTTGAGAATTTCCTTTTGCAAGGACTACCATAGATGTCCAAAGAATGAGAATTTCTCGGAGATATTGCACAATATGCAGTAGTTTTTTTGTAAACATGAACTGAACTCGTTTGGTGTTAACTGGGGCGCGCGCACATTTTTTCGCCCCCCCCCTATGGGCCCTTTGGAAATATTCAATTTTGAGGTACTTAGACATGATATTTGAGAAAATCCTTTTGCTGGGACTAGTGTAGTACATTGTTAACCCGGGGGGGGGGGGGGCACAGGGTCCCTTAGATAAAAGTTCATAGAGTCTATCCTGGTTCTGATGGTTGGTCTCACAACTGTAAAAAGTAGACCAGACATCAAAATGCTTTAACATTTAGGCCATTCCCCCCCCCCCCTCACACAGCCAATTTTGAAAATTGTGGATTTCGTCAGATTTCAGTGACAGTTCCAAGAATGTCAAATTATATAATTTAGGCTCCGAATTTTTAGTTGGGACTAAAGCAGCTTATTCACAAGGAAGGGGGGGGCGGGCAATCCTAATATGCACCTAGCTCTAGAACTAAACATGATAGAGAGACAAATTTTACATTTCTGAAATTCTCTCGCCGAGAGGCTTCATTTGGCGCTATGCCAAAGACTCTAAGTCAAAGCGTTCTACGCGCGGTCAACAACATTTACCCTTCATATTTTAACTGTAATCGATGAAACTAACCAACTCCTCTCCCCGAGACGCTTCGTTTGGCGCTATGCCAAAGACCCTAAGTCCGGTCTGCGCCGATCAGCTGATTGTTGACCTATTTTCAGATTGAGACAATTTTTTTTTTCATTGGCTTCGTTTGGGGGTTAAAATACATTATATTTAATGGAAACAAAGCCTAAGCGTTACAAAACATCCCATATTTGGACCTACAATAGCTGAATTAGGCCCTAGCCCCCCGGAAAATTTGGTTGAAGCGTTTTTCAACGGGGGTGACCAGCCACGCTGTCATTTTCCAACTTATCATTTGATCATTGGCTCTGTTTTTTGGTCTTGGCAAGTTTAGGGCCCGGTCTTTGTCATTTTACGGAATTACCCGGCTTCTGAGCTGTCCGCAATTTCACCCCCCATAAAAGAGAAGCCTAATCTATCAATATCAACAGAAATTGCGGACTTACCTTGCATATTTGAGCTGTAATCGATGAAATTAACCAATTTGGTACCGAATCATCGTCCCTCGGTGCTCCCCCGCCCGCCATGTTGGTTTTGATACCGGAGATTGCCGAAGCGCCCGATAAACAAATTCTTTTTTTATCAAGACGGTTATACTGTCCAACATGTCCGCAACTGCCTCTATATTACCTGTAGGAGTAATAATATTACCTTGAATGTCCGCAATTTGCTCTATTTCGGAAGATAACGTGATACCCGAGCATTTCCGAGTCACACTCTCGCGAGGTCCCGTGAATACGCGAGATAGCCATATTTTGTTTACATTGTCGTCGTGTCGAACGATAGTAAAAGGCTGAATTATGGCATAATACGATTAAATATGGAAGGTATTGCCCTGCTGAACGGTAAGCCATCATTATAAATGTATTATGGATATATTTTCATGCCAAAATAAAAATAAAACACATGATCGATCGTTGTCGTAAAAAATAACATCAAATCTCAAGAATCCGACGAGTCAAGTTTCGGCGACTTAACTTGGCCGAAAATCAATCAATCCTCCTTAATTTGGCCATGTAAGTAGTAAATTATTGCGGATTATCAAAGAATAATATGTTTTCTTTAAGTTGTCAGCTTTTAAGGCAGGAGAAACAATGATAAGTTGTGGAAAATGGACTTCAACCGAGACGAGTCAGTGAACTGGCTGACTCGCCTGCAAATTAGTGAAAATTTCAGAACTATTATAATATGAATCTGTTTAACTATATGCAGACGATGTTGTATTCTTTTGCGCTGATAAATCGCTGACTTCTGCTTCAGAAAAACTCCAAACTGATGCAACTGCCATATATAACTGGTTTAGCAAATGTGGTTTATCTATTCACACAGGTATAACCAAAATTGTCTCGTTTGGAGCCCAACCTGGGGCCGGCGACAATATAAGTATTAATATGGGCCAAACTGTGCTGGGCAATGTCAAAGAATATGAATACCTAGGTATCATCCTAGATGCAGATTTCACACTGTCTAAAACTATAAGCAAAAGCGTCAGCACTGCTAGCAATCGTAATCACATGTTAGGAAAAATGCGTGGAGCAATAACAAAAGATACAGCAATTTTAGTATACAAACAAACAATCTTGCCTGTATTAGAGTATTGTGGTTACCTGTACAACGGGGTGATCCAAGCACAACATAAGAGGCAACAACACACCCAAAACCGCTGTCTTAGAAACTGCTTAAGAGTAAGAATGAAATGTCCAATTGTTAATCTCCATTGTGATACTACCTCTGACTTCTTGAGTGTTCGTTATGATATACAATTACTTCTGTTACTGTACAAATACATGTATGGGGACTCACATAACCCAGACGAGTTGGGTCTAAAATTCCAGCAAATAAACCCAGATGGTAGGGTTACAAGATCAGCTGGCACTGGCCTACTGGTGTTCCCAACATCTATTAAGGCTGGCTACAGGAGAAGCCCACTGTACAGGGGTATTGAATTGTGGAATAGAATGAATAACTCTTGCAGGGTGGCCAACTCAAAGAACATTTTCAGGGCCAAGGCTAAAGCCAAACTGAGAGAGCTGCACTTGCTAAAGATGAAGCAGTAAAGCTGAAAACATGCACTGTATAACAAAGCCTGTCTTCATATAATACTGATATACTATTCTTATAACGAAATAATAAGACATGTATGAAACTCGACCATTAGCCTGTATATTAGAGGCCTAATATTGTCCATATATATCGGATGAAATTTTCATTAACCTCATAGAAGAATGATATTTCATTGTTTGAAATGTACACTGTATTTTTGAAAAGCACTTTGTGAAATAAAATACTTTATAAATTCAAAAATAATTTCCCCTCCCAAGAGGTAAAATCCTAATAAATTATGATTTATCATGATTAATCATGATAGGAGAAACATGATTTATCATGATTTCCCCTCCAAAGAGGTAAAATCCTAATAAATTATGATTGATCATGATTAATCATGGTAGGAGAAAACATGATTTATCATGATTTCCCCTCCAAAGAGGTAAAATCATAACAAAGTATGATTAATCATGGTAGGAGAAAACATGATTTATCATGATTTCCCCTCCCAGGAGGTTAAATCATAATGAAGTAAGATTTACCATGATTAATCATAGTAGGATAAAACATGATTTATCATGATTTCCCCTCCAAGGGAGTAATATCATAATAAAGTATGATTTATTATGATTGATCACAGTAGGAGAAAACATGCTTAATCATGATTGATCATGATTAATCATGGTTTATCATGGTTCAACATGATAAATCATGATATTTACCATGATATTTTTCTACCTGGGTGGACTCCCTTTTGACGCTGTTTCTTCTCTCTGTGCAGTCTTGACTTTACCCCGGAGCATGCATCTATCAGTCAATGCTGCACTGAGGTGTCACTAACAGCCTGCAGGGCAGCCCCTGGTGAGTGTATTGATGGCTGAGTGGTGTAGGGGTAGGCAGAGATATGAACAGTTCACTGTCAATCATTCAACAATGTAGGTCAACTTGAAAGTATGTCATTCCTTTGGCGATACCTGGATATTTTTATCTCTTATAATCTTTAAACATACACTTTTCAAGTAGCATGGATACAACTTATCCTGCCAGGCTCCTCACTTTTTCTAAGTGTTTTGTTGGGTTAAATAATGATAGAAACATAAGTGAAAGTAATGAAACTCCTATGTGCCTATTGCATTACTACGTATACCGTCAGGGCCATGTTGCACTATTCCAATTTAGATGCCCATGGAAGAACCATTTCCGATAGCCAGTAAAAAGATGAAAATAGTAGAAAAGAAAAACAGAAATTTGAACAGTTTGGCAGGAAGAATGATTTGTGCACCCTAATGACTGGGCATAGTCACATTGACACTGGTTGAAAGGCCTATTGATCCCTGCAAGGTCATAAGATACAGGTCAAGCTCCACCTTGATTGATTATAGCAGAACTCGTGTTTATCCTGTTTTATCTCGAAAATTCCTAAACTGTTTTCTTTTCCTTTAATCAATTCCACCTGACATAACTGAGATAAGAATCACCAATACAGACCGGCTAGGTACAACTAAGATCAATACCCTGGGTTCGCTGTGGGCAGTCACTCTGTGGTCTCTTATGGCTGCCTGAAACCAAGAATTTGTCAAATATTGTACGAAAAAAAAGGATAATTGGCCAAATAATTGGTTTCAAAAGCAAGACTGTATAAAATATTCTGGTGGGCCATTTTTGAAAAAGATAATTTAACAATTTTTGCACAAGAATAAAGATCCAACTTATTATCCAGAAAAAAAGCATATATATATATATATATATAACAAAAAAAATCTGTTTACACTTTTTGCATGTAATGGCTAAGTCTTCCCAAATCAATACAAGTTGAAACTTTCTTACCCGGAAACCATCTATGACTGGCAACCATTTAAGACCGGTCTATGACCGTGTAGTCAGGATCCAAGTTTAAGTATAAAATACGCTAAATAGTGACTTGCTTTAATTATTTCCTGACATTTTCATGTATATCTACCCTAAAAAATACTTTTTCTTTAAATGGGTCATAGATAGTTGCTGGTCATAGAGTTTTAACTTGTATCGATTTTGTGAGACTTAGCAGTGAGCTTTGTGCACATGAAGATATTGAGGTTATTGCCTTGACAGCCTCATCAATAAATCAGCCACATTTCACACCTTCCTAAATGAAATAACACCATGTGAGCTGTAATGAATCAATAGGCATAAAAAAAAGACCATTTAGGCTACTTTTTTGTTTACATTTTTAATGGATTTATTCGGTTGGCAATTGGTCTTTTCTTTGACTGGCTGGATAGATTTACAACAAAATGGTGGTCCTGGTTTAATGTAAGGTGTAATAGTTAAGTGTTGTTCTAATCTTCTACCTATCTACCCTTTGAGTGTAGTAAAATAGTGCATTACTGATGCGTAGTCCATCATAGGCTTCCTTGTATTCAAACATGCATGATCCGTGGCATAATTATTTGATATACTGTTTGCAAATATGTTTCTCAGGGTAAATTTTTATCAAAAGTATAAAGATAGTTCTGGTTGTATCTTCTAGAGTAAGTAAGACATCATCAGATTTTCTTGTGTCACTTTGTCAGGAAGTTAGATTTCCGATGAGTATTATCATTCAAAATACTTGTATTACGTGCACCTTAAAAACACATGTGAAGTGCTCACGTCTCTCTCTATATATATATATGAATTAGGATGATATTAAGAATATCTTTGTTATTGTTTAGTATGCAAGTGACGTATTGGGTTTATCAGTATCAGGCTGATGCATGTATCCAGCACTGGCCAGCTACTCACCATGGCTACATTCATGCATCATGATGGTATGATTATTGCATTTAAAGTATGTAGCCCTTAAAGTGGCATAATAGCTGAGCGTATCCCACTCACAGTTCTAGCATTATTTTAGTGTATTATGTGGTTGAGTTAGAGTGGTGAGAACGCCCCTTTAACCATTCAATAACTCATTAATGCATCATGCCCTGATCGGCATGATGCATGTATGCAGTCCTGGTGAGTAACTCACTAGGGCCGCATTCATGCACCATGCCGACCTTATGGGGTTGAGATACTCCCGAAGGGGCAGCATTATGCACCAATGCAGCACAGGTGAATTGCTTGCTGGGGCTACATTAGTGCATCATGTCGACAGATGTAATTTTTTAGCATAATGCATCCTTAAAGGGTTAAGGAGTTGATACGCATGTACACCCCTGCAGGCCTAATAGCAGACAGTTTAAGGGGTATGCCAGGGTGTATACATACAGCACCTGGTGGCAAAAAATAACTTCCTAGGTGAGATTGTCCCTTTAAAGAGTTGATATGCTTGTACAAATGTTATTGCGAATGTGTTGGTATACAAGGGATGTGTCTGAATATTCTGTATGTGGTGTACCTAGACCGCTGGTGAATCATACGGCTACCATGAGCCACAGACTGATGCCATCTGTTAACCCTTTAAGGACTGCTAGCTGCCATCAAGTTCATTTGCTGTTCCAATGCATTGGTAGTAAGCATCCTCCTAAGAGTTATATATTGTGCATCATCCCTTCCTGGGTGTATAAACTCTTAAAGGATGGCCAATAGGGTCAGCATTATGCTGTAATGTAGTGCTAGTGAGTTACTCACCTCCAATGCATTAGTGCATCACAGATCAAAAGAGAATACTGCTAGTTGCTGTGCTGCTCTTAAAGGTTTACCCTTTATGGTCTACAGTGTGCATTAATGCATCATACCATTGGTCATCCTCATGTATATAAACTGCCATGTTATGTAACTAACCAGTGCTACATTCATGCATCAGACTAACCCTATGAGGCAGATACACTCCCAAAGTGTTGGCATGATGCACCAATGCTGATCTTGCTAGTTACTGGCCGGGGCTGCATTGGTGCATCAAGTGAACAAATACCACCTTCTAGTGACATGCCATCATAAAAGGGTTAACTTGCAGCTGAGTGATGTTTGTGATATGCGCTTCACACACCATGTGGTAACAGCATAATCAATGGAAATAGATATCTTTACATGAAACAACATGTTAACATTGAACAGAGGGCATTGAAGAAGGTTTGAATTCCCTGGCGAGTTACTCACATTTATGCATAATGATGGATTTTGCCACAACAGAAATTCTTTTCTCGATCGCCCATCAATTAGGAGAAAGTAATCTTTACCACCCTACGAAGTTTTGCTTTGGGGAAATGGACCCTTGAATATCACATAGGACTTTTAGGACTCTGAAAAGACCCATGGGGGGGAAATTTTTAATTGACCTTATTTAGTTTTTACCCCCCCCCCCCTCCTCAAAACATGGAGGCTTTTCCACTTATGCTCCCCCCCCCCAACCAAGGGCCTGGCTTTCATGACTAATCAATGTTGAATTTGTCTAATCAAAATGGATGCTAATTTGCCAAACTTGCTGATAGAATACATGTCCTCAGTTACACAAATTGTATTTTAGTAGAATTGATATTAATCTGTAGAACTTGAAACTAGCATTGCAATTTGTTTGCAATAACTTGTAGATACTTATTATATCAGACAATAAAAACCTTTCCAAACCAAAAGTGAACGCATCAATAAATGTATAAAAGGATAAATGAATCAAACACAGCTCTTGTGGTTCACTATATCTCCGTTAGGTTAATTCATGACATATCAAAGTATCCTATGAAGATAGATTCAATGCTTTTCCAGAATTGAATCAATATTTAATCTAAATTCCTATGGTCATTTTCAAAGCTATCTTCTACCTATGTTAAAGCACAGAGTTGTAGAACCCCCAGCCTGGGCATTTCTAATATGCCTAGTCAAGAAAAACATGCTCCTCTATAACAACTAGGATACTTTAGGCTGGTTCTGTCTTTGATATCTTTTTTAACTGATTTTGTGTAATTCTAACTTGAAACATTCATTTGTTATTCTGCCTACACTTCATGATGTATTGATGCTAATAAAACCTTTTGTAGCCGTTTATTTTGGGCAGTTTACAAGCTAGCTATAGAACTACCGATACAAAACTTGGTGATTCAATAAAAGTATATAATACATTTCATGAGTATCAGTATAACTGGTGACGTTGCTGAATATTCTGTATGAGCAGCTCTGATGGTGGAGATATCCTCCAGACTGACATTCTAGGACAGAGAGAGTAAATAGTAGGCCTCTCTGTGTGGTTCAAGTCTGTAGCGGAGGTATCACTCTCCTAGCAGAATCTAGGTACAGACTCAGACCCAACTGCATACCTTCACATGTATATTAACACCATTGGATAAAGGGTAGTTGACTGGACGGTGCCATATCTTGTCTCATGACAGAATACCGAGAGGTGCAGAATGGTACCATCTGCCAACACCTGCTTGGTAGGGGGGGGGGGGGGGTCAGTGGTGCTAGACAACTTTGTGCAGAATGATATCATCTTGTAACCCCTTAGAAACCACATACTGCTTTAATGCACTAGACTGTTAGGCCATCATGATGCGTGAATACAGGACTAGTGAGTAATCCACCAAAGCTGCATTCATGCATCATGCCAACCCCACAGGGAAGACATAGGGTCAGTATAATGCACAAAAGCACCACTGGTGAGTTACTCCTCAGCACTACTTTGGTGCATCAGAAGTCAGGGGCGGATCCAGGATTTTGAAAAGGGGGGGGTCCACCCCAGAAGTATGAAGTTTAATACACCTAAATTATCAGCGAGATGTGCGTCGAAAGCGATATGCTTTGATCATTTTAGGGGGTTTGGGGGCATGCCCCCAAGGGTGAGAAATTTTAGAAAATACAGATGTCAATTGGTGCAATTTATAGCATTCTGGTCTACCTCAAGGCTATGAAAAAAATAAAAATATGCCAATCAGTGCAATTTAAAGCATTCTTGTCTAGCCCATGGTTGAGAGAATTTTGAAAATATAGATGTCAATTGATGCAATTTATAGCATTCTGGTGTACTCCAAGGCTGAGAGAATTTTGAAAATATAGATGTCAATAGATGTCAATAGATGCAATTTATAGCATTCTGGTGTACTCCAAGGCTTAGAAAATTTTGAGAAAATAAATGTCAATTGATGCAATCTATTCAAGCATTCTGATATATATCCCAAGATTGAGAAAATTTTAAAAATGTAGATGTCAATTGATGCACTTCATAGCATTCTGGTGTACCCTAAAGTTATGTTTAGTTTAGTAGGTATATGTCCAGGGGTAGGGTATGCATATTGGGAGGAGTATATGTGGCCCCTACGATTTTAGCAGTGTAAACATGCGGGGAGTAACCACCTCATGTTCCCTGCCACCTTCTGTAATTGGACAATCAAATTCCAACGAGTCTGCACATGTATACAAGTTCTGTGTTCGTATACTGAATTTCCAGTGGACATCTTTATGGGTCTACAAGCTGTCTATGTATAAAAAGAGAAGGGGTCTGGACCCCCCCCCCTCAATCTGCACCTGCATCAGGTACATAGCTGCCATTTCTAAATAGACATCTGGGAGTGGACATCTGGGAGTGGAGGTCTGGGAGTGGAGGTTCAGAAAATTTTGAAAATATAGATGTCAATTGGTACACTCTCTAGCATTCTGGTCTACTCCAAGGGTGAGAAAATTTTGAAAATATTGATGTCAATTGATGCACTTTATAGCACATATTGGGGTGGACATCAGGGGTGGGCCAAAAGGGGGGGGTCCACCCTCGGCAAAGTCTATATGAACAGCCTTATGGGCAGACCAAAAGGGGGGGTCCGGACCCCCAGGACCCCCCCCCTGGATCCGCCCCTGAGAAGTCGTGAGGTGTCATGCTACCCTTAAAGGTTTAACCTGCAGATAAGTGGTGTTTGTGGTGGACGCCTCAGACACCATGTGCTGACAGCATAATTAACATGATAACAGACGCTGTATATAAATCAAGGTCCAGCACTAGGGGCAGCACTCGTCTTCTCCACACGCTGACAGTGACATCCACAGCTAGAAGCAGCAGTTGACAGTATCACCCCAAACACCTTCATCAAAGTCAGCCACATCCAGAAGCAGCCACCGGCTCATCCTTCTCACCACCAGCTAAATCCAAGCCAGCCACATCTACAGTTGTGAGTATCTAATTTAGCTTTATATTTAATGTGCAAAGGCTCCCATATGGGTGTGTCTCTGGGCACCCTAGACTGGCCCATCTCCAGGTATCTACTGGTAATTGTCAGGGCTTCCAGATGTGGCCCATGTGGGCTCAGCCCAGAATATCAACATGTCATGTTTGCACTGCAAATCCTTCAATTGATGGTCATTTCTGAAAATATTCAATTGATTTACCTTTTTCAATTGTCATTAAATGTGTTTCAGCAAAAGTGGGTTTCACCTGGGTTGGAAATAGGCAAAGTGGCCAAAGGTGTCCCTGGGTTTCTCATGGACTCAGCATGGGCAGCCAGGTAGGGCCCAGGTGCTCATGTACTGAACTAAGTTGTTAATGGATTTCTTGCATTGCAGATATTTTAATTTATCCTCACTTGTCCTTTTTTTCTAGGAAATGCAAGTTCAAATTATTTTGCTTATGCTATTTTGTCTACCTGGGTTTCACTTGGGCTACAGCTGAGCTAAATGGGCTGAGGTCTGCATGGGTTTTCCATGGGCTTGGTACGGGCTGCCAGGTGGGCCCCAGGTGGGCCAGCCCATCAACTTCACTTTCTGGGCTAATTCTACCAACACAACTATCATGATCACATATCATAGACCTTTCCCCAAAAGAGTGGGGTTCATCTGGGATAGCCCTGGGCTAAGTGGGCAAGTATTGTTCGTGAGCTTCCCACTAGATGTCATCATTGAGAGTACATGGGATTTGATATCCTATAGACATTTTCTTGTCTTTATTACAATGAGCCATAAATTCACAATTCCTTGAATTTAAAACAATTGAAATGAAACAGTTTTCACAGTACGTTCATATTATATGAAATTGTCTACACAATTTTGCATATGAATAGAGAAACAAGGAGCATTCTGATACTGACACCTTTCCCCTGGATATGATCATGGTACAGAATCCCAGGACTCCTTCAGGCTTACAGGAACTCTAAC
This sequence comes from Harmothoe impar, assembly GCA_947462335.1. Lineage (NCBI taxonomy): Eukaryota > Metazoa > Annelida > Polychaeta > Phyllodocida > Polynoidae > Harmothoe > Harmothoe impar. Next base: position 17,516,298 of record OX381717.1, read on the forward strand.
TATGTTACCCACTGTGATGAGAGTTGTAATTAGTCATAGGATGCATTTTGCTACTGCTCCTTAAATAAAGAGAAGAGATGACATTAAATACAGATAAATCAATTGACCCACTGGAATACTTTTTGGTAAATACTCTTAACATATGGTCATCAACTACATAATGACTAAGCTTATAACTAAAATATTTTGTGTCCATCCCCCAGCCCTGCCCCCAATTATGTGTTTCCCAACTAAAAGAGCCCACCTGGGTCCCACCTAGATCTGAACAGGGCCAGCCCACTTCAAACCTGTGCAAGCACTTCTGCGCCCCAGCTGATAGCCCTGGTCAAAACGAAGCGGGCCCCGGATGGGTAGCCCATATGGGCCCAATAAGGCAGTCCATCTATGACCCACCTAGGGCCCACTAGGGTGTGTTGGGTGGGTTTATACCGCAGGTTCAGGTGCCTATGTTCATACTGCAGGTTCAGGTGTCTATGTTTATAGTGCAGGTTCAGGTGCCTATGTTTATACTGCAGGTTCCAGTGCCTATGTTTTTTGACAGGTTAAGGTACCTATGTTTATACTGCAGGTTCAGGTGCCTATGTTTATACTGCAGGTTCAGGATGGCGTACCTACTCGCAGTATTGCTGCTGACCTTTGCCTGCTTCCTGCCGTATGTTCAACCCGCTGATGACTGTAAGGACAAAGAGGCTGACTGTAGGACGACCGTCGCTAATTCCCCAGTTTTTGGGTGCCTTGCTAATAACAAGAATGTGAAAACCCGTTGTCCATTCTCCTGTGGAATATGTCCAGGTAACTATCTCCTAATCTATCAGGATAAATATTTTCTGTGGAATGTGATGGTAATGACATTTTCTGTTTAGCTAATATTATGTTATGTTATAGTTCAAGACAGCTCCAGAATTTGGCTGTGTGTGTCAATATTCACATACCTTACTATGGGAAATGGAGGGAAGACTTTCTCACTGATATAACTTGCGTCCCGAACCAACACTGCCCTGGCACTGACCAAACATTGGTCCTACATGAGGCTTTTTTTTTAAAGTGAAGGTCAACTATCACCAGCTAGATTTATTCAAATACTTAGAACCGTTAGTATTAAGCCTGTTGGCCACAGCAGCGACACTGGTGGCTGCAAAACCAGGGCCACTGTCCTGTCTTCATATTGAAATAGTGCTGTCTCTGTGCTGCCCCTGCAATAAGAGTTACCAGTCAGTGCTATTTATGGGTGATTGGTGCGTGTTGAGGGTCCATATGGGGATCAGAACAAACCCACAGTCATGCCTGGGTTTCCCTGTTCAGTGAACATATAACGAGACACTTACCACATTTACTTGTGTGTTTTTAGCCTCCTATATGGAATCGCAAGAGGATTTTTTACAGCCCACCAGATTAGTCATGCTCTGCCTTGAATTACATGGTGTTAAGCAATCTGGGGATTATGCACTGATTATACAATATGTATACATGCATTATATTTTCAGTTTGAAGTCTTAGTGCATTGGTTCAGGTGGCACTGCTTCAGATCCCTATGTTAGACTATTGCAAGTGTTTTTAGGCTCTAACATTAGATTCACTAGTGAGCCCTGGTTGAGATCTAATCTGTGGTTAGGCCACCTGTAAACTAGGGTACCAGACATTGTCTTCCTGTATCAATGTGTGTTAGGTTGATCTATTCATGGAGTATCGAATTACACTAAACCCAGGGAATTTTGGTTTTAAAAATGATATTTCATGATTCAAAAAATAATCAACTGTTTTCCTTTTTTAAATCAAGGGAGGTTGCTGTCGTACATTTAAGACTACTTAGACTGGTATAAATATTGTTCGAATCTTTTTCAGAGCTATCAATAATTGATTGTGCTGGCCTGAATCCATTTTGGCTATCGGAGATTATACAAGAAGTTTTATGTTTTTTAAACCTTGGAATGCATCATCCGTCCATTATACAATTGGTATGCAATACTTACATACCAACTTAATAATTTTGCAGGTAGCCCAGAATGTCCAATGCCCGATCATGTACCAAACTCTATGTACAGAGCCCGAGGAACAATTGCACCAGGACAGAGAATTACATATTACTGCATGAAGCCTTCAGGGAGGTACTCCGGGCCAGTGTCAGGGAACAGGATTCGGATCTGTGGTGGGGACGGTACTCTCTCCGGTTCACCTCCCGTCTGTGCAGGTTTGTCTTTCCCTTGCTTGGTTGTCTACTTAATTATTATACTTTCATATTTGATGAATAGATAATATCAAAAGCTATGCTTTTCACTGAAATATTGTAAGAGATCATGGCGTTCTGATTATGGTGACTTCTGTAAGTATCATAGTAGCAACATCTCTCATTTAAGCCACTGCCTGACTCTGGGCAGATCTGTTAAGCTGCACCGACAATCTAACTAACATAGTAGCCATGGCTAGTATGTGAGGTTTTACGGTATGAGTATAAAGAGGCATACCATAGTCATTTGAATAAGCGCACATGCTTTTATATATTTTTAGCAGTGTAGAGGGACAGTTCTCCTGCATCAGCTGGCAGTGACTCGCTGAATACTTTCCTGAAGGCATCGGATGACCAGCGGGCTGGACAGCTAGCTCGTTTATTTGAGCGTGCGAACCAGACGTCTTCAGCCTGAACGCGCTGTCATCACCTTCAGATGTTGAACACAAAATAAATGTCATTCATGACAAATGCATCCTGTTGTTAATTCTTCTGGTAGACAGCATGTTTATTCACTAGATATATTTTCATAATAAAGACCACATCCAAAGATGTTGTACAGAACGAGAATATACAGCTGCAAATATACAGTTTCTAATAATTCTTTAAGCTGGATTAAATTGATTAATTACCAGATGTTCTTTTTTGGATGATACTAGTTAACCTCCCTATGCCAGCCAGCCTCTGCTGAGGGGAAGGATGTTTGATTGTTTAAACTGACCTCCCCCCCCCCGTAAACAAAAAAACGTTATTATGATTATGTTTTATAGCCTCAGGGAAGTCATGTGACTGTTCATTATAGGGTTACAGTACATGCTGAGCACAGCGCTACATCACTGAACAGTAAACAAACCCATAGAAAACCTTAACAAAACCCGTAAGAAATTGTGAAATATGTTTTTTAAAGACAATAGAAAACTCGTTCTTTACATCTCGACTCTCCCAATCCCACCACCAGCCTCTCACATAGTGATAATGGCCGCTCCCTTACGTGGGAGGTTTAGGCCTGGTCTGGTCTCAGAATTTTAAATAAGGCTGACAATGATAGCTTAACTGTTAGGCCACTCAAAAGAAGTGGCTTCTCATCACCAAGGTCTGAATAATGTGACGAGGTATTTAAAAAAAAAAATTTTACACATTTTTACATGACCAAAATTCATATTTTAGTAGTTAAGAATTTATAGATCTTTAAAAGTAGGGAAAATGTAAGTTATTGCTTTCCTACTGCATTACTGGCATTATGAGCTTTAATTTGATACCAAATATGCCTGCCCCTGTAATATGATATTGAAATAACTTTAAATGTTGATGGTTATCCCTTTTATCAGAGCTTCGTAACACTCCCGGCTAACAAACAGTGTTTTTACTTCAAAATAATGTTTTTTGAACTACATAACGTTTGGCCATAATAAGGCGCCATCGAGAAACGTCATAAAATGTTGTATTAATTTTTTTCTTTATCAGGCTGCTATGTTTACTAGGCCAGTCAGGTGCAGGCCTCCACCATCACTATAATGCATTCGTAGTTACTTTAAACATATACCCGTCGGCCAGCTTAACCCTTCAAGGCCTAGCGTCGACTATAGTCAATGCCATGGCAGGCCTAGCGTTGATTGTAATCAATGCCATGGCAGGCCTAGCATCGACTATAGTCAATACCATGGCACACCTAGCTTTAACTGTAGTCGATGCCATAGTAGGCCTAGCATCGACTGTAGTCGATGCCATGGCAGGCCTAGCGTCGACGGTAGTCGATGCCATGGTAGGCCTAGCGTCGACTGTAGTAGATGCCATGCCAGGCCTAGCGCCGACTGTAGTCGATGCCATGCCAGGCCTAGCGTTGATTGTAGTCTATGCCATGGCAGGCCTAGCACCAACTGTAGTCGATGCCATGGCAGGCCTGACGCCGACTGTAGTCGATGCCATGGCAGGCCTAGCTTCCACTATAGTCAATACCATGGCACACCTAGCTTTAACTGTAGTCGATGCCATGGTAGGCCTAGTGTAGACTGTACCCGATGCCATGGTAGGCCTAGCGTCGACTGTAGTCAATGCCATGCCAGGCCTAGCGTTGATTGTAGTCAATGCCATGGCAGGCTAAGTATCAACTATAGTCAATGCCATGGCAGGCCTAGCATCGACTATAGTCAATGCCATGGCAGGCCTAGCGCCGACTGTAGTTGATGCCATGGCAAACCTGGCGCAGACTGTAGTCGATGCCATGGCAGGCCTGGCGCCGACTGTAGTCGATGCCATGGCAGGCCTGGCGCCGACTGTAGTCGATGCCATGGCAGGCCTGGCGCCGACTGTAGTCGATGCCATGGCAGGCCTGGCGCAGACTGTAGTCGATGCCATGGCAGTAGTCGATGCCATGGCAGGCCTGACGCCGACTGTAGTCGATGCCATGGCAGGCCTAGCTTCCACTATAGTCAATACCATGGCACACCTAGCTTTAACTGTAGTCGATGCCATGGTAGGCCTAGTGTAGACTGTACTCGATGCCATGGTAGGCCTAGCGTCGACTGTAGTCAATGCCATGCCAGGCCTAGCGTTGATTGTAGTCAATGCCATGGCAGGCCTAGCATCGACTTTAGTCAATGCCATGGCAGGCCTAGCGTTGATTGTAGTCAATGCCATGGCAGGCTAAGTATCAACTATAGTCAATGCCATGGCAGGCCTAGCATCGACTATAGTCAATGCCATGGCAGGCCTAGCGCCGACTGTAGTTGATGCCATGGCAAACCTGGCGCAGACTGTAGTCGATGCCATGGCAGGCCTGGCGCCGACTGTAGTCGATGCCATGGCAGGCCTGGCGCCGACTGTAGTCGATGCCATGGCAGGCCTGGCGCCGACTGTAGTCGATGCCATGGCAGGCCTGGCGCAGACTGTAGTCGATGCCATGGCAGGCCTAGCGCCGACTGTAGTCGATGCCATGGCAGGCCTAGCGCCGACTGTAGTCGATGCCATGGCAGGCCTAGCTTCCACTATAGTCAATACCATGGTAGGCCTAGCGTCGACTGTAGTCGATGCCATGGCAGGCCTAGCGTAGACTGTAGTCGATGCCATGGCAGGCCTAGCGTCGACTGTAGTCGATGCCATGGTAGGCCTAGCGTCGACTGTAGTAGATGCCATGCCAGGCCTAGGGCCGACTGTAGTCGATGCCATGCCAGGCCTAGTGTTGATTGTAGTCTATGCCATGGCAGGCCTAGCACCAACTGTAGTCGATGCCATGGCAGGCCTAGCGCCGACTGTAGTCGATGCCATGGCAGGCCTAGCTTCCACTATAGTCAATACCATGGTACACCTAACTTTAACTGTAGTCGATGCCATGGTAGGCCTAGCGTCGACTGTACTCGATGCCATGGCAGGCCTAGCGTCGACTGTAGTCGATGCCATGGTAGGCCTAGCGTCGACTGTAGTTGATGCCATGCCAGGCCTAGTATTGACTGTAGTCGATGCCATGCCAGGCCTAGCGTTGATTGTAGTCAATGCCATGGCAGGCCTAGGGCCGACTGTAGTCGATGCCATGGCAGGCCTGGCGCCGACTATAGTCAATGCCATGGCAGGCCTAGGGCCGACTGTAGTCGATGCCATGGCAAGCCTGGCGCCGACTGTAGTCGATGCCATGGCAGGCCTGGCGCGGACTGTAGTCGATGGCATGGCAGGCCTGGCGCCGACTGTAGTCGATGCCATGCCAGGCCTAGCGTTGATTGTAGTCAATGCCATGGCAGGTATAGTATCAACTATAGTAGATGCCATGGCAGGCCTAGCATCGACTATAGTCAATTCCATTTATAAAGGAATGTCACGATTTATAGGGTTACATAGAGTCAGGGATTGCTGCTAGTCTTAGTATATAGGGCTGTGTCTCCTGAGATTGTAACAATTGAAACATCTTTGACCGGGTGTGGTTTTTGACCAGGTCTAGTCTTTGACCAGGCAGCATTAAAATTACAGAAATGAGGCGTATGTAGTAAGAAAAGCGGAGAACTAGTGCACCCATATATTGATACACCTTCATAGCAAACATAAATTTTGTTATATTTATTTACCGAGCATACTATACTAGCATAATATTATTATTTCCTTCACTTAATATATAACTTTGCATTTACACAGCTGCACTGTGCATAATAAGCTCAGTATATAAATACATGAAATGTTACTTATGTTTTGAATAAACATGTATAAACATATTATTGCAGTATTTCATTGATTTCCTTACTATATAGGCCTCATTCATTCCATCTTATCACACCACGGTCAAGATGCTTGTGTACACACCATGTATGCTGACACTATAGCTGTCCATGTTGACCTAATTTTGGGGAAATATTACCTTTAACCCCATGCCGGGGGAAAAGACAATGAGGGGGTTTCTTCCCTTGATATTTGGTCAATAAACATGTAATTTTAGGTTCAATCAGGAAATCCAATTTGCGAATATCTAAACATTATTTGCTGAAATAGATTAACCTTGTTACAGGTAGAGAACATAATTAGCTAGGTATATGTGACTGGGCTTATATAACGGCCTTGTATTTCGTATAATATAATGATTTGAATGAGAAAATATAGTCAAAATGAGGTACAATTATATGTGGACTCCCCTCCCCCCTTTACCCCTTCCTCACTAGCACACCTCTAATAACTACATCGATGGGAGATTCCCCCTTGGAGGGGCGGACTGGCAGCCGTTCTTATCTCTCCCGGCAGCCCTTATCTTTAGAGATAAGGGCAGCCGGGAGCAGGCCCAAGTAAAGGAGAATCTCCCCTTGCTGGTAGAACCTCCAGTATGGGCCAGTATACCTCTGGTGGGGAATATCCCGGATTGTCCAGGCCTGATTTTAGCCTACTAGTACAGGTTATTACAGCGTCATCTGCGTATAAGGTGATATCAAAATTTCCACATTTTCCAAGAGAATTTATATGAATTGAAAACAATACAGGGCCCATTACAGACCCCTGTGGAACACCATCGGATACATCAGAGTACCGTAAAACCTCGGCTATAAGCCAAATTTTATTTGGCGTTTTTATTTGCTATAAGCCGAATTTTAAGCCCCAAACCCTCATTCGGCTTATAGGCGAGGTTTTAACAATGTTGAAACATAGTGAAAACAAATTTCAAGCACTTTTGTTATAAGCCGAATTTTTCACTCCCAAACTCACATTTGGTTTATAGCCAAGGTCGGCTTATAGCCAAGGTTTTACGGTAGTCAGAAACATGATTATTGTCTAAGGTACACTGTCTACGTGAGGTGAGATAGCTCTCAAACCAGCGGCAAGTATTTTCTTCAAGTCCCAAAAGTGATAATTTTTTTAGCATAATTAAGTGAGAAACTGTATCAAAGGCTTTTTTATAATCTAGATATAGGCAAAAGGAGGGCTTATCATTAATAGTGTTCATTAAAACATTCTGAATATGTTCACAAATATCCCTCTGGGTTGAGTGCGCTTTACGGTAGCCATGCTGATTTGGACTAAGTAATCTGTTATTTTCCATATAAAGTTGTCATCTATTGCATACTATTTTTTCTTATATTTTACCTGGGAGGGGTAACAGGCTAATTGGTCTTAAGTCATTAACATTTGTACTATTAGGCTTCTTAGGAAGAGGTATCACAGTGGCTGCTTTCCATTCATCAGGAAAAGTAAACATACTCAGACATTGATTATACAAGCATAAAATAACATCAGGTATAGACATAAAGGCATCTTTTAATACATACCTCGTTACCTATATTAGAGAAGAAGTCGTTAATAAACTAAGAGCTCTGATCTGGAGGTAAAAGCATGCCAGTGGTGTTGTTCCTTAGCTTAATAAGGGTGGACATGGTCTTAGTGGGCAATAGCTTTCTTATACCTTCCCAAAATTTCGCAGGGTCATCTTTCCTATAAGCTAATAAAAGCCCATCTTCAGTTTTTCTACTATTAAAAATTAACGTTTCAACCATATTTCTATGAAAATTTGCAATATTCCAGGCATCATCAATGCTATTAGTTCGAGCTAATCTGTATAAATCATCTCTAACTCGCATGGCATCAATAATGGGAGGGGTGAGCCATTCTGGAGTGTACTCAGGAATGGTTAACTTTCGTACCGGGCACATAACATCTAAACAAGCTTTCAAATTAAAAAGTATGCATATCCACATTTCATTCGGATCAGGTATTCTTACAATATCATGCCAGTTAATATGTAAAAGGCTGTTTTTGTAAGTTAAAAAGTCATACTTTCTATAAGACCTAGCTTTTGTACACTTTTTAGCTACTTTGGTTCTCTCACATTTCAATATCATATAAGTAGGCGTGTGATCTGAGATATGAAAACTAATCAGACCAGATTCAGAAACATTATGAACATTGGTGTATATATGGTCAATGAGTGTACTAGATGTCGGCCCAGTTGGCTTATCTATTAATTGGAACAATTCACAATCAGTACAGAATTTACCGACACCAGCTTCTTCAACATGCTTATCGTTAAGTAAGTCTACATTAAAATCACCGATCATGATAATTTTCCTATTTTTCGTGACTGGCAATTTTAATTCTGTCAGCTTCTTATAAATAGCATCTTTATCAACATCATCATCTGGCGGTCTATAACAGACATATATTGTATACTTAATTACACCCACGTCAACATCTACACACAGTATCTCAAAGTCTTTAGTTATACAAGAGGCATTCATATCAGCAGTTGCCAAGTATGAATCACGCATGTATAGCATCAGACCCCCGGCTTTTTTATTCCGGTTGGGAAACCTATCTCATCTTAAATACTGATAGCCTGGGATGTACATATCAATGTCCCTTTTGTCAGGTGTTAACCAGGACTCAACTACTCCGGTAAAATCAGCACTACTAATTATTTTAAAGGCATTTACCCTTTTATTAAAAATAGATCTAGCATTAATACTAATAAAGGACAAACCCATAGTGTTTTTCACATGGTCTATCGATACCATTTTGAACTAACAAAAGTGGGTTTTGACAGGAGATGAGATGATACAGTGTGTATGATATCAAGTATGGATGACTGAATGTAACACTCCATCTCTGCAGTTCTGTAAGACAGCCGGCTGGGCGCCCCACTACCGGTATATAAAATTGACATATAATTATACTAGAAGAGTAGTATAGTATGTATCGGAACGGGACTATAGTTAAGTACTGTTTATTACTCAATCGACATGCAGCCAATCAGAGGCCTCCATTTGGTCACGTGACCCGTTGCCATGGTAACGTGACCTACTTAGGGCTCTCAGCCAATCAGAAGCCAGCATTCTGGGTGACCTACTGACCTACTTAGAAGCTCTCAGCCAATCAGAGGCCGGCATTCTGGTAACCATGGTAACGTGACCTACTTACGTCACGTGACCTACTTAGGCTCAGCCAATCAGAAGCCGGCATTCTGGTAACTAGGGTAACGTGACCTACTAAGGGTTTGTTTGTAAACAACACCACGTGGCTCTCTTGTTTGTAAACAACACCACGTGACACGTGACTGTTGTAAACAAACAAACAAAAAAAAGTTATGTAACTTATATATAGAAATAAAAACACAACAAGATAATTTCTTTTCTTTTCATTTTATTCTTTATTTTCATTTCAATCAGAAAAAACACACAAGTTTATGCTTTTTTAGCTTGCTTCTTCGATTTGCAGCAACTCAACAGGCCGCAAAGTCTCACGCCGCCGTCACTCGCACCACCACACCCCGGACGACTTCTCTCCAATAGACATTGCACGACTTTGGATAAATCCAACACCATTTCGGCAAGGCAGAGAATCTTTGCCTCCATGAAACGGCCGCCATCGCAACAACCCGTCACAACAGCATCATCGATAGCTTCTGACTCACGGCCCGGTCGCTCAGCTTTGGGATTTTGCTCATGCGCATGACGCACTTCTTGGGGTTTCTTGTTCGACATGCTTCAATTAGGAAATGAACGCAATGAGGTCCACAGGTGTCAGCAGAAGTGTCTTGTAGTTGAATGCGGTTTCTTTGCCACTTGAACGGAGCAGAGCGTTCCACGAAAGACAAGAACTCCGCACTCAGCGGCGGTAAGCCGAAGGAATCAAAGTAGTACACTTCACCCGTGCTCGACACGTAAAACGCCACCCAATGCTGACCTGGTAAATGTTGCGGATCTGTGTTGCTCACGAAACAAGTGTCTTTGATAGGGTGCTTCGGAATAGTGTCACAAGAGATAACGCCCAGGAAACGATGTTTTGTGTGAACGTTTTCCTTCAACACTCTGCTTATTTCAAGCGTGTTCATACGATACGCCGAGTACCGCCGTCTTGTCTTCAGTTCATGTGGTAGTCGGTGACGGGGTGTCGATCTCGGGTCAGCTCGACGACGTTGTCGTACACCAAGTAGAGTAGCACCGTTGTTGTCGCTTGTAGCGCCGAGCGGAAACTGACTTCCACCCTCAGCTGACCCGCTCTTATAAGGTTCACGTGACACCCGTCGTGCGATCTGTCTGGGGTTAAGTCGAGGGGGAACACCGTGTAACCGTTCAGGAATTGATCGTATGAAATACCGCAGGAGCGCGCGCCCTCGTACATCCCCGTTTCCGTGTGTAGCGCCAAGTACTCTCTCACGGCCGCTTTGGTCTTAAAGTCGGGCACGTAGGCGTCGTTCGGCACTTTCTGATCGTTCACTATCACTTGAAGCGAGCTGATGTCGTAATGCTTCATCTCGAACGGGTTCTTGGTGTAGCTACCGTTGAAGGCGTCGTGGTCAAGGAAGCAAATCATCATCGACTTGGGAAGCTGGCCTGTGTTGGAGTGCGTGTAGCTGTGATCTCTGTTACCTTGAGGGATGGCGTAGGTCGTCACCTCCACTCTGTTCACCGGGTAGTCGAAGGGCCCGTGTTCTATCACCGCTCTCTCGTGCGTTTCCGCTACAGCGTCCGCCACCAGCACGCGTCGCACGTAGAGCTTTGCTTTGTAGATCTTCAAGCTGTAGCCTCCGTCAGCGGCGCACATCAGATAGAAAGAGGGCGCCGCTTGTTTCAGAGTGAGATTGATTTCTGTCTCTCCAACGATGAGCTTCGGTTGATGAGCCAGGTCAAAGTGCAGTCGCGCCATCAGCGAAAAGCGCTTGTTGGAGATTAGCTTCTTGCGCGCTTTGTACCCCGCATTCGCGTCAGTCAACGTGTCAAACTGACCGGGCGTATCTTCATGCCACCCCTGGGCGCTCATGACGCCGTCCTTCACGTCTTTGTTGTAGTTGAGTAACCCTTCCAAGTAAGCTCGGTAAGGGTAGGTCTCGGTGTTGCCAGACACTTTGAAACCGCCGATGGAGACTTGGACGTCTTTGAAGAGCGAGTGAGCCAAGTTGTTCACCGGAGCCACCGCTTCGGTGTCCTCGATCGCCGCTCCGTCCTTTAGCACTTGACATTCCAGATGAAGGTAATTCTCGTTCAGGTCTGTGTACTCTTGCGACTTGTTGATGGTGAAATTTATGTTACCTCCATCCTCTAAAGAGTTTTTTGTTTCTATCCCCAGGAAAGACGACTTTAAGATAGTAGTCTGAGTCGGCGCTACGGTGTGCAGGTCGAGCTCAGAGAGCGTGCACTCGTTACTGCTCTAGTGTACGTAAGCCATTGTGTTCTCTCTTCATGCGGCCGACAGACTGACGCCGGCCGCCTCCAGTCTTTTTATTTATACCTGAACGCCTAGGCGCTTACCGGTCGAATACATCCCCTCTACGTCTCTTGCAAGAGCCACCGCCCGTCTGAGGAGAATGCCGGCGACGTTTCGACCCTTTCTTAGACGCGACAGACGTCTTTCCTCCCGAGAACGCCGTACTCGCCAGTCTCTTCAGAGCGCCTGCGCCTCGGTCTTTCACGCTGCTCTTTAAAGTCCGACCCGCCAGCACATCTTTAGCTACGCCCACACCGGCGCGGAGCAGCGTTTTTCCCACCGACTTCAATAGCGGGGTAGCCGAGCGCATCAGACCTAACAGAGCGCCGCCCAAACCGTGCCCGCTCTGGAAAGAGCGCCCGCTGTACACGTTGACGCCGTTGCCCAGCTGCGCGTTGTAGTAATCGCTGTACCCTCTGCCGACGGTGCGCCTGGGTGGAAAGTACGGAACGCGTTGACGCATCATTTTTCTCTCTTTCAGCGCTCAATAGGTCTCAGATGAAGTGTCACGGTCACCTCGCCTCTACCGAATGGGATGGAATGACCGGATCGGTCTCTTAAATAGATGCCGACCTCGGTAAACCTCTTGGATTTCAAGGGGAAATAATCCAAATGGGGAAAACTGATAGCTTGCACGCCACCTCGACGCTTTCCGCCTCTGTCCACCGCCACGCAGCGCAACAGCGGCACTTGCATGTCGCCCACACGTCTCTCCTGGATCATGTCGGTGTATATGTACACAGAGTGCACGTCCCCGTAAACATCCATCGAGTAGGCGCCGGTAGTCGGCGACGCGAAACACGTCTTCTCTCCGAAGCCTAGAACGCATGCGAGATGCTGACTCAGCAGGACAGCACAGTGTCTCGGCGGTTTGATGGTGACGCGTTTCGTCTTGGCGTCGTACGATAAGATCCGCATCGGTTTGAGCAAGAAGCTGTCGCCCTCTTGTCTGTCATCTCGCAACGTCTCACTCAAGCGCTCGATTAGGGTGTGGTTGCTTCCGGTGAAAATAGGAGGTATCTCGAATATGTTTGGCATGAAACTGCGCACTCCCATGTCTTTCTCCATCTTTTCGATCATTTGTCTTGCTTGATCGCTGATCGCCTTCTTCTTCACCGCCGGGGACAAGAACTGCTTGTATACGGCATTCGTCTGTCTCAAGTCGACCTCTCTCTTGAACCTTTTTGTTTCCGGTTTCAATTGCTGCTCTTCCGACGTGTCTGATATCTCTTCCACCGTTACATAGCTCACTTCCTTCCAGCTCAGCGGGAATTTTGAGCTGAACGTTAGCTTGCTCAGACCGTTCGCGTTTTTCATTCCCCTCCAGTCTACCTGTGGTTTTTTTCCTTCGGAGAATTTAGTTTCTTTTAAAACCTGGATCGCCTCCTCTAGCGAACCTTTGGTGCGCAGAGGAACAACGATGATCAAGTCGTCGTCGTGCACGTTAGTCCATTCTGTAGGGAGGATGATCTCAGTCAGAGCCGCTTCGTACGCTTCGGGCAGAAGGAGCGGCGAGTCGAAGTGAGTTCGGAAAGACGTCAAGCTGTTGTCAGGATAATACTCCATAGAGCTGTTGCTAGGTAGAGTGATGTTCATTTTTTTTTTTTTTTTTTTTCTACGTTATTTTTTTGACGGGGATCCACTCGTTGAACTTGTCGTCGTAACCTAACCAACGTACGAAAGCTAACTCTTTACCGTCGACGGTCTTGCGGCGCAACACCTCGTCTATCAGGTAGTTGTTGTCGTAACGACTCTTGTACACCTTCTGAACCTCTTCCGGGTAGAAGACGCCTTTTATCTCCTCGCCCTTGTCGTCTTTCAGCTCGAACCCTCTGCTTCCCAACGTCTTAGCAACGTCGACCACTTCCTCGCGCCAGTTTCCCTCGTACCCTTTGTCGAAGGCGCCTTTAGTTCTCAACATCCTCACTCTGTCACCCGGAGCGATGACGTCGACGGCGGACGTCTTTGTTTTTTTCTTCTTTTTCCATATTTCGTCGATTTGTTTGTTAGTTGGGAGATCTTGTCGGTAGAAAACTGTTTCGCTGTTTTCCGAGCTGACTTGAGCCGGCGCCATTTTCAACGTCTTGTGGTGAGTGCGATTGTAAGAAGACACTACATGGTGCAGTACGTCTACGTAGCGATACGTGCGCTTGTGTGTGAAATAACGCCACAGCTTCTCCTTCAGACTGCGGTTCAAGCGCTCCACTAGACTAGCTTTGATGTCGTCGTTCTCGCCAGTGAAGAACTCTATGCCCTCGCTCTTCAAGTGATCTTGAAAGATCTTGTTCAAAAACTCTTTCCCCTTGTCTGTCTGAACAGTGCGCGGTCGTCTCTCGCCAGTGCCTGTCATCTCTCGGAAGGCCTCGGTGACATCAGCGCCGCTCTTGGATTTAATGGGAATGGCCCACGCGTACCTAGAGAAAACGTCGATCGCCGTCACCACGTACCGGAAGCGGTCGTTGTGAGACGCCAAAGCTTGCATGTCCATCAGATCTATCTGCCACTGCTGATCGATTGCGCCGGTTATAGTCTTGTTCCTTGCGAATTTTCTCCGAATGGGTTTATGTTTAGTGTAGGCGTCCAGCGACACTAAAGCATCTCGGATGACGGCCGGGTTCAGGTGGCGAAAATGATGTTTCTGGAGTTTAGTCACGCTAGTGAAACTGGAGGGCGCTTTGACGTCGGTATATCTAGCTACTACGCGCTTCTTTTCTTTTTCCTTCTTGGTCAGTCTCTTCACTGGTTTGCCCATGGTGGGCTTGTTGAGGGCGTGAACGACGAGCTCGCCGCTAGGCGGTTGCGCCCTTTCCTTTTCTTACGCGGCACGCTCCTATAGGAAGTCGGAGTTTGGAAAAGTTCACGGTCGTCCTCCTCGTCTTCAGAGGATTGATCGTCCACCACCTGGAGAGAAGAGTCTGCTGCTGCTACTGCTGCTGCTGCTGCTGCTGCTGCTGCTTCTCCTTCTTCCGAGTCGAAGCTCGGTCGTTTCCGACCTCTGTCAGCAAGCCGTGTGTCCAAACTTTGGCCAGGTCCGCTCGCTTTATACAGATGGTTTCCGATCAAGGAGTCTGTGGGAACTGCTTCGCGCAGCGCTTTCGTGAACGGCGAGTAGCCCGCCGGTCTGGGCGCCGTCCTCCTGAACCTGGCGTCCACTATGTTGATGCGACGCTCAGGTGGTATTCTCCGACCCGACATCTCGCGCACCGCACCGTCCTCGTTCCACTTGATCACTCCGGATTTCTCCAATTGTTTGTACAGCGCCACGGTCCGGGTGCGATTCCTCTTGGGAACTTGGTTCACCAACCGCTCGAGTAGGGACGCGCTGGCCTCTTCAGCAGACTGACGGAGGTGAGCCAGGGGCGAAGAAGAGTAGGACGAAGAGATGTTGCTGTTGTGGGGATTCGCGAGAAAAAATTGCAATCTATTCAACAACCTTCGGTATTTCAACATTTTCTCGCGCGATTCCAAAGTGGGGTCGTTCAACACTAAATCCAAGTCCCTGTAGATAAACTGTAGCACCTGGTGCAAGGCCGCGTCGGGATGAAGGGACTGCTCTGCCTGCTTGTGGTAATAGGCCATGTCGGCAGGTAGGCGGGCGGCGGTGGCAGGAGCGGAACTCTCGTTCTTTTCAGTGCGCTCATCAGGAAGAGGAGGAAGGTTTGGAGCAGTAGAAGTACTAGCAGCAGCGACTGCAGTAGTAGCAGCGCTAGTAGTAGCAGCAGCAGCGGGCACATGATGAAGTAGACCTGCTCGTGATGATTTGTAGAGCGTCTCAGGATCCACGAGCGCTAAACGTTTGTAGTGTTGTTGCTGCTCTGAGTCCGTCATGGGGACGACGGTGGCAATGACGCTGGTGGTGGCGGTAGTGGTGGTGGTGGTGGTGGTGGTGCTGTCGGCGAGTAGGTGTCGAATGAGGTGTCTCATATACGGAGAATGCTCTTTATAAGCGGTAAGGCCATCCCTATGAGAGCCGGAATGAGGAAACCTCCCTCTTGTACCAAGACGCGTCTCTTTTTTTTGATGGGCGTAGATTTTTTGCCGACCTCCCTCAACACGTCAGCCGATTCTCGAAGCTTGTCCAGTTGTTTGTCGCTGAGCGGGATGTTCCCTACCAGTAAATTGTGACAGATCTCACTTAACGCTGCGATCAGATCGTCGCTTCCAGAGTCTATTAGATGCGAGCAGTCCTTTGGCGAGCACTTAGCTAAGTGCTTGAGAGTACCAAAGTGTCTTTCGAGTAGATGAGAAGACATTTTTTTTGCTACTGCTTTCTCTTGTTCTTTTTTTTGTCTAGCGGTACGAACACTAGCTGAGAGTGTATGGACGTCAAAGAGGAGCGTATTCTCAGATCGTCAGGTGTTGACTGCTTGAAGTCCAGAAGGAGGTATGAGTGAGGTCGCTTGAGTTCATGGGTAAATATACTAGAGAGGGCCGCCGCGTTGGACGGAAACACCTGGCGAGACAGACTAGCTATTTGCCCCATGTCGCGCGGGTTCTTGAAAACGATCATGTAGTGAGCGTTCAGACTCATAGTTCGAAAGTCGGGTGATTTCTGGAATAGGTTCTGAGTGATGTATATGACGCTCACGTTCCAGTGATGCGAGTATTTAGTAAAGATGTCGGCTACCACTTGCTGATTGGAACTGCTCATCAGATCGTCCAATATCAGTAGAGTGTGGGGTCGTAAAGCGTCTTCTGCTACTTCCACGTCTCCCGCTATAGACTCTTTGCTAGGAAGACCTTCTCTGAATTCCACACCGTACTGATTTTGCATTTTTTCAAACAGAGGTTGCCACTCGCCGTAATGGTAAAAAGTCTTTTCCACCGGCGGCGTGACCAAATTGTTCACGTCGCTCAGAAATTGATCCACCAAGCGCGATTTTCCACAACCCGACGGACCGCTAATGATACAACTAAAGGGTCCTTGTAGTCGAGCGTCGAAATGAATTTCTGTGAAGAGTTTGCTTTTACTACTGGACATTTTTTTTTGTTTTTTTTCAGGACGCGTCAGAGAGCGGTTGTGTGTCTGACTGTCTGCTGTGTTTCTCACTCGAACGGTCGGTAGTGAATGGTTGTGGAGAAAAGTCAGCCGACCTTTTTATTGATACCGGCCGGTGTCACAGTAGCGGCGGCAGAAGTGACTTTTTTTGCGATAAAATTCTATTTTCACTCAATAGTCATAAATGTTTGTATCAGACTCCAGAGGAGTCTGATACAAATATTTATTTTTTTTTAAAAAAAGAAGAAGAAGAGGAGGAGGAGGAGGAGGAGGAGGAGGAGGAGGAGGAGGAGGAGATTAATTTTTTTTTTTTTTTTTTTTTTGATCATTTAGGCAAAGCTCGTCGCTTTGCCGTTTTTTTTTCTATTTCTGTGTTGTGACACGATCGTCTCAAAAAAGCAATAAGGCGTGTGAGCGCGGCGGTGACAAATACATATTGGAGCGTATGGTTTAAAATAGTGCGTCCCTATCTTCTTCAATTCGGCTGCGTTGCAATATGCGGGATAACAAGTGACGACGTCGAAACGTTTAGAGACCGTGTTCACGTCGGCCACAACGCGCGCCCACCGAGTGGGAGCTGCAGTCGCTCCCATGAAACCGATCGGCTTGTCGAATCGTTTCATAGCACTTATTCTCACTTTATAAGAGGAGGCAGGGTGAGGAGAGTAGCGGCGCTCTTTCTTTTCATGAAACGCCCAACGAGTGGGGGCGCTGAGAGCAGCTGTTATGCAATAGTAGAGTAAATGCTGTTCTGAGAAGACGGCTCTCGGCCATGTCGCTACGTTTTCCTTTTCCGCTCTTGTATAACGACGATGGCGCTCAGCTTTGCATTTCTCTAGAATTCGGTACGCTTCAAGAGAAGCGTGAACCTCAACTACGTGACGCTCTCTCCTTTGAGATAAAAAAATAGCCGGGCAGTTGAGGAGAGCACTTTGTTCGCGCGACCGTCTTTTAGAAACTCGCGCCCTCTGCAGCGCCATATTTCTTTCCTCCGAAACAAAAAAGACTGAGTGAAAATAAAAATTTAAGAAAACAAAAAGCTCAAAGAAAAAAAATAAGCAATAAGCAGACTCAGCTCGAAATTCCCTGCTGGCGTGATGGCGGTGACTGCAGGCGGTGGCGGCGGTCGGCTGGCCGGCGGTGGCGGTGTCGGCGGCGATGGTAGAAGGGTGTGTGGAAAGAGAGACGCATCTCAGTCTTTTATAGGAGCGGCGAGTCTGACATTTTCAGCTGTCGCATGCTGACCTGCTGCTATCATAAGAGAAACAAAAGCCCTAATCACGCTTTTCAGCTGGATCCTTCCACCCCGCCAGACATGGATCCAGATGGGAAGGTGGTTTAAAATTAAATCCCTGTACCGACTGTCATACAATAGAGTAATTAGTTGAACGCGTGTTACCTGTATAAAGGATTAGCGGGTCATGGGCTCAGCGTGTGTATAGAAAAACAACTACAGGTAGCGTGAACAAAGCGACCCCCTCCCTTTCTGTCACTCTGTCTGTGACTAGAGGGTGTGCGTGTGGTAAGCGGCTTAAATCTAAAGAAAAACAAATCACCCTCTCCTGTCGTCAGCAGTCAGCCGGCCGGCGGCTGGAAAATGCGATTAGAGGGATGATGAGCCGCGTAGTAAGCGACTTAAGGCTGATCTAAAGACCTGCTGTGAGGGGGCAGCTGGCCAGTAGCTTGAAAAAAAAAGGGGGGGGAGGGGAGTAAGAGTATATAAGGGGGAGTGAAACCGTATTCGGCATCGTCATCATCGTTCACGCTACTACTACTACTACTACTACTACTACTACTACCACTACTACTACCACCACCAGCACCGCGCCTCAATTTGCAGATCCCCATGATGGAAAGTTGCTACCGTGACATGAAGCGGAATGACGAAGCGGCGCGCGAATGTGAAGCTGATGCTGTAGCCTCTGCTACTGCTGCTGCTAGTGCTGCTCAGCGTGCTACTGCTGCATTTACTGCGGCTGTTAGTGACGCTGGTTGTGATGACGTTGTTGTTGTTGCCACTGCGGCTGTGACTGCTGCTGTTGCTGCCGCCGATGCAGCTACTCATGCCACCGATGCCGACGCTGCTGCTGCTGATGCTGTTGCGGCTGCCGATGACGCCGCTGATAACGCTGCTAGTGCCCGCTCTGCCGCCCTTGCTACTGTCGCTGCTGCTGTTGTTGCTAATGCTCACGCTACTGCTGCTACAGCTGCTGCTACTGCTGCTACCGCTGCTGCCGAGGCTGCTGCCGCTGCTGCCGATGCTGCTGCCAATGCTGCCGATGCTGCTGCCGATGCTGATGTTAGCAGTCGCGTCGACAAAGAATCGTCATTTGTCACTCTTAAACCTCCAGTTGAACGCGCGACGAGTAGTAGGGCTACCAACGCGACGGCCGGATGGTGCAACTGGTGTCGTCGCTTCTGCTCTTGCGCTTGCTTTTCTTCCAGTCCTACCTGCTGCTGCTACGGTATGATAGTGTTATAGTGTTTGAATGAGAACGCGCGTAGTTACACATAGACGCTGTAACAGATGTGCTTTTTTTTTTGAAAATATAATTTTAACATAACATGGAACTTGTTGTGTTTATTTTCTATATATAAGTTGTTTGTTTACAAACAGTCACGTGTCACGTGGTGTTGTTTACAAACAAGAGAGCCATGTGGTGTTGTTTACAAACAAACCCTAAGTAGGTCACGTTACCCTAGTTACCAGAATGCCGGCTTCTGATTGGCTGAGCCTAAGTAGGTCACGTGACGTAAGCAGGTCACGTTACCATGGTTACCAGAATGCCGGCCTCTGATTGGCTGAGAGCTTCTAAGTAGGTCAGTAGGTCACCCAGAATGCTGGCTTCTGATTGGCTGAGAGCCCTAAGTAGGTCACGTTACCATGGCAACGGGTCACGTGACCCAATGGAGGCCTCTGATTGGCTGCATGTCGATTGAGTAATAAACAGTACTTAACTATAGTCCCGTTCCGATACATACTATACTACTTAGAAGTTTTAGGGTTTTTAGAGTCATTGATACACGTAGGTATGGATTATCATGAGATATATAGTCAAGTGAAAAACAAGGATTAGCAATAATACAACTAATGTGGAACAAAATTCTATCTAAGAAAGGTACATATGTAATACAGTGTTTTTGATCAAACATCGGTGAAAGACAGCTGACCAAGGGTCAGTGTGTTACCGGGTCATCATTACATAACATAGGCGCAACTGTTGACGTTTCTCAGCGCACCTATCCCGGGCGTGTGCTATGGGTTATAAAAGATCAATAAAGTTGCTGTCTTTTACATTGTACTTGCTCCTTATGGTTGTTTTCTCTTGGTTATAATCAGCTAGCTTGACCAGCTACAATACTGTAAATAGACAGTATATTCTACAGCCCATGTACACCAATACTGTAGTATATATTGTAGAACTAAAGTGGATACTAGTGCATAGCTACATTATAATCTAACAGTGTACCTTCTAATCACATGTACAGCGATACATTGTACTGCTGTGCAGGGGGAATAAATAATCTAAACTGCTTCTCACTGGTGGATCCACTATTAATACTATTAGGATGAGGCTCACGTCCTGAATTAATGTTAATGTATCTACGGCAGTGCATTGGTTAATGGACTGTGCAGATACCTCCAGCAAAAACATATATTAGGCCAAAAAGAATCAGAGGATGCCTTCAGGTTAAAATTATGATGCTGTTGTGATGCATCAAAGCAGTACCAACCTGTAATTCGATTAATCCTCGTTGTTTCATCATGCAATCCCTCAACCCTTTAAGGAGGGTTGTTACTAAAAGCTGACATTTGTCGTCATGATGCACTAATGCAGCCCTGGCGAGTGCACTGCATTGGTACAACATGCCAACCCTTCGGGAGTGTCCCAACCCAATAGGGTCGATATGATGCTTGAATGCAGCCCTGGTGAGTTACTTGCCAGGGCTGCATTTGTGCATCAAGGAAATGATGCATTAATGCATCATGCCGTCCTTAAAGGGGTAAGGAATCAACCTTCTGGGATCAGCATGATGCAAGCATGGATGCAGCACTGATGAGTTACATGTACTCACCTTGACAAAACCTTTCAAATTTGATTGATATTTTCCCTTTACCCTTTGTAACACATACAGGGAACTACAATTAGATTGAATAAATTTTAGAAATTTATTCTAAATTGTTTTCCTCCAAATTGGACGTTTGAGTGTTGGGGAAAAAAAACATTCAAATTTGCCATTTCTACATACTACCCATAAGCCGTGTACTACATAGAAATACAGTACATTTTGTTATACAATAAAGTTTTGTTACAATAATGAATAAAGACACTATAAACACCGTAGAATTAGTGGTGCAATTTAGTGTGTGGATGGCTTTACTTGCCCTTTTAGCACATGTACCGTGAATTCTCCTGTATAAGCCGCACCTCGACTTTGTGCCCATCCTATATCGGCACTGGCAATGTGATTATGGTGACTTTGATACTGCACTATAGTTGCAAAATCTCACGTGTAAGCCACAGCCTGACTCTTGGCTAATCCCATAAGCCACACTGGCGATTTAGCTGCGTTTTCTACGCCAGAATTTAAGGTGACAGGAGTTTAAATTCAACTGTGGTGACCATCAGTGTTCTGACAAGGCATGGCCCTAGGTGGAGAAACTAGTCCACTCAAAAAAAACACGTTTTTTTTATCACCCCTTTTTTTCTTCGCTAATTTCTGATGAAAAACATTATAAGATTGGACAAATATTCCCATTATTGGCTTCAAATTATAGCTTATAGATACTTCCAGTAATGCAGTGGGATAGGAATAACCTACATTTTCCCACTTTCAAAAATTAGTAGATTCTTAACTACTAAAATGCGAAACTTGGTAATGGAAAAGAGATATTATCCTATACATTTTAGCCCACCTGTATATATAAAAAAGAGCCTCCCTCGTCATATTTTCCAGTCCTTGCTGATGCAAAACCAGGTTTTTTGAGTGGCCTAATGAACTAAGGGAGTGGTCATCTTTTAATAACAGGGGGGTTGGTGCATTTTCAGGTGAGCAGGTTGAATTTTTTTTTTTTGTTCCCCCCCTCAGGCAAGTTAAAATTGAGCGGGGCCAACCCCTTTGAGCTATAGTAACACGCTGGCTTTTTCGCTAAAATGGGGTGCAATTTTTTTGGTCCCCCCCAAATCCACCAACCCCCCTGTTGTTGAAAAATGACCACTCCCTAACCTCCTCTCACCGGATAACATAGCAGTGGATGCAGAGACCAACCCCTGTATATACTCATATTATTGACGGTGTCCTTTATATAGAGAGTAAATTAAATGCACCAAAATACATATTCCATATATTCTTAAAATGAGGCCCTAGATCTTAAGTATTAAGCTGCACTAAATTTGAATATTCTGCAGTCTCAAATCTAATCCATATTCCCCATAAGCTTAAATTTTTGAATTTGGACATCATGCGGGATATGCAAATTTACAGTAACTAAGGAAAAAGGGGCCGGGGGGCTGGTTCCCCCGATCACAGAGGAGGGAGGGGATGTTGAAATTTGCCAAGACCCTATATTATGATACACACATTGCCCAAACTGTACCTCTTACACACAGGAAAAAGTGGAGCCAGAGCTGCTTGGGCTCCCAAACTATTTTGGATGGGCCCCCTAATGAAGTTTTGCTTCCTATGCCTCTGATTTAAGATTATATTTGGTATGCTTTTGTCCAAATTCCATGATGTCAGGTAGGCCTAGTCACTAAGTATGTGGAGGTATGTGATCAATAGCTTGTACCTGCAGTATGAATAAATCAATAAAAGTGGAAACACCACATATGGCCACTAAATTGTACTACTGCCACAGCCTACAGGGTTACTGAGATCTGTGGAGAACTAATGGGCAAATAAAAGCGTCATTTCTTGTAGGTGTGTGGAAAAGTCATCTGGAGAAAGCAGGATTCAAACCCGGGACCTCCAGACCCATGAGCCAATGCTCTACCAATAAGCTACATCCCCAAATCCGACAACTTAACCACAGCGTACATTACTGGATTGGTATGGCATATATATAGGGGTGTCCAGTTACCCAAATGATACCTCCTTGCAGGTTTATCACTAAGGTGTGAGTAATCCGAGCCTCTACAGAGGTCTGGCTAACAATGTATGACATCCTTATAGATTCTGAGATTATAGTTCTACAATGACAATCTAAACTGCTCATGACGGTTAGAATATGATAAAGAGGTATTATAGATTTGTCCTATTGATTTTTTTGACAACTTGATTTTTATGCAAAAGAATAATTAGAAATCCTTATAAAGCGATTGAGCACATTTAGGAGGAAGTGTCATGTGCCTGCTAGATAACTGCACAGATGTTTTATTTTTTCATTGAATTTACTTTCAAAAATACCTACTTGTTTTAGATGTATTGTTGGCTGAGTTGAATTCTGAGTTAAACTCCATACAACTTGATCAAGCCAAACATGGAAACACCATTTCCAATGGGCACAGAACATTGATAACCTAACTTTAATTCAATGTTAAACTGGATTTTGGGCTCACTTGGGTGGATGTATCAAAGTATCAATGAATCAAACATAGCTCAACGATTTCACTACATCTTCCTAAGGTGAATGTAATCAATATTGAAAAATGCTATAAAGAAAGATCCATGACATTTCCAGATTAAATCAACACTAATCAGAATTACAAGGGCACTTTTCCTTGAAGCTCTACCTATCTTTAATAGGGCACAGGAGTTGCAAAGCTCCCACTCTGGGAAATTCTTATATTAGCAGAAATGTTAAGGAACACATGCCTGTGTACTACAATTAGAGTTATGTGTCAGTAGGAAGGGAATTGCATGAGGAAAACAATTAATGTGAATGCTGGTTCTGCCTCTGATATCTTTGGACAAATGAATTTGTATATTTTCATCTCAAAATATAGATATGTTAAGCCCACATGACTAAATGTATCTAGCTTTTGTAGCATTAAATATTGGGCAAGTTTTCAAGAATTGCCGATACAAAGTTTTGTGGTTCGATAAAAGTATGTAATACTTTTGTGAACGCATATTGTTTCATGAGTATCAGTAAAACTGGTGACGTGGCTGAATATTCTGTATGAGCAGCTCTGATGGTGGAGATATCCTCCAGACTAACATTCTGGGACAGAGAGAGTAAATAGTAGGTCTCTCTGTGTGGTTCAAGTCTGTAGCGGAGGTATCATTCTCCTAGCAGAATCTAGGTACAGACTCAAACCCAACTGCATACATTAGCATATATATTAACACCATTGGATAAAGGGTAGTTGACTGGACGGTGCCATATCTTGTCTCATGACAGAATACCGAGAGGTGCAGAATGATACCATCTACCAATACCTGCTGGGGGGGGATGGTGCTGCCAGACTACTCGTGTTGTGCACATTGATACCATCTACTATCCCTTTAGAGACCACGTATTGATTTAATGTGCTATACTATTTTGTTACCATGATGCTTGAATGCAGCACCGTCGAGTGACCAACCAAAGCTGCGTTCATGCATCAGGCCCATCCCACAGGGAAGACACAGGGTCAGTATAATGCACAAGAGCACCACTGGTGAGTCAATCCCAAGCAACACTTTTGTCTGTGAGAGATTTTAATGCCTCTTGCCACCCTTAAAGAGTTAACCTGTGCAGAATGATATCATCTTGTAACCCCTTACAGACCACATACTACTTTAATGCACTAGACGCTTTGCCCATCATGATGTATGAATGCAGCTCTGGTGAGTAACCCATCACAGCTGCATCCATGCATCAGGCCAACCCCACAGGGAAGACACAGCATCAGTATAATACACCAGAGCACCACTGGTGAGTTACTCCTAAGCGCTACTTTGGTGCATCAGAAGTCGTGAGGTGTCATGCTACCCTTAAAGGTTTAACCTGCAGATAAGTGGTGTTTGTGGTAGACGCCTCAGACACCATGTGCTGACAGCATAATTAACATGATAACAGACGCTGTATATAAATCAAGGTCCACCACTAGGGGCGGCACTCGTCTTCTCCACACGCTGACAGCGACATCCACAGCTAGAAGCAGCAGTTGACAGTATCACCCCAAACACCTACATCAAAGTCAGCCACATCCAGAAGCAGCCACCGGCTCGTCCTTCTCACCACCAGCTAAATCCAAGCCAGCCACATCTACAGTTGTGAGTATCTAATTTAGCTTTATATTAATTGTGCAAAGGCTCCCATATGGGTGTGTCTCTGTGCACCCTGGGCTGGCCCATATCCAGGTATTTACTGGTAATTGTCAGGGCTTCCAGATGTGGCCCATGTGGGCTCAGCCCAGAATATCAACATGTCATGTTTGCACTGCAAATCCTTCAATTGATGGTCATTTCTGAAAATATACAATTGGTTCAAAGGTGTCCCTGGGTTTCTCATGGACTCAGCATGGGCAGCCAAGTAGGGCCCAGGTGCTCATGTACTGAACTAAGTTGTTAATGGATTTCTTGCATTGCAGATATTTCAATGTATCCTCACTTGTCCCTTTTTTTCTAGAAAATGCAAGTTCAAATTATTTTGCTTATGCTATGTTGTCTACCTGGGTTTCACTTGGGCTACAGCTGAGCTAAATGGGCTGAGGTCTGCATGGGTTTTCCATGGGCTTGGTACAGGCTGCTAGGTGGGCCCGAGGTGGGCCAGCCCATCAACTTCACTTTCTGGGCTAATTCTACCAACACAACTATCATGATCACATATCAAAGACCTTTCCCCAAAAGAGTGGGGTTCATCTGGACTAGCCCTGGGCTAAGTGGGCAAGTATTGTTTGTGAGGTTCCCACTAGATGTCATCATTGAGAGTACATGGGATTTGATATTCTATAGACATTTTCTTGTCTTTATTACAATGAGCCATAAATTCACAATTCCTTGAATTTAAAACAATTGAAATGAAACAGTTTTCACAGTACGTTCATATTATATGAAATTGAAATTTTGCATATGAATAGAGAAACAAGGAGCATTCTGATATTGACACCTTTCCCCTGGATATGATCATAGTACAGAATCCCAGGACTCCTTCAGGCTTACAGAAACTCTGACTATGTTACCCACTGTGATGAGAGTTGTAATTAGTTAAAGGATGCATTTTGCTACTGCTCCTTAAATAAAGAGAAGAGATGACATTAAATGCAGATAAATTAATTGACCCACTGGAATACTTGTTGGTAACTACTCTTAACATTTGGTCATCAACTACATAATGACTAAGCTTATAACTAAAAAAATGTTGTGTCCATCCCCCAGCCCTGCCCCCAATTGTGTGTTTCTCAACTAAAAGAGCCCACCTGAGTCCCACCTAGATCTGAACAGGGCCAGCAGACTTCAAACCTGGGCAAGCACTTCTGCGCCCCAGCTGATAGCCCTGGTCAAAACGAAGCGGATGGGTTTATACCGCAGGTTCAGGTGCCTATGTTTATACTGCAGGTTCAGGTGCCTATGTTTATACTGCAGGTTCAGGTGCTTATGTTTATACTGCAGGTTCAGGTGTCTATGTTTATACTGCAGGTTCAGGTGTCTATGTTTATACTGCAGGTTCAGGTGCCTATGTTTATACTGCAGGTTCAGGTGCCTATGTTTATACTGCAGGTTCAGGTGTCTATGTTTATACTGCAGGTTCAGGTGTCTATGTTTATACTGCAGGTTCAGGTGTCTATGGTTATACTGCAGGTTCAGGTGTTTATTTTTATACTGCAGGTTCAGGTGTCTATGTTTATACTGCAGGTTCAGGTGCCTATGTTTATACTGCAGGTTCAGGTGCCTATGTTTATACAGCAGGTTCAGATGCCTATGTTTATACTGCAGGTTCAGGTGTCTATGTTTATACTGCAGGTTCAGGATGGCGTACCTACTCGGAGTGATGCTGCTGACCTTTGCCTGCTTCCTGCCTTATGTTCAACCCGCTGATGGCTGTGCGGACAAAGAGGCCGACTGTAGGACGACTGTCGCTAATGCCCCATTTTATGGATGCTATTTCAATATCAAGAATGTGAAAACCAGTTGTCCATTCTCCTGTGGAAGATGTCCAGGTAACTATCTCCTAATCTATCAGGATAAATATTTTCTGTGGAATGTGATGGTAATGACATTTTATTTTTAGCTAATAATATGTTATGTGAAGAAACTACCTATAGTTCAAGACAGCTCCAGAATTTGGCTGTGTGTGTCAATATTCACATACCTTACTATGGGAAATGGAGGGAAGTCTTTTCCACTGATATAACTTGCATCCCGAGCCAAACATTGGTCCTACATTAGGCAACTATCACCAGCTAGATTTATTCAAATACTTAGAACTGTTAGTATTAAGCCCATTGGCCACAGCAGCAACACTGGTTGCTGCAAAACCAAGGCCCCTGTCTTGTCTTCTTATTTTTAAATGGTTTGAAGAAATATCAAGTTGGGTAGACTCATGTTTCGCAAAAGCTGAATAACCAGCCCCCGTATTATCCTCAAACCTCCGTATCTCCTCAAAACTTCACTTCCGGTCGCGCGTAACGATACCTAAGGTCAGTGGGTCAAAACTCCCAACTGAGGGTTCCATGGCCAGTGAGTCTGAGATGGTCTAGAGGTTAGCGCTCTCGCTTTGCACTGCGGCGGCCCGGGTTCGATTCCCGGACGGTGCGCGAACGTTTTTTCCCGTACTTTTTCACGGATAGGGATTTTGGGGTTAAAATAGAATTATTTTGAAGGAAACATAGCCCAAGCACTAGAAAAGATCCTATATTTGGACGTCTGATAGATGAATTAGGCCCCAATTCCCGAGAGTAATTAATTTAGGCCATGTCAATCTGAAAATGTGGCCCGATCAACTTGTCAGCGGCTCAGTCCTACGTTAGTCTTGAACTTAAACTTGACCTAATTGTCGCTGTCGAACTATGGTCATATTTTCCAAAATCGCTTCTTTTTGGGATTAAAATAGAGATATTCGAAACAAAGCTTAAGCAGGCCTAATTCATACAAATAAAGGCGATATAAATGATGAAACGAGTGGACCTTTTTTTTGGGAACCAAATTACACAGGCGCACAAACCGGAAGTGAAGTCGAGCAAGGTGTCGTGGCGGCATCCGGACAAGTTTGGAGATGAAGCAGGTTAATAAAATGTCTTTTTCTCCCTTATAACCTAGCAGACCCATTTAAAAATAAATACAGGATCAGTTTCATCTCAAGGCCCCGTATTGAGACCCTTCCTTTTGATGTCAATCTGTCGGGGAAATACAGAACTCAAACAAATCCTGTATATGTATTGAACTAGTGCTGTCTCTGTGCTGCCCCTGCAATTAGAGTTACCAGTCAGTGCTATTTATGGGTGATTGGTGCGTGTTGAGGGTCCATATGGGGATCAGAACAAACCCACAGTCCTGCCTGGGTTTCCCTGATCAGTGAACATATGACACTTACCATATTTACTTGTGTGTTTTTAGCCTCCTATATGGAATCGCAAGAGGATTTTTTACATCCGACCAGATTAGTCACGCTCTGCCTTGAAATACTGGTGTTAAGCAGTCGGGGGATTATATACTGATTGTACAATATGTATACTTGCATTATATTTTCAGTTTGAAGACTTAGTGCATTGGTTCAGGTGGCACTGCTTCAGATCCCTATGTTAGACTTTTGCAAGTGTTTTCAGGCTCTAACATTAGATTCACTAGTGAGCCCTGGTTGAGATCTAATCTGTGGTTAAGCTACCTGTAAACTAGAGTACCAGACATTTTCCTCCTGTATCAATGTGTGTTAGGTTAATCCATTCATGAAGTATCGAATTACACTAAATGCAGGGAATTTTGGTTTTAAAAATGATATTCCATGATTCAAAAGACAATCAACTGTTTTCCTTTTTTCAATCAAGGGAGGTTGCTGTCGTAATTTAAGACCACTAAGACTTGTATAAATATTGTTTGAATCTTTTTCAGAGCTATCAATAATTGATTGTGCTGGCCTGAATCCATTTGGCTATCGGAGATTATACAAGAAGTTTTATGTTTTTCAACCTTAGCATCATCCGTCCATTATACAATTGGTATGCAATGCTAACATACCAACTTAATAATTTTGCAGGTAGCCCAAGATGTCCAATGCCCGATCTAGTGATAAACTCTAAGTACAGCGTAGGATTTATATTCGGAGGAACAATCGCACCAGGACAGAGAATTACATATACCTGCGAAGATGCACTTGTGTCAGGGAACAAGATTCGGGTCTGTGGTGGGGACGGTACTCTCTCCGGCTCACCTCCTGTCTGTACAGGTTCGTCTTTCCTTTGGTAAGCTAGCTCGTTTATTTGAACGTGCAAACCAGACGTCTTCAGCCTGAACGCGCTTTCATCACCTTCAGATGTTGAACACAAAATAAATGTCATTCATGACAAATGCATCGTGTTGTTAATTCTTCTGGTAGACAGCATGTTTATTCATTAGATATATTTCATAATAAAGACCACATCCAAAGATGTTGTACAGAACGAGAATATACAGCTGCAAATATACAGTTTCTAATAATTCTTTAAGCTGGATTAAATTGATTAATTACCGGATGTTCTTTTTTGGATGATACTAGTTAACCTCCCTATGCCCGCCAGCCTCTGCTGAGGGGAAGGATGTTCCATTGTTTAAACTGACCCAGCCCCCCCCCCCCCCGTAAACAAAAAAACGTTATTATGATTATGTTTTATAGCCTCAGAGAAGTCATGTGACTGTTCATTATAGGGTAACAGTACACACTAAGCACAACGCTACATCACTGAACAGTAAACAAACCCATAGAAAACCTTAACAAAACCCACAGAAATTGTGAAATATGTTTTTTTTAAGACAATAGAAAACTTGTCTTTTACATCTCTACTCTCCCAATCCCACCACCAGCCTCTCACTTACATAGGAGGTTAAGGCCTGGTCTGGTCTGAGAATTTTAAATAAGGCTGACAATGATAGCTTAACTGTTAGGCCACTCAAAAAAGTGGCTTCTCATCACCAAGGTCTGAATAATGTGACGAGGTATTTAAAAAAAAATATTTTTACACATTTTTGCATGACCAAAATTCATATTTAGTAGTTAAGAATTTATAGATCTTTAAAAGTAGGGAAAATGTAAGTTAGTTCTATCCTACTGCATTACTGGCATTATTAGCTTTAATTTGATACCAAATATGCCTGCCCCTGTAATATGATACTGAAAAAACTTTAAATGTTGATGGTTATCCCTTTTATCAGAGCTTCCTAACACTCCCGGCTAACAAACAGTGTTTTTACTTCAAAATAACGTTTTTTGAACTATACAATGTTTGGCCATAATAAGGCGCCATCGAAAAACTTCATGAAACGTTGTATTAATTTTTTTCAGGCTGCTATGTTTACTAGGGCAGTCAGGTGCAGCCTCCACCATCATTATAATGCATTCGTAGTTATTTAAACATATACCCGTCGGCCAGCTTAACCCTTCAAGGCCTAGCTTCGACTATAGTCAATGTCATGGTAGGCCTAGCGTTGATTGTAGTCAATGCCATGGCAGGCCTAGCATCGACCATAGTCAATGCCATGGCAGGCCTAGTGTTGACAATAGTCAATGCCATGGCAGGCCTAGTGTTGACTATAGTCAATGCCATGGCAGGCCTAGCGTTGACTATAGTCAGTGCCATGGCAGACCTATGGTCGACTATAGTCAATGCCATGGCAGGCCTATCATTGACTACAGTCGATGCCATGGCAGACTTATGGTCGACTATAGTCAATGCCATGGGAGGCCTAGCATCGACTATAGTCAATGCCATGGCAGGCCTAGCATCGACTATGGTCGATGCCATGCCAGGCCTAGCGTCAACTATAGTCGATGCCATGGCAGGCCTAGCATCGACTATGGTCAATGCCATGGCAGGCCTAGCTTCAACTATAGTCGATACCATGGCAGGCCTAGCGTTGACTACAGTCGATGCCATGGCAGACTTAGCGTCTACTATAGTCAATGCCATCGGAGGCCTAGCATCGACTATAGTCAATGCCATGGCAGGCCTAGCGTCGACTATGGTCGATGCCATGGCAGGCCTAGCGTCAACTATAGTCGATACCATGGCAGGCCTAGCCTTGACTGTAGTCGATGTCATGGCAGGCCTAGCGTCAACTATAGTCAGTGCCATTTACATAGGAATTGAAATAAGGTCTGTCCTCCTCGGAACTAATGGTTTTCAGAGCTCGTCCCCATGACAAGTAATTTTTGGTTATGATTTAAAGCGTCAAGTAGAGACAGGGACTGCTGCTAGTCTCAGTATATAGGGCTGTGTCTTATGAGATTGTAGCAATTGAAACATCTTTGACCATATGTGGTCTTTGATCAGGTGTGGTCTTTGAAAGGGTGTAGTCTTTGACCAGGCAGCATTAAAGTGACAGAATTGAGGCTTATGTGGTAAGAAAAGTGGGGAAACAGTGCACCCATATATTGATGCACTTTTATAGCAAACATAAGTTTTGTTATATTTATTTACGAGTATACTATGCATAGTAGAGCATAATAATAATATTTCCCTCTCCCTGATCAAAGACCTCACTTTATATATAACTTTAAGTTTACACAGCGGCACTGTGCATAGTAAGCTAAGTACGTAAATACATAAAATGTTACTTATGTTTTGAATAAACGTGTATTAACATATTATTGCAGTATTTCATCGATTTCCTTACTAAATAAGCCTCATTCATTCCATCTGATCACTCCCCAGTCAAAGACTACACCTGGTCAAAGACTACAGCGGTCAAAAACTACACCCAGTCAAAGATGTTTCAATTGTTACAAACTCATGAGACTGAGCCATAAGCGCTTGTGTACACACTATGTTTACTGACATGGTAACCTAATGTTATTATTCTAGTCTACATCACCCCATCCTTACTCATTGCAAATGATGTCCCATGTATACACATAAAGCTTATACAATAAGGCCACCACTGAGTAACAATACATCAACTTCTGAATGAAAGCATGAAGGGAGCTGGGAAAGGGGTAAACCTCTTCTATTTTGATTGTTCATTTTCCAAATAGGAGCAAATTGTCACATCTTATAATGGCTCTAGACCCTTAAATCGACATGTGACGTGAGGCTTAGTGACATGCAACATGCGACTTAAAAAGATAGTGACATGGGACATGAACAGCTCATAATATTGACATGGGACATGAGCATTATTAAGCAACATAGACATGCGACATGGGCAGTTCTTAAAATTGACATATAACAGGGCCCCCCCACCCATCAAGGGCCCCTATATAATCTGTGGGCACTACACTTGTGTCATATCGGGTGCCATCACCCATGTTTTTTTTATAATGCTGTAGCGATCCGCCTTACTCCTCTCACCCTCACGCCGGGTGCGGGCCTCACGCCGGGCCCATCCGAACTTTCCCGGGAAGGTCCCGGGGTCACTGGGTACATTCCCCCTCCCCCCTGCTGCTGGTGGTGGTGGGTGCCTGGGACTCCCGGATTTCTGCCAACTGAACCTTGACCAGGAAAGTGTTTGTGACACTGTGGGCAGGTTTATAAGGCCTGCCTGCCAGAGCACCTGCAGCTCACTCGTTGAAGCTTGTGTGAACAAGAGCATAGAGTGAAAGGCAGCAGTGGATCCTAGATCCCTGCTGTAGGTCCACTATTGGAACTGGGCTCCCTACAGGTTGGTTACTGTCACATATATCTCCAAGTCCTGGAGATTGCTGTGACAGGTATTCTCTCCACCCTTCCCAACTCCCATGCTGGAGTAGGAACCTTTCTGTATGAAGCCAGCATAGCTCCATCTCCAGAACCCCCTATTCCTCATTCCTGTGGAAGTAAGGTTCTGAGGCATATCTGAGTATAAGAGTTGAGAGTGATCTGAATGAATAAGACCTGAGAATATGTCTCATTCTGTAACTGTGCTTGATCTATTGAGATAAAGAGAATATATTTAATACAACCTATTCTTCGAATCTGTTTGCTCAGAATACAATCCTTG
Source organism: Harmothoe impar (assembly GCA_947462335.1). NCBI lineage: Eukaryota > Metazoa > Annelida > Polychaeta > Phyllodocida > Polynoidae > Harmothoe > Harmothoe impar. The sequence continues at coordinate 17,549,219 of OX381717.1, forward strand.
TATCCTGAACCAGTTACAATGCCAATGTCCCTTGACACTGATATGCCTATGTCCCCTGTAGATTTGAATCGAGGATCATCTTAAATATCCTTTGCTATTTTTGTACTGCTACATCCTGTGAGCTGACTTCATCCATGTATATACCGAAACCAGTGTTATTTTGGGACACCAACAGGATCTAGACCATGTGAGTGTCTGAGCCCCTCAGTACACAGGGGCAGTATGAGTAGAGTGATGGAGGACAGAAGACAGAACAGAATACTAGTTGTATGCACTATTCACACACCAAATTTCTCTCTGAGAACACACAATGGAAGACCTCTGTAGGGCGTAAGTATACTGTATACGTAAATATTTTTGCGTGTATAAACTTTTGAGAATTTGCTAAAAGTGTTTTTCGCTTGTATTTAAATTCACGATTTTTGGATTATAGTACTTCTATGACTACACTGGATAAATTTTTGCTCTGTATAAAATATGTACAGTGCAAAATAAAATATTTTTACAGTAGAACATTTATTTCTCACAAAGGATGGTGTTTGCTAGTTCTTCCAATTACAAAAAATATCCTGATCTCTGTCCCCTCTAAAGATCTCAAGCATCATAATATTTATGTAGTCATTTAAAAAGGCTCTCCTTCTCTAAAACAATGCCTGCCATTTCGACCAGACTTGACCCCCACCAATCCCAGTGTGGAAAGACTGACAGAATGTATCTTGTCTCATACTAAGAATATATAGGTAAATAAACCAGGTCAGTGTCCCATTATGGTTAGAGGGCCAAGCTCTGTGACGATATGGGATACAATAATGGTTGGAGATAATTTAGCATTTCAATATCTCAAAGTATGAGGAATGTAAATATGAATGACTACACCTACACTCTACTAATTATTATATTATTGAATATACATTATACTTCTATGTGATGATTTCTGAACCAAATCTTTGAAAATGAATATACTGCAATAGGGTGTTCCTCTTTAATTAAAACACAGATCCACATCTTGAGATCTCATTGTTTGCTTTTTTTTTGGTACAGGAAGGTCTCTACTTGAAGACAAAGAAGGAATAAACACAGGGAGAAAAGTGATACAAATAAGAATAAAGGATGGCAGAAATAAGGTAAATATAACTAGCCATTTCTGGTTGCAGCAGCTTTTAATTTAGACAAAAAACCTGAAGCTGAGTCTGATGTCATGAGGCATCATGGTATTCTTAAAGGATCAAAGAGTTTTCAGAAAGCAAACATGGACATGTCTGTCTTGTAGCCTTATCTGATACAACATACATCAATGCAGCAAATCCCATAGATCACTGTTCAGTCTTTTAAGGAAAGCAAAGTGGTTAAGTCTAGTGTGATATTTTGCTACAAGAATGCATGACTGTTTCACTGGCTAGCTACATGCCAGGGTCCACATTCCTGTATCATGCCAAATCTACATATCTGATACACTCTCAAAGGTTCTGCATGATGCACCAATGCAGTGTCAATTTTGCCCCCCCCCCCTAGCCGCTCCCATAGCCCTCCGTTGAAAGACGAAATTGAGTCTACCCCCTCCCCATACACTCCTAGCAAGCAAGTCAGATGGGACCAAGCACAGTAGGCCTACAAAACAGCCATGACCTTTGACCTTTGACCAAGATACGGGGCCTTCATGTAAGATCCGGGACACATTCTATCAGGAAATGGAAAGGATAGAATTTAGTGCCCCAGGCTACCAGAATTTGATTACTAGAGTAAGTGACGCAAGCTAAAAACGATTAGATAATGCTTACCGTATTCGACGTAATAAGCGCACAGTGCGCTTAAAAAATGATTATGGACAGCTTTTAGTAGTTAAGAGTTTAATTGGCGTCAAAAAATGAAATATTTTTGGTTATTTGTAGTATAAAAATTGGCCAAAAACGGGGGGTGTGCGCTTATTAGGGGGTGTGCGCTTATAACGTCGAATACGGTATTTCACATAGATTATTTCCAATATAGAATGGGTTTCGGGATCTTACATAAAGGCCAATAAAAGGGTTAATACCGTCTTAATGTTGCCACTTTTCCTCTACAGGTACCTCTTTGCACTGTCAGTCATAGCCATGACTCTTGTTGGACAACTCATCTGTCACTCACACTCCCAGAAGTTCCCCCACCAGGAACAAAACAACACAGATTTACACACTCAAGGCAAGGATGTCAATGACAACCACATTCAGTGGGTCAAAATTAATGGTCAAACGGCAGAGCAAGTCAGAGACAGACTCCCAGGTAACTCCGATTCATCCTCAACTGCTAGAAATGGGGTTATGGATGACCAGGTGTTAGTACAAGTGAAACAAACTCTATCAAGGAGGTCAACTTTACTCACAACTACTTCCAGAGACAAGGACACTAGTCAAACATCGAGCACTCTTTCAAGTCCTTCCAAATCAGTTCAAATTGTTCAAGATGGATATGACAGTGGTCAGGCTATGGAAAAAGTCAGAACATTTCCTTCAGTCAACTCAGTGAGCACACACAGAAGCCAAGCTATTGCGCAAGATAGGGCAATACAATCAAAGACCAAAATTCGATCTTCAGCTGCCCAAAATAACAACATCAATGCTGCAGGTTTAGGAACTAATGGTGAAGCTGTGAATCCAAGTCCTGTTGGTTGTCCCAAGACGTGCAAGTGTGAATTAAGCAGAGACTACAGTAACTTCACAATCAGAGACTGTAAAATAGACCCCTCACAAGAAATAAACAGTACTTTGCCCTATACGCTCACTGAAGTGAATATTGTTAATGCAAAGTTAGCCACTTTTTCCATGTGAGACACTCACAGACCAGGGGAAATTTTTTTTTAAGGTTTTAAGGTTTTTATTGCCAAGTCACAAAAATTACAATCTGTGGTATATGTTATGACAATAAATGGTGATGCCTTATCTGTTATAATAAGCAGAGTTTTCATCACATGCGGTATGGGATAAAGATGAGTATTCATAGATGAAAATGATGAAATACAACACTTATGTACACGAAAATAAATAAACAAGGAAAAAAAACATCATAACAATGTAATACAACTATGTACAAAATACAATAATTAATCTGGGTAATTTTTCTCTAGTTATCTTAAGAAGATGGTGTAGAACTAATTGTACCATAAACATGGGAGAGGAGTATGTATCATCTCAAAGTGCAATAGCACATATATTTAGACATGATATTATAGCCTTGGGTACACACCAATCCACATTAAGCCTTCTTTAGGACTCTGTCATTATAACAGCTTCCCTTAGTTGGCAGAATAGTGACAATACTTAGGCTGTGGAAGAATGACATAAGAACAGTGTCCTGTAATCTTACAAGGGTTGCTGAATTACGGTTGCTAGACATGTCATGGAATAAGCTAAAGACAGTCCCTAGTGACATCCTGGTCACCAAGTTAGACACATTACTTTTAAGTCACAATACGATCAGGAAAGTGCCTGCATCTGTGTACCAAATTGTCACTTTAGATCTCAGTTACAACCTCTTCAATGATATGCCTGGTTTGCCATTTACTAGTCCTGTGATGCCATTCACACAGCATCTGGACCTGAGTCATAACTCATTTGAGTCAATACCTTGTAACCTGACATAGTTATTTATGCTGAACACACTTGATATGGGGTATAATGACATAAGGGAGGCTCCCTGCGGTGGTACCTTTTCTTGGAGATTAATGCTTACACATAACCAGTTAACAGAGGTGCCTAAAGCACAGGATCCTCCTGAAAGGCTGATTGAGCTAGATATAAGCTATAAGGCCATAGTCAGTGTGTCCTGTAGTCTGTTGTCATTTTCTGTATTATCCATACTGGATTTGAGCCACAATGTAATAACTGAAGTAGCTTGCAACTTGTCCAGATCACACCTGACTGAATTCAACATAGCCCACAATGTCCTTGACATGCTGCCCTGCAATCTCTCAATCATGCCCTACTTAACAAAGTTAAATATGAGCCACAGCAACATCAAAAGTGGAGGGTGCAATCTATTAGTGATGCCATTGCTTGTGAGACTGGATCTGAGCAATAACTATTTGACAACAATACCATTTGATCCAATGGTCATGCCCAACTTAAATGAAATTGACCTGAGTTGGAACCAGCTGGTGACAGTACCTAGTTCTCTGCTGATGATGCCCAGACTGCAGAACCTGAAGATAAGTAATAATGCCTTGAAGGTCTTTCCTCACCCACTATCAGTGGTGCCTTCACTGCAGTGGTTAGACCTGAGCCACAATTCAATTCAGCATGTCAGTACGGACTCCCTCCTGTCACTGAGTAACACTCATAAGATGTATCTTGACAACAACCAATTAGATAGGCTACCCAATGGCATAGAGACTGTTAGATTTGCCCACAATACCTACTTCCGTCTTAGTGTGAATCCATGGATCTGTGATTGTGAGGGTCTGAACACCAGCGACTGGATTGTTGCAAACTCTAAATCCATACAAGATGTACTGAATGTGACATGCTATGCACCCAGTGCTGCTAAAGGAAAATCTTTCATCACCACTAACTGGAACATCTTTTGCCCAAACCAGAGAATGTATTTGACAATTTATGTCCTTGTTGGAGTTGTAGCCTTTTTGGTTATTTGCTTCCCAATCATCTGTATAGTCAGGATCAGAAACACAGTTGAAGTTCATGAGAGAAAAGCCTGGGAACCCATGAACTGGGATGCAGCTGAGGATAAAGGCAAAGAATTTGATGTCTTTGTGTCCTATTGTAATGAAGATGAGGAGTATGTAGGTGAATACCTCATACCTGAACTTGAGGCCCGAGGCTTCAAGGTCTGCTTCCACAGGGTTCACTTTCTTGGTGGGGAATCCATCATCGACAACATCTGTGCATGCATAGCGAAGAGCAAGAAGATGCTGGCGTTTTACTCCCAGAACTATACCAAGAGTAACTTTGGTATGTACGAGTTCAATATGGCGATGGATCTAGATGCCCAGAATGGAACTACTCGTCTGATCACCATCAAGGACAAGGATATGGATATCCAGAACCTTCAGATCACCCACGCGACCTACTTCAGGACTCACTCCTACATCATCCGGGAGGAGCCCAGGTTCTAGGATAACCTTGTGTAGCTGTTGGCTATTCTAAGATAGACATCGGCTATGAAAAACTCCAGATTCGAAAATAGGTTGTTCAGAAATTACACTTTATTCATTCTGACATACGGCTCGTAATCATACAGACGGATAGCAATAGTCAAATAGGCTTCTGAACACCAGTGGTCATATGAACATACAGGAGGTATACGCTCACGGTCTAGTACATAATTCCCGAGTTCCAAGGCTCTCTTCCATCTTGGTTAACTCCACTTGGATCAGACTCCACAGAGGGAGTTCTGTACCCAGAGTTGTACACCAATGCGTCTATCTCCTCTAGTTCCCCCAGAGGGTGGAACAGAGAAAGACGCAGGGTGACCAAGGTGGAAGCAGCGACAGGACTAGGCCTAAAAGGTACAACAGAGTTCGGGGAAGCTCTGTTGTGGAGCAGTCGAGCTGGCCGAAGTGCGCAGCAAGACTGGGTCCTCGATTAGCAGAACCCCAGGTCTTATGTACTGGTCGTTATGTAATTCTCTTCATTACTCGTAAACACTTGAGTTCCCGAGGAACTCCGGGTAACCACGCGCCGGTGCATCCGAGCCGACACTGTACCCGAGATATGTCGGGTGACACGTGGCGGTCACGGCTCAATGCACATAACCAGGCTGCGCTCCACCAATCCTCAGGTGTGGGCTTATATAACCTTATACTCGGCAGTAGACAGGAGTGCGGCCTGGATACCCGACAACACATATACCAAATATAACTCAAACTGGTTCCATAGAAATAGTACAGCGGCGACCCACCACACTACCCCCCTTCAGACAATATCACAGCGTCTAAATAGCGGCACAAAGTGCAATATTATTATACTACCTTGATACAATGACAAATTTTATCTCCAAACAACCCAAAAAAACAAATATATTGTCTCCAAACACATACATAGTGGAGACAAGCGTAACTCTTTCTATCAGAACCACTAATATATTTCTTGGGTATCATAGATATGTATTCATCCTTTTTGATATTAACGTCAATCATATCAACCATCAGGATCCAGTTACACAATAATCGAGTATCATCCTTCAATAACAGTCATGATTTATGGGACTAAGAGGATAAACTCCACACAGCCAGTCAAGCCCTATAAAACAAACTTGACTATATATCATAAAAAAATATATAAAACCTTTAAGACATACTTATCGTATACTAACCATGTCTTATCGAAAAAGATTTGTTACAACAGGTATCGTATACATACAGATCA